>VDFB02056351.1:30680619-30892491 GCA_007258455.2 Sequoia sempervirens
ACATGTAGACATCTACATGACACACTATCATCCTTGAAAAATTCCTGCCTCTAGAATCTGCAAGGACATTATGTTCCCCATTGGGGATGAAGCATAAAACCTCTGTGTCGACCAACCGACCTGAGAACAACTCTTTCCCTCTCTTTTCATCTTCAAATGGATTTTTTTCACTTACATTTCATCTCTTGAGAAATTTCAATCCATCTTCTACCATATAATACCATCCTTTTGGAGATTCTACACACTAGCTTGTACTCTTGAGCATTACTTAACAATTGGTTGCTCCATCAACTCCATTGACAACATGTTGTGCTACCATAGAAGCTATGATTTTGGTGTCTTGTGAGACCTCCTTCGTCACTGTTGCGACCGTGTCGACTTTACCAAGATCATAGTATTGCATTCTCCCTTCATTAGCCTTGAGTGCCTTTGGGTGGAGGTGGTATTGCTTCACTATCCTTCTTTCATTATGGTTTGATAGAGTAGCATTGTGCTTTTTGTAGTGTTCGATATTCTCTTTCCAATATTTCCTCTATTGTGTTTCTATTTCTCTTTATCTATTTGGCTTTCCGTGGAGGTGGAAACACCAAAGTGGGGGTTTGACTATGGCAAACCCCTATACAAACCCAAAATTTTTCCTCTCGTGGTTGTGTGTAGGTATGTGTACATGTGAAGCTTGCTGGAAAACTGGACTCTTAGTGAGTTGGTTTTCATCAGCTTCATTTTAGTTGTCTTCTTCACCATCTTTACAATTATTCCTTGCATTCTGTCATTCATCATTTTGCTTAGTACGCTAAACTTTACTAGATAGATCGTTAGTTGGATTTTTTGTATTTTGTACTATGCTTTCACACTTTCTAGCCGTACAGACGCCAACACCCCAGAGAGACGCCAACATGCCATGCTATCATTCTTGACTCGTGCTGTAGTCCTCAGGTAGAGAGTTGTCTGAGGTATGGTTCGAGTTCCAAAAATTAGCTCATTTAGCCCCATCCAAACATTCATATTAGTAGAGTGATAGAAGTGTTGTGCCCTCGGCACACATGCTCCGTTCTGAATGGGGACCCTCTTTTCTTTCGCCTTGCCGGGTCGTTTTGTTGCTGCCTCATTTTGCGTGCCTCATGGGGACTCCCTCCTAGTTTACTTCTGCCAGTGGCCCTGGGCCCTTCCAGGCCCAACCCTACAGATTTCCCTCACCAGATTTCTCTGTTGTGTCCGTCGTTCATTAACGGCGGATGGTTTGCACCTTGCCGGACCTTGGGGTCCGGACCCTCATTCTTTGTTCGATTAAATTCTTAGTTTCAGCTGCTTTCGAACCTTCTGGGCCCGAGACTCCAGACTTCTGCTTCCGGGGTTCCTCGAGTGTTTCGCCGTTCCTGATGGCAAATCTTGGGCGGAGATCTGCCCTTCGGGCCCCGACCTCCCCTTCGCCACTAGGGATTTCCAAGTGAAACTTTCCAAGCGGTCGCCGTCCTGCGTATTCCTGGTCGTTGGACCCTGGGTCTCCCACCGCCGTCAGTGAATTCAAAATCACCAACTTCCTTGCTCGCCATACTTACATTTAATAGGGTCATTAATGGTGGTTAGGGGTATAAATTGCTTGCCCAGGCCTGTCATATTCACTTGTCAGCATCATAGAGAGTGATCAGAGAACTTGCTAGAGGAGCCCACTATCTTCAAGGCCTTCACGCTCATCGCCCATTACCTACGCTTACCAACCACTGGTGGATCCCATGCCTTGCTACATCGAGGGTTCGAGGTAGGTTCTTCGTTCACCCTCCCGAACAGTGTTTTCATGGTTTCCAAGGATTAAAATGAACAATAACAATTAAAACAACATATAAATGGTGAACCATGACGTCACGACCGAAACCCATGACCTCAAAAATTGAGAAAACCAACGTAGCACCCTCATGATTAATTCAGAACTTTATCCCCGCACGGTCATTCTTCACAGGATCATTTGTGCTCCTCAGACCCAAATGCTCCCTCTGCTAGTTGAGAACTTAGTGACAAACCAAAAATGTCAAAACGACCTTTAGCTCTCTCGGGCCCGGGTCTCTGGGATTCTGCATTCGGATCTTTGCACCTTGTTCTCCCTGAGCTACTCAGTCGGCGATACATGCCCTAGTCGCCAAGAGGTCATGGTGGGATTCAGTAGCTTTACCGATATACATTTGCTTCGCCAGGACACTGTAATTCTCTTGCCAAAGCCTTCGCTTTTAGTGAGACTCCTAACGGTCGCCAAGACATCATAGCGAAACCTTTCTCTTGGTGAGCCCAGATCTTTTCAAGGAGACTTCATAATGTCAGAAAGAGGTTATGCCAATGGAACACTTCATCAGTAGGACATAACATAGTTGCTGAGACCTTACGCTGACCCCCTCATCCTTGGGCAAGCCTGAAGCAGATCAGAGAGACAATCCTACTTCGTTGTGGCCTTATGCCGACTTGGAATACTACACCGAGGCTCTTTATCTTCGGTAGGACATGATGCCTCTACCAGGACATTGTGGCGACATTAATTTCTCTTGGCAGCTTCATGCGGTCTTCGCTGTCGCAAATGATGAGTGCCTGACATCACTCCGCCCTCCGGGCCCCGGGCCTCCATTCTTTGCTCAAATCCCAATCTAAACTCAAAACGACCTTGCCCCTCTTGGGCTCTGGCCTCTGGAGCTCCATCTCATCTCCGCCGCTAAAATTAAAACCCAACGACCAACACTGTCGCAAGCCCGGTTCGCCTCTTAGCAGTCGGCGAGACATTCAGAAGTCGCCAAAAGTGCAAACCTTATGCTGGGGGAAGGGTTAGCAGGACCTTGCAAGGTCGCAGTGACTTCACACTGAAGATCACCCCCCTGTCGACATGCTTAGTCAGTGAGACACAAGGTTCTTGCCAAGACCTTTCCCTGAGGGAGACTTTCACACCGACTGGAAAATCCTAGTCATTGGGACAATGAGTAATGTCTCGCCGATTGGCTAATATCAGAATGAGCTCCATCCACCCGATTGAAACTAAAATGAATTGACGACTTCCTCCCCTCCCGGGCCTGAAACTCCAAACTTCCGTCCGACGACTGTCGTCCCAAACAGAAAAAGCACTATGGCATCCCGGCTCTCTGGGCCCAGTCACTTGAACATGGTTAGGTGTTGGCTATCCTTTGACCCATCGAACCCCGGACCCCGGGGTTCCTGTCCGGGAACTCCATTTCTGCTCGGCTGTCCCAAATGGCCATCTCTAGATAGCTTTCTGACCCGGTACCTCCGAGTCCTCCTAAACCAATCCGAATGAGTCCAAATTTGAAATCTGGTCTCGACCCACGTGCTGAATCTCGGTCGTCTCTGTTACGAACCTTTTAAATTATCAAAAAAATCAATTAGAGAGAATCTCCCAGATCGTTCCCCCCTGTTTGCCTTTCCAAAACAGCATTCCTGCTAGGGAAGTCCGGCCCTCTGAGCCTGGACTGTCCCATAGCCCTCAATCAAAAGACCAATGACATCAGGAGGTAAAAATATCATGTTATGCTTGATAGATTATTTAAAATGGATTTCATCTTTGGGATTTCAACTAATATAAATGCCTTCATGATCAATTGCACTTACTATGCCTTTACTTGCAGAATATATGGAATCAGGTGCGGGACCTTCGGGGGTAGCTGTTGAAAAGGACAAAGGAAGGAAGTCAGGAAAAACTCCTCGAGGGAAAGAAGACAAGGACCAAATGAAATACCAATTTCAGGGTGAGCCTTTGCACTCAAAGTTTACCACGGATTGGAAGGAAATCACCGACACCAACATAGGCCACGTCAATATTGACGAGTTTACACAAAGGGTCAGGGTCAATCCAACAACAAAAAATGCAAGATTGATAAGGCAGAGTGGAATCACGAAAGCTATGGGCTTCCCCCCATTCCTCGTGGCCCCTGAATTGGTCATGGCCTGTCGGCAGGCGTATCAACCCAACACAAGGACAATTGTTGACAGGGACGGTAACATTCTCGCAGACATGTCGGCTGGAGGAATCACAAGAACCTTTCACATTCCCACGTTTCAAGAAATGGAGACACCTACCATTGAGGAGTGCCAGGCAGCGTGGGATGCTAACCCTATGGGCTGCAAGAAGTTAATAAATCAGCATTGGCTCAAAGAAAAGTGGGGCAGCGTCGTGAAGGTTCCTAATGAACTCTTCCGCAGCGATTTTCCATGAAGACTACCATGATTTGGTCACAATGCTAAGCAAGGTTATGGGCCTCCCCACTGCGGCCTTCTTTCAGGGTGGATGGTGTACTTTGTTGAGAAAATCCTTCGTGGGAATGAAGACGTTACCAAAAAGACCACATTTTATTGGGGAGGTATAATAAGCAACTGCTTCCATGAGCAGTTCGTCAATGTGAAGAAAAGCTCCAAATTCTACATGACGTCATATCTTGTGTACTCCTTGGCAGACCAGAGATAGTACAACAGGTTATTTTTGGTGCCTGATTAGGATCCGGGTTGAAGACTATGATAGATACCCCCAACTCCAGTACCGAAAATTCAAGAGGGAGTACTGTAGAGTGAATGATGCCTTCATCGGCCATATTGTTAGAATGATCGCCAGAGATTTTGAAAGGAGAGTTTCCCACAGTGCTAGGGAATTTTTGAAGCAATATGCCTTCCTCTGCATTCAATACTCGAAGTTTACATACATCCGTGCCCAAGGCTTCATCGAAAGGCCAAAAAAGTTTCCTCGATACCCCAATGACCAAATCATCCTATTGGAGCTTTCTCGGTAGCTCCAACACATACAGGCGATCTTCAGTGGCAAGCATTTAGTAGGGATCTCTTATCCCATGACTCTTGGCCAGGGCATGTATAAACTACAAACTTCCCAGTGTATTGGTAACTCCGAGAAAGAACTAAAAGATTATCATTTTCATCTACACATGGCTTGCCCTCAAATGGATCCATATGGGCACATAAGGAAAGCGCTAGGGCCGAGATTCGCTCATCTCCACCACATTGAAGACTTTTGGGGAGATTGCCAGGATGATAAAGAGGTATGTGCAAGGCACTATATGCGGATGACTGCGCATTTTGTGAGGAAGGTGCAACCGTTTCCCATATTGGACCAAGTCAAAGAAGACGAGAGCACCATAATGCACCCTAGGTACCCTGCAGTTCCCAATCTGTCAATACCAACAATAGACTGGGATGAGCAAGAGATCGATGACCTCGACACTATAACCAAGCCAATCTTGGCCCATACCAAGGAGTGGGTTGATGAATGGGTGGCCAGACTAAAACAATAAGGGGTGGTCCTGATGTATGAGGGGCTCAAGAGTGAACCAAGTACCACAGACGATGCTGCTGCCACTACTTCAACAGGTGGGACATCTAAGTCTCCTCTAGTTACCAGGTCTAAGAAGAGGAAGGAGACAGAAACAGAGTAGTCTCATGACCCCAAGGTCTATACAAGGAAAGAATCAGGAAGATAGCCTCGCAAATGATAGAGAACTCCCTAAAGAGTAGCTATAGTAAAACAACAATCAGCTAAAGGACAAAATTGCTACAGTACCATCACTAGAGGACAAAATAAGGAAGGGGACAAATGTTGTTTTTTAAATTGTAATATATTAAGGGTTGGTGAAACCCTATTTTGTAATGAATCTTGGCCACACAATGAGAATTAATCTTAGCCATTCATTTGAATTTTGGGGCACTATAAATAGGGCTCTCCTCTCATTTGAAAAGAGAGTTGAGTTGTTGTAAAGACATGCTACAAAAATTTATAATGAAAATACATTGACTTGGTGCATTTTCTGAGTTTCTCACATGTTGCTTGATTCAACCTCCATTGTTAGATGTTTAACTTAGATTTTATTGCTGTTATAGTTAACTATTTTCTTGCTTTGGTAGATTTTAGGAATGATGTTTTGTGGTTGTGAAATCCCTGTAGTGTAGATGCCTTCTTAGTCCATACTTTTTGCTGTTTGCTGATGGTAGATAGCTGTGTAAAGTTAGTCTTGACTTAAATCCAAAGCTGCTCCAAACTTTTATCTTTGTTCATGCATGCATATGGTGAAAGAAAGATGAAACATTTGTAGACATCAGAAGATAGCACAAATTCCATGAGACTATGAGATCTCTGGTTAAGTGGAATATTGTTTCCAAGAAGCTGTCCATTGCAGGAACTCCATCATCACTATTCACAATTAGTTGTAGATCCAGAAACCTCCTCTCTTCCCTGCCCTTTTTTCATTTTTATTTAATGAGTGACCTATGCTAAGGTTCATTGCACATTGTAAAGCTAAATCCAATGACAAAATGGAGTTCAAGACTGCTGTTTGAACCTACAGCGAATGCACAACAACTCTCCTATCTTAAGAACTCCATTTCAAGAATTGAACTTCCCACTTTGTAATCCATCTGTAAGACCACCTTGTGATTCTAGAAAATCACATCAAACAACTGAGATATTCCAAGCATTCTCAAGACCTGACATTAGAGACCTTGGGATAGTGTTCTAAAATTTGATTTTGGAAGATTGTCTTTCAAGAGAGGTAGTGCACCTACGCATTTCCTGTGTTGAGAAGTGCATAAAAACACATCAACAAGAAGCACTTGAGAGCGCTCTTCACTCTCTATCCTTGATCTGAGAACTCTTAACTAGCTTGAAGTAAGTTAGGGCAACCCTCCACTCTTGGCTCTTTGTGACCTGGAGCCTTGGTGTGGTTGGTTCCCCTATCTTGCATTTTGACGAAGTTGACATGAACCATTTTGGTTCCATTTAGCAGTGCTGAAAGGCCCCTTCCTTGTATCCTAAGAGCATTGTGGGTGTGAGCATTGTGAGGCGTTTCACCTTGCAACCTAATATGCAACCCCTAGTGGTGTAGTTGGAAGATTTTGTAGGCATCAAAAAATGAAACCTTAGTTGGGTCACTGTCTAGTTGAAAAACCCTTGGGGGCTCTATGAAAGTTTCATCTATTATACGTGATGGCCTCCTTTGTACATCTACCCATCCCATTTGTGCAACCTACAAGTAGTCCCCCTGGCATAAATTTCACCTCGTAGGACCTATCAATGAATTATAATAGAGAACCATCTCCCTTATACATCCTTGCACGAATCAATGGGAATACTGTAATAGGTGTTCTTGTTAACCCAACGTGTTGGGTGAATGTCATTACTGAGGAGATTATGCTAGTCAACTTCTTGCATAGAGATGGGTATGATGAATCCAAGAGTACCATTCGTACACACATCGAGATTTACATACCTTCACTTGGTTGCATCACCTTGTTTGTCTTAGTTGGACCTAAATCAGTGAATTTACTCTTTGACATAATCTCAGGGTTTGAACCCTTTAGGGTGAAACTAGGTATCCCTTGGTTGCTCGCTATGAACGTAGTTCCAAGCTTGATAGTGCATAAATGTCTAAAATTCATCCATGAGGGTATAGTGCATGTAGTCCACAACATCAGTTGGCTATAAGCCATTGATTACGCATGGTGGCTACTCACTGGATCACTTTTGGCTTGCGCCCATTGCTCAACTTACTCCTAGGAAAGATCTCTTGTACCGAACCTATGTGAAGTACAAGAGCGAACACTTAATGCCTAAAGTGAGGTACCCTCCTTCCCCTTATGCCATCTCACATAGGGCCTTCCTGAAAGCAGACAACGATGCCACCTTGGCTCGGAGAAGGGAGAAAGAGAAGCATCCTCAAGGTTCTTCTTCCTCCTCTTCCACTCTTGAGCCCATCGCTTCCTCTTGCTCTGCTACGGAATCATTAGATTCTGCTCCTAGGCATTTGCTAGAGAATTTGATGGTGCCCGCTTGGAAAAAGCCCAAGCATCTAGTGTTTGAACTTCTCGTTCTACCCATGGTGCCTAGGCCCATTCGGTATGGTAGGGGGAAGGGTCCCCATGGGGAGTCCTCTATGTCTCAACCTCTGCAGCCTCCTACTGTTCCTACCTCCAAGGTAGTGAATGGGAAGAGGCCCATTTTTGAGGCCTTAAAGCTACTTCCCTTGTTGTCATTTTGTCCTCTCAACCTTTCCCTCCTATTCCCATCAAGGAGTCTCTCCCTTTATTGGAAATATCTATGATGGACACTTCGATGTTTGAATAGGAGTCCTCTATTCAATCTTAGCCTTCGGCCTCTAGCTCTCGGAATCACAGTAACTACCTTGTACATGAGCGCAAGCGTAAAAAAAAGGCTCTGGCTATTGAGTAGGCTTCCCTACAGAGGAAGGAGGGGGAGTCAGAAGTTTCTACTATGGCATCTTCTGCTATATCTTCCTCTAATGTCCCCTCTACTTCAGTTCCATCAGACTTGGTGTTGCTTCCAGCTCCGACTGCGGCCGTAAATGATCCTCACCCAAAAAAGGTGCAGGTGTTTATTGCTCCTTCAGTTGAGCCACCTCTCTAGATGTCCCTCCCATACATCCTACCATTTTCAAAGCCCTTGGACATGCTGAATACCTCGGTAGTGTCTGTCGTAGTTTTCTCCTCCTCCTCTATACCTTCCGCCTCGTTTGTGGGGATCTCACATCCTCCGATGAAGTAGAAGATGGAGGATGGCCCTACTAGTAAAGGGGGTCGAAAGAGGAGTTCACCTTCTTTGGAGGGTGGTTTTGCATTAGCATGTGCCATCCTCATGAAGGAGGAAATTCTAGCATCCCCAAAGTACTCACTATTCCTGAGTCTCTTGGTGAGCCCAACTGTGAATCTCGGGCGCTGCACCCTCACTCGTTGAATTAACACATGGCACTCTTTTGAAGTGCATTTTTAATTCTTTGGATGAGGTCCTAGCCCTTAGTCACTATTCTAAGTCTCTTGGTGAGCCCAACTATGAATCTCAGGTGCCGCACCCTCACTCGTTGAATTAACACATGGCACTCTTTTGAAGTGCATGTTTAATTCTTTGGATGAGGTCCCGACCCTTTCAGTGATCTTTATGAAATCGCAGACCTTCACCCCACAAGAACTAAGTGGAGGAGACCTCGAGGGGCATCCTTCCTTGGCTCTTGTTGCGGGGGGGTTAGAGGGTCCCCCTTGATATTTTTCCCTTGCAGGCTCATCCGCCTTCCCCGTATAATTATCTAGATTGGGAGGCCGATGACCTCTTGGTTCATGAGGACTAGGGGGTGCCTCTTCTTTATATGTAGAGTAGATTGTGTGTGTGTGTGTTTTTGTTCCCTTGTGCTTGTGTTACGTGTTCTTGGATGACCCTTGTCACCCTTGTAGGTGCTGGGATACAAGAGTATTTTTGTGTCATAAAACTTCCTCTATTTGTTACATCATTCTTCCTCTATTATGTGTATTGATTTTCGACAATTGGGGATTGTAAATAGGGAAAAATTCAGATTTAATTATTGAAAAAAAAAAATTAACTAAACCCTATAAAGCACCATGAAGCACAAACTAGAATGAAAAAGCAAATAAACAAAGGAAATACAAACCAATTTTCAAACTAGACTTTGGGGATTAGCCTAGAGTGACAAGATTTCAACTCCCAAAGGAGCGTGTCTTTGGATTCACACTCAATTGAGGTCATCCCTTGGAGGGGTTTGTGCTCCAAGAAGGCCTCCTAAGAAGGGTATGACAAAATAAAACCAAGTGAGGTGTTATGGAGGACACACACACTTGATTCACACTCGCAATGATTAATATCCCTTTAGAAAATTGAAATGTTTGTAAAACAATTTAAACACTTGTTCTTTTTAACCCCAAGTCAAGATGTGTGATTGAAGACAATGGTTCTTTTTAGCCTAATTTCAATGATGTGACAATCAAACAAGATTTATTTTAGACCCCAAAATCCAAATGTGTGACAAACAAGATGTTCTTTTTAAGCCCAAATTGAAGTGTTTTGACAAGAATGATTAAGAGATGAAAGATGGAATGTGTGCACCTAGAATTTTTTTAGCTCCAAATCTTTGTCCACTTGATCCAATGTGTCCTTTCAAGTGTTTATTTTTTGTACATGCACAAAACCAACAACAAATCCAAAACCCTAACAAGATAGTTGATCACTACTATTAGAGGGTTAGCTGAAATTAATTTTTTATGAAAAATCATAAAAAAATTATAAAAAATACAAAATAGCTCCAAAAATTCTAACTTTTTGATTGAAGTCGTCTAATGTCATCCCAAATCTGTAGAATTTTTTTTGTGAAAAAATACGTAGCCATTTGAAAGTTATGGCCGACTCTTTAGAAACTAGTGCTTTATCCACAATGATGTCAAACCTGCAACAAAAATCAAACAAAACCTGCAACAAAAGAATCCAACTCCAAGATTTCTCAAAATGTGTTAAAATATGTCGGGTTCACCAATGTAAATAGGGAAAAATTCAGATTTAATTATTGAAAACAACAAATTATCTAAACCCTATCAAGCACCATGAAGCACAAACTAGAATGAAAAAGCAAATAAACAAAGGAAATGCAAACCAATTTTCAAACTAGACTTGATTG
The DNA here is from genome assembly GCA_007258455.2 of Sequoia sempervirens. Classification (NCBI taxonomy): domain Eukaryota; kingdom Viridiplantae; phylum Streptophyta; class Pinopsida; order Cupressales; family Cupressaceae; genus Sequoia; species Sequoia sempervirens. Next base: position 30,691,080 of record VDFB02056351.1, read on the forward strand.
ACCTCCATGGCTCTTCTCCACCTGCATGAGAATGCAAGATTTTGAAGGTTGATTGTTGGAGGAATGTTGGTTGCTCAATTCAATAGCATAACATTGACATGGGGATGATAGATGAATGACAATAGATAGAAATGGATGAAAGACTTAAGAATGATTTTGACAGCATAAGGATACTTGAAGAATCAACCCCCTAATGGCTTATGAGAGAGTTTATTTATAGGAAATGTTTGATTTGGATTGATGGTTGAGATTAGATGTCAATAAGATGTCTAAATCAATGGCCAAAATTGAAAGTTGTAGTATGAAATAGGTTTAGGTCAAGAATTAGGGCAATGACAAGAAATGAATGGCTAAGATTGAATTATGAGATAATTCAATCAAGGGATGAAATTGAATGAGATGTCAAGAGATAAGATTTGATGTGGAAGATAAGATTGGCACAGACAAAGAGGTGATAGGAGAAATTAAATAATAAAAAATATTTAATTTAGGTGGCAAATGAATAATTAAATAATAAAGATATTATTTAATTATAGAGGAATGTGACAAAAGGAATTATTTTGAATTAAATAATGATTTAATTCAAAATTCAAGAGAGTGGACCAAATTAAATAAATAAAATTTATTTAATTTATGAGAGAAGAGGGTAATGAATAATTAAATAATTAAAATAATTATTTTATTATTGTGGATAGTGGACAAAAATTAAATAAATAATAATTTATTTAATTTTAGAAAGAAGAGGACTTAATTAGTGACGTAATTAAATAAATAAAATTTATTTAATTAATCAAGCAAGAAATAAAGATAAGAATGAATTAATTAAATAATTAAAATTATTTAATTAATAGAAGACATATGACTTTAGAAAATAACTAAATAATTAAAAATTATTTAATTAGAAAAGACAAAAGGGGAAATGATAGAGAATTTAGAAATCGCAAGCCTAGGACAATTTTTATTGTCTACATTTTGCCCCTCTTTGAGATGATGTTCAAGATAATGAGATTTGTGTCGAGTAACATCATTTCAAAGAAGCTAAGGTATGTATAGAGGAAAATGGACGATGATGCCCCCTCAAGAGGATAGGCGGGTTGAAAGAACATGGGTATGCTCTCGAAATGAAATGATAAGGAGGGACAAGATGCATGATGTAAGATAGGAAGTAGATGAAGGAGATGAATGATACATTATGCTACAAGAAAGTGAGCAACCATGATGTTTGGTGTAACACTAGACATGATGCACCAAGGTATAAGGACCAAGGTGATGATGTGCCTTGTGCCCTAGTGTAATACAACCTTGTCTAGATACAAGATATGAATATTAACTGGAATAAGTCAGACTTGATGCCAATGCAAGATACAAATGATAACGCACACAAGCAAGAAAGCAAGCATGCACAAATGATACAAAAACAAACAAGGTATTGCCCCTGTCAAGTGGTAAACCTATGATTGATTGATTGATGATGATGACTGATAGTGTTGTCATTGTGGGGAAAGACATATCCCTAGATCAACACAAGGATGACTAACTATTTGACTGATTGACTTTGATTGATTGAGTTTACAACAAGATTAGGATCAAGACCAAAGGATATGATTGAATAATTTGACAAGATTGATTGACTTGATTGGTATGGACTAAGGATTGACTTGCATTTGGACTATTGCTTGGAATGACTGAAGATGATTTGACATGGATGAGAGGATGTGATGAATTGAGTAGAAGAATTGATGTGATTGGGATAATTTGAAGACTAATTTGACATTATTTTGGCAATTTGACTGATTTTGACTGGATGACTAATTGGACTATGTTGTATGTTGGGTAACGATTTAAATGTTGATATTTAAAATGATTGACTATGTTTGACTTATTTGAATAATGTGACAAACGTTGACTTTATTTTGGGATTTTTGAGAATTATTTGGATGTTTTTGTGTTTTTTTGGATTTTTGGATTTTTTTGATTTTTGACATTTTATGATTTTTTTTTTGGATTTTTGACATGTTTCGATTTTTTTTGGATTTTTGACATGTTATGATTTTTATTTTTTTTTGGATTTTTGAGAATATTTTGAGATGTTAATGGATGAAAATTTGGGTAGCCTTTGTGCTAGATACCAATGACAAGGGGAAAACCAAGTCTAGGTGCAAGGGTGGGTGATAGGATAAGGGATAGAAGGCTCATGATAAATGGATGGATGGAAAGGATGTATGCATCATAAGAAAGCAATGATATGATCTCCAAAGACTATGTCACATAGGAATGACATGCCCCATTCTAGGTACAAGACTTAGTATTTTTCATGACAAAGCTGATGACAATAGGATAATGATATGATTGGTTTAGATAAGATGAGGTATGTCAAGAGATACCCAAAAAATATGTGTCAACATTTTTCCCCTATGTCTTCATCAAGATCAAAAGGAGAAGGGTGGATAAGTGGACCCAATATGATAGGTATATATGATGGCTAAGATGGTAGGTAGGATGGAAATGATATGACATGAAAATGATAGGTTGGATAGATAAAACATTATGCCCCCAAGTGTAAGTGACATAGAAGATCAACCTACACATGTTTGCTAGGTTTTCATCATGGTACTTATCGAGCTGTTTACTAGGTTTTTCACCATTGGATGAAGGATTTCTCTTTACTTTTTTGTCTTTTTTTTTTTGACTTTTTGACTTGTTGACTTTTGGATAGGAGGGACTCAAGTGTCTAGTTGCATGAAAGGTGATAGTCCCACAAGGGATGGATGTCATTGCATGGACCATGTCAAATGCCATTATGCCCATAGATGTTGGTAAGGGATGGCATGAAATGGAGATGGAGTAGGTAGATGATGGATTATGATGTGTATTATGGAGGGAAATGGTGGATTATATGGGAGTTATGCAAAAGATGAATGGGGAGGCTTAGCCAAAGGCATGGACCATAGGGATGTGATGGGGAAGATATGTAGGATAGTGGATGAGGGGTGACGAGATGGAGATATAAGGGCTTGTTGTGAAATGGAAGGGAACCATGACCAATGGTTGCACACATTGTGATAAAATTGAAGCTTTTGATGTGGATAGGGTGTAGGAAGCAATGGAGATGTTTGCTTAGGAGATGGTGGATGAAGGGCTTTAGGCACCCACATAGACTTATTATTTTTATGGCTTTTATTTGTCTTGTGGGATTTTTGTAATTTTTGAATGGAATGTGTATTTTGGATATAAGTGGATGGTTGGGATTTTTGTGATGTGGATGCCTCATTTGACTTGATTTCTTTTTGTTTAGGTACCCAAACCATTTTGTTTTTATCTAACTTTTCTTTTGGAGGTATGGGCTTATATAACTTTTTGGATGTACTTGGCTTTGACATTTTGTATTGATGTCCTAAGGCATTAGGGTCCTTAGGATTTTTTACTTTATAGGTAGAGGCATTAAATTTTTTTCTTTTGAATCCCTTGGGTATGGTGGAATGAGTGGAAGCTTCTTGTTTAGACAATGTGTGCATTTGTTGGTCATGATTAGGAATCTTAGGGTATTTATGGATAAATGGATAAGAGGATTGAATGGTAGGGATATTAGGTGTTGGAAGTAATGGTGGTAAAGTGTATGGAGGGAAATTAGGAGTTGGAAGCAATGGTAGTAGAGTGCATGGAGGGAAGTGTATGGTCACATGCTTTTGACATTTGTAGGATGACGGTGGTGGAATGGCAACATATGTTTTAGGCATATGATATACTTTATGATGGAAAGTGGACTTAGGATGCATGAAGGAAATACCAACATCTTGAGATTGGTGTCCAAGGCCATAAGAGTGTGAAGGGACTTTGACATGGATGGGCTCCAAAATACCTTGTTCATGAAGATCTAAACCTTTACCTTGGTGGTTCATGTTTTGGAGTATGCAATGGACAATAGGACTAGGTGTAGGTGGAACACTAGACACAAGTTCCTTATTGGATGGAGAAAATGAAACAAGGGAAGATAATGGTTCTTGTTGTTCTGAGGAACATTCATGAATGATGGTGGAAAGACCAATATGATATAATAGAGGACTTGCAATGGGGTCGATAGTGGGTGATGGAGGATCATTAGGATCTTGATTAGCATTGTGTTCACTTATATCCAAGGTATTTGTTTGATCTTCTATGTGTGCTTGGGAGGCACTTGTGTCATCAAGGGAAGTGGATGTTGATGGATCATGGATAGGACTACATGGAGATGAATTTGGAATATCTTGCTCATGGATAGGCTCTTCATCATTATGGATATCATCTTGATCATAAAAAAGATATAGATTATGGACAGGTTGGATGAAAATGATTTGATCTTGATTAGGACTAGGGCTTGATTTTTCCACATGCTTGGGAGTAGACTCTTGATATACCTCTTGGGTTGCTTGAATGAAATTGCAAGGGGATGACTCTTGGAGAGACTTGACATGTTCTTGATGGCCAACAACATGGAGACATGATGGAGGTTGACTTGGACTTATGAGGGGAGACTCTTGACTTGGCCCAAGGGGTTGAGGATGACATGGTTGACTTGAAGGACTTGGCATGATGTTTGAGGACTCTTTTGTATGTTCAAGTATATGTGTTGAATGACATGGTGGAAATTGATTCCTTTCTTGTAGCCCTTGGGTCACATCCTTTGTAGGTGGATTGGTGGATTTATGTAATGCCATCAATTTATGTTTTAAATATCTAAATGTAAGGCATTGATTTGATGGAGGATTAGATGATGGTGGGGGTAATGAAGAGTTTGATGGGTCAGAAGGTGGAGATGCCAATGGATTAGGACTAGGACATGATGGATTAGGGATAGGCATTTGATTGGATGGCGGTAAGGGTGCATGGACTAGATTGGTGTTCCCCTTGACAAAGATGGCATTAAGACTTAAAGGCTCTTGATTTTGTTGCCAAGGTGGACTTGGGAAGCTATGTTCTTGTTGTGATATGGGTGGATATGTTGATGTGGAATTGACATGGTAGGTAAATGGGTTTGGTTGGCATGATGATGAAGGTGACACATAGGATTTTGGTTGAATGTCTTGAGGTTGGAATGGCGTTTGGACTTGTGATATGATTTGTTGTTGTGATGATGATGGAGGGGTTGAATAGGATAACGACTGTTGAAAGGTTGATTGATGTGGATAAGGGTTGACATTAGAAGAGTTGTGATAGGTTGATGAAGGGGAAACTTGATATGTGGATGGATGAGGTTGATATGATGATATAGGTGACACATAGGGTTGATGTGAAATGTGCTGATGTGGTGATTGGACTTGATAATGTGCTTGTTGGACTTGACAATTGGCCATGACGTATTGGATTTGTGCTATGAGTTTTTGCATTTGAGGTGATTGGTTTGTTTGAAGTTGTTGGATAATGTTATGGGCGCTTTGAATGATTTGTTGGGTTAAAGGTGTTTGACTTGTTTGAGCTACGTGAAGCATGTGAACAAGCACTTGTGCTATGTCTTCCAATGTTTTCATGGTGTAAAATGATGTTGATTGGATTAAAGAGATGATGATGTGGAATGACGAGATTGTATGATTTGGATGATGTGGAAAGTGTTTATTGGAAGTTTGACTTGGGCAATATCAAACACAAGATCTCACATGTAAATACATGAACACACACACCAAGCACAATGATAAGTTTGTCTTCAAAGATTAAATGTTATGATTAAGCAAACACTTGAATACACAACAACAAGCCTTATGACTAGTCAAGTGGGGTATGGCCAATTAGGTCTCAAGCTAGTTTTCACAAGGTTGACTAGGTATAATTTGGAAGAAAAATCTTGCCAATAAGCCAGGAGAAAGGGGTAACCCACCCTTCACCGTCACTTCCCAAAGGTATAAATTTCTTTGGGGCTTAGCCTAGAGTGACAAGATTTCAACTCCCAAAGGAGCGTGTCTTTGGATTCACACTCGATTGAGGTCATCCCTTGGAGGGGTTTGTGCTCCAAGCAGGCCTCCTAAGAAGGGTATGACAAAAGAAAACCAAGTGAGGTGTTATGGAGGACACACACACTTGATTCACACTCGCAATGATTAATATCCCTTTAGAAAATTGAAATATTTGTAAAACAATTTAAACACTTGTTCTTTTTAACCCCAAGTCAAGATGTGTGATTGAAGACAATGGTTCTTTTTAGCCTAATTTCAATGATGTGACAATCAAACAAGATTTATTTTATACCCCAAAATCCAAATGTGTGACAAACAAGATGTTCTTTTTAAGCCCAAATTGAAGTGTTTTGACAAGAATGATTAAGAGATGAAAGATGGAATGTGTGCAGCTAGAATTTTTTTAGCTCCAAATCTTTGTCCACTTGATCCAATGTGTCCTTTCAATTGTTTATTTTCTATACATGCACAAAACCAACAACAAAGCCAAAACCCTAACAAGATAGTTGATCACTACTATTAGAGGGTTAGCTGAAATTAATTTTTTATGAAAAATCATAAAAAAATTATAAAAAATACAAAATAGCTCCAAAAATTCTAATTTTTTGATTGAAGTCGTCTGATGTCATCCCAAATCTGTAGAATTTTTTTTGTGAAAAAATACATAGCCATTTGAAAGTTATGGTCGACTCTTTAGAAACTAGTGCTTTATCCACAATGATGTCAAACCTGCAACAAAAATCAAACAAAACCTGCAACAAAAGAATCCAACTCCAAGATTTCTCAAAATGTGTTAAAATATGTTGGGTTCACCAATGTAAATAGGGAAAAATTCAGATTTAATTATTGAATACAACAAATTAACTAAACCCTATCAAGCACCATGAAGCCCAAACTAGAATGAAAAAGCAAATAAACAAAGGAAATGCAAACCAATTTTCAAACTAGACTTGATTGACCTCCATGGATCTTCTCCACCTGCATGAGAATGCAAGATTTTGAAGGTTGATTGTTGGAGGAATGTTGGTTGCTCAATTCAATAGCATAACATTGACATGGGGATGATAGATGAATGATAATAGATAGAAATGGATGAAAGACTCAAGAATGATTTTGACAGCATAAGGATACTTGAAGAATCAACCCCCTAATTGCTTATGAGAGAGTTTATTTATAGGAAATGTCTGATTTGGAATGACGGTTGAGATTGAATGCCAATAAGATGTCTAAGTCAATGGCCAAAATTGAAAGTTGTAGTATGAAATAGGTTTAGGTCAAAATTAGGGCAATGACAAGAAATGAATGGCTAAGATTGAATTATAAGATAATTCAATCAAGGGCTGAAATTAAATGAGATGTCAAAAGATAGGATTTGATGTGGAAGATAAGATTGGCATGGAAAAAGAGGTGATAGGAGAAATTAAATAATAAAAAATATTTAATTTAGGTGGCAAATGAATAATTAAATAATAAAGATATTATTTAATTATAGAGGAATGTGACAAAAAGAATTATTTTGAATTAAATAATGATTTAATTCAAAATTCAAGAGAGTGGACCAAATTAAATAAATAAAATTTATTTAATTTATGAGAGAAGAGGGTAATGAATAATTAAATAATTAAAATAATGATTTAATTATAGTGGATAGTGGACAAAAATTAAATAAATAATAATTTATTTAATTTTAGAAAGAAGAGGACTTAATTAGTGACGTAATTAAATAAATAAAATTTATTTAATTAATCAAGCAAGAAATAAAGATAGGAATGAATTAATTAAATAATTAAAATTATTTAAATAATAGAAGACATATGAATTTAGAAAATAATTAAATAATTAAAAATTATTTAATTAGCAAAGACAAAAAGGGAAATGATAGAGAATTTAGAAATCGCAAGCCTAGGACAATTTTTAGTGTCTACAGGGATGATACAAAGTGTTGGGGGAATTTAGGCTTCCCTTCCATGTTGACCCAATTTTTTATTTTTATTTTGTCTTCTCGTGCATTCTTCATATGGTTCGATATAGTAGGGGGTTGATGATAGTTCATTAATATACTATTATTATACTTATCTATGCTTATGAGCACCTCTGACCTCGAAATATCAGATCGCACCTGTGTCCACTATTTGTGATGAACATATAGTCTCTTTTTACATTGTTGTTCTCTAAATTTTCATGCTTTCTTTGTAGTGTTGTGGTACTCATGTGTTGTCCCTTGTGTGTGCGACAACATTACCACGGTTACATCTCACTATGTTTTTTGGGCCACAACATAACTTTTTCATTCTTGCTTTTCTCTCCTTAGGATGCCACATGCCTATGCATTTAGCATGCACCATCCTAAGGGAGAATTTCATGTCACTTCAATTTTCAAAAAATGCATTTGGTGGCCAATGAATCTTTTTTTGAAAATCCCTTCAAAACATTTTTCAAAAAATTGCATTCTCAACAAGGACCCCTAGCGGAATGTGTTTCCTTCGTCATGGGTTAGCAAAGAAAGAACTTGGAGAACTTTCCTCCGAGGAGGCAGAAAATTTTCTTGTGGGAGAAGCCTCAACCTTCCCCTCATGAGGGGGTATTTTCTTCCTTTTTAATTCCTTGATGAAGTGAACATTTTTCAAAAGGATTCCTTGATGGGTATGTGCAGGATCATGATGGGCCAAAAAGTGGCAATATGATGGGTATGTGGCTGACGACTATTTTTTACCCAAAAATGATGAAATGAAAAGGGTTTTTAAAAGATATTCTTAGCTTTCCACCCATATAAATTATGCTTTATTTTGAATTTAATAAGTAATTATTATTCATTTTCTATTCAAATTATGATTAAAGTCCTGATTGATAGGCTAATTGAAAAACATCTATAGCTTTCAAATGGTATCACATTTTTTGAATCCAAAACATGTGTCGTATTCTATGCTTTCCATACTATAGGATTATAAAATTAAATTTGAATTTCATGAAGTTTTCACCAAGTTAAGGTGGTCAGACATACGAGATTTTATATTTTTTAAAAAGTTGTAATAAAAAATTCATAATTAATTATTTACTTGGAAAAAAATTACAAAAAAATATGCATCACATTGGGGCATGAGTCCTCTACTTATATCTAAAATATTATTAAAAAATATTATCATTTTATTGTGGTTAGGGTGGTCAGACAGGCACCTACTTCTTATTTTTTCCCTGAAATTTAAGTACCACTACATTGAAAATTTTATATAGATTCTATTCTTACATATTTTTGAAATAATACAAATAACTTATTCAAATTTTTACGTCAAGTTGCCTAACTCTGATTTTTTTGAATTTTTTGCCACTTAAGGGCCTGTTTTTTCCATGATGATCCTGCACATACCCTAATGGTGAATTGATTTGTGAAAAATATACTCACTTTCAAAACTAAGCATCCCTTGAGAGGACCCCTTTTCTTTTGAAGAGTTCTTGAGTGAACCCTTTGAAATCTCTTCCTTCAATTTTTGACTATCTGCGTGACTGTCTTCTTGCTTGCCTGCATGGTTACTTTTTGTTTTCTAGCATGTTTTATCTACAGATTAACATGTTGCTTTGCACGTGCGCCTGTGAAGCTACTTTCCAATCTAACTCTATGGAGTCCCCTACACTAGGCTTCCTTCAAGAGAGAGTACTTGGGGGAGCCTTCTTTGTAGGTCTAAGGATTTGTGAAGCGCTTGCATCTTGTAGGATTTGTCCATTGTTGGTCTACAGGCCTTTGGTGTACTTTTTTCAACTCTGTATCTTCAAGAATCTATCGAGTCCTTTGTTTGAACCTCCTTAAGAGAGAGTATCTTTGGAGTTATTTTCCTACCCTGCGCTTTCTAGTTTTCTAGATTACGGTTTGCTTCCTTGACGGTTTAGGTATACATTTCTAAACTCTTTGATCTACTTTACCAAACATTCATTGAAACTCATGCTCGCTAAAGTGGGGACAAAATGTATAGGAGCGAATTTGCACCCCTCTTGCAAATTCCCCTTTTGCATCGCTCCACCTTAGAAAATCAAACCCGACTAAGAAATTCCACATCACCTATCCGTAGTACATCCACTTGGTGATTGTGCTTTGTATCGATGGGGGAATTTTTGTCGGGGACATGCGTGCGATGCAAAAATGTCTACACGACATGCTGCTGTCCCTGACAGATTCTTGCCTCTAGAATCCACAGGGATGTTACATTCCCCATTGGGGATGACACATAACGCCTCTGTGTCAACCAACCAACTCGAGACTAGATCTTTCCCTCTCTTTTCATCTTCAAATGGATTTTTTTCACTTACATTTCATCTCTTTAGCATATCTTGAGTAATTTAAATCCATCTTCTACCATATGCTCCCATCGTTTGGGTATTTCTACACACTAGCTTGTACTCTTGATCACTTCTTAGCAATTGGTTGCTCCATCAACTCCATTGAGAACGTGTTGTGTTACCATAGAAGTTGTGATTTTGGTGTCTTGTGAGACCTCCTTCGAGTCACTGCTGCAGTCATGCTGAATTTTCCAAGATCATAGCCTTGCATTCTCCCTTCATTGGCCTTGAGTGCCTTTGGGTGGAGGTGGTATTGCTTCACTATCCTTCTTTCATTATGGTTTGATAGAGTAGCATTGTGCTTTTCGTAGTGTTCTATATTCTCTTTCTATTATTTCCTTTATCACATTTCTATTTCTCTTTATCTATCTAGCTATCTATGGAGGTGGAAACACCAAAGCGAGGGTTTGACCATTGAAAACCCCTATACAGCCCCAACATTTTTCCTATCTTGATTGTGTGGAGGTAGGTGTACGTGTGGAGCTTGTTGGTAAACTAGACTCTTAGTGAGTTGGTTTTTGTCACCTACATTTTAGTTGTCTTCTTCAACATCTTTACAGTTATTCCTTGTATTATGTCTTTCATCATTCTATTTAGTACGTTAAACTTTATTAGCTAGACTATTAGTAGGATTTTTTGTATTCTGTACTGTGATTTCACACTTTCTGGCCATACGAACACCAACACCCTAGAGAGACGCCAGTGCGCCATGCTATCATCCCTGACCCATGCTGCAGTCCTTGAGCAAAGAGTTGTCTGAGGTATGGTTCAGGTTCTAGAAATGGGCTCATTTAGCCCCATCCAAATATTCAGATTAGTAGAGTGATAGAAGCACTTGAGAGTGTTGTTCATTCTTTATCCTTGACCTAAGAACTCTTAACCAACTTGAGGTAAGTTAGGGTAGCCCTCTGCTCTCATATCTCTGTGACTTAGAGCCTTGGTGTGGTTGGTCCCCCTATCTTACAATGACATCAACACCTTTGTAGTCTGATTGAAGAATTGTAGTCACCTTCTACTCACTGCATCCAATAAACTAACACATGAAAGCTCACACTACACTTCTCAATTTCACACTCTAACACTCTACACTTCACATCATTCACATCCCTTGCATCTATCTTAACATCCTTCAAAAATTCAACTCATACTTATATAGTCTTCAACCTTGAAACCTTCTCCAAGGTTGGCTATGCACATCAATGTGGAAATTCAAATTAGGTTAGTGGAAAAACACTTTTGTGATAGATATAAGTGAAAGAGACCCACATCACACCATAGTTGGGACCTGAATCTATAATACTTCACAACCACATGCTTCTATAAACAATATTTATTCATCGCAAGTACACTAATTTAGTCATTACCCGTGCAAACACCATTAAAATTTTAAGTGCACATTTGCTCAAACCCAAGGATGACTTGTGAACCAGACACCACACTTGAAAATGATCTAGAATATTCCTCAAACAATTTAAATCCAACAAACTCCTTCACAACAACTTCCACCTGAAGAATGTACACACCAGTACACTTAGACAACTCTGCCATACACTATTACTTGAAAAATTGAATTCTAAAGCACCAAACCATGAACCAACTTAAATTAACAAAGATATCAATGCCAATAACACTCCTTTAGAACTGTAAGACCTAAAACCATTCTGCGGAGAAATATGGAGCAAATACATTTCTCCTAGACACCTTTGCAATACACAATTCACACACTGGTGAAAACAACTTCTTTTGCACAACAATCCAGCACACCAAATCTTGAATATAACACCTTTGAACTACTCTCACCAACATATCCAAATTGCATAGGCATATCTTTACTCTAGAAGAAATACAGAGCAAAACCAAAACATAACTTAGCCACCTAGAATACCACTGCAACACACTATTTCCTCTTTTTATCAAATTTTCTCAAAAGCACTTGAAATCCAAGCACCAAAGACACATCCTCTTCATCTTCAACACTTGCACACCACAATTGAACCAACTACAACATAGTGACTCAATCACATATCCATAGACAAAATTTTATCAAAGAAACACTAGAGGTTGACACTAGTAGCTTTTCTAATGACAATATAATGCAACTAATCAAAGCATCAACTGCTCACATTCCTGCAACATTCTTATCCAATAATAAACATCAATGACAACACAGTCTTGTTGACATCAATGAAAACACCAACTGCTCATACTTGCAACAATGGGTTGCTAGTTTGTGGTTGGAAGTAAAGTGTTTGGATGATTCTCTCCCTCCATATAGCTTGATAGAGAAAAATATCTTGCACTTAGTTAGGATATTGGATTCTATATATTTTATAGAATTTATTTTGTTTAAATACTTGGACACCATTTGGAAATATCATCTCCTTCAGTTTATTTATAATAAACTCTACAATTTTTTTATAATGCTGGTATTCAAAAGGAATATGAAATGTGTGTAATTGCATTTTATTATTGACCTAGGATCAAATAGATGGACTAGATCTTGAAAGACACAAATAGTATAGAGATAAGTGTGAGAATTAGTGTATATATATAAATAATTGTAAAGAAATATGTGTCATAGAGATTAGGTATGACAATAAGCATAGGATCATGTGCAAATAAAGGTTAAGTAAAATTTAAGTACATATACATATACTAAGACATTGCAATTTTCCACCCATTTAATTATATAAAGACAAATAGAAAATATGTTTAATATATATATTTTAAATATTTTTTACTTAAACAAAATTAAATTGAACCATTATTTTTAATTCCTTTTACTTAAATGATTAGATATAAATAATTCACTTAATCAGGATTTAAATTTTACAATTATATATGCAATCACTACTTGTTATACTTTTCCCTTGATCTATATGGTTCTACATAATCTAAATGTTATAGATTAAGTGTCTTTCTTCTATTAGTCTATTCCCTCTCCACCCTCATTTTATTTATACCAAATGTGGGATTAACAATAACCACTCTTTGGAGTAGCATACTATTCTCTTTCTAATAAAATAAAATGATAAAATACAAAACTATGAATGCAAGGATCTAGATGAGCTATAAAAGATAGCTACAAACTACAAAAGAAGTTGATAGGGAGTGGGGTTGGAGGAATCAATCACTGATTCCTGCTCTAGGCCTTTCCTTGTAAGACCCCCTTGGTGTTCTGCTGCACCAATCTAACCTATAGGCCCCTTCTCATGACTAGGTGCCCCTGGTTTGTCTGCCCAACCCATCTTCTATCACCAACCTTCCTTTATACCAAGCCAACCTTGGTGCTGCCACAACTCTTCCATTGGCCCTTACTCTTCTTTAAAGACCAAAACATCCTCAACCTTCTACTAGATTCTTGCAGGGGTGGAGAAGGTGTTGTAATGCTTCAAAATGACCAAACTAGGGTTCTTGAACAACCACAGGTTTCCAACTTTCCATCGCTTCATACTATTCCTTTCCTAGGGTTTGAAAAGGGCTACAAGCCAAAGCCCTAATTAGGCCTCTGAACAAGAATATAATGCAGTTTCCTTAAAAACCCACTAAAGGACCTGGTTTCTTCATTTGAGGGTTGTGATTCCCATACCCATACCTTAAATATTCTTGAGGTTTTGAGCCTATACAGGCCGTACACCTCTCAAACACAAAAATGGCTAAGAACCCTAGTGTTTCCTAACTTTTCTGGCTGATTTTGGACTGGTGAAAAGTTATCCTAACAAATGAGGTAATAAACCATCCTCCTGATCACCATGCTTAGTCAAGACCATCCCCTAAATTCTGCAAAAATAATTTCTTCAAGATCTCACGTCCCTTGCAAGTTATGCTCCTTTTTCTCCAAGTCTGCCCCAACTGGACCTACACTGGCTCGCCTACGGAAAAACTTTTCTAGTACCTCCTACACTGTCACAAACCCTACAAGCTACCATATTTACAAGGATGGAGCCTAGTAACAAATACCAAGAGGCTGTACAATTTGTATGGTGGGAGAGTGCTCTAGGACTCCATTTCACAAAACTGCTTGTTACAGGCCTAAAAATACAGAAAACTAACTATATACAAACAAAAGATGAAAAATGATTTCCAAAGGTAAATGAAAGGCACACCAAGCTTTAAAAAAGCTAACACTACATGCTACCAACAAAATAATAGTAGATTTAATCCATTAAAGCTCAAGATGAACGCAAAGAACAGGAAAAACTGTCCTTGAATGCTATTTTTTTCAATTTCCAAAAATGTCACTCAACAATAATCCTTCCAACCCTGCCTCAGGGTCGATTCATGCCTTAAATAGGCTTCCCAAGAAGTTGAGCTTCATGGGTCGAGCCTTTTAGATGACCTAAAGCAACCTTTATAAAACCCACTGTGTTTTGCAAACTTTGGCAACTTTTTACCATTCATCAAAATGATGTTATAAAACGATTTTGCACTTGTCAACTTCTTTCCCAAAGTTCAAAATCACCACCAAGCTCAAAAATAGATGGTCTACATGACCTTATGACAACAAAACCAAAAATAATAACTTCAAACAAAACTTCAATAAACCTTGAACTTTTCCTGGTGCTCCTGCACCATTCTCCCCCTCTCAGCTCAAACAACTAAGGAAATTTAGGAGAGATAAGAGACATATCAATGCCTTGCTTCTTAAAGTCTGCTTCTTCTACCCAAGAAGCTTCAGATTCATGCTTATCCTTCCATTTGACAAGATGCTCCATGTACACCTTGTGCCTTGTAGTCTTCTTCACTCTTGACTCCAAGATTTTCTCTGCTTGGAGCTTGTCTGGAGTTGGTATGGAAATGTTGCTGATGTCCTTGAAGATCTCCTTGCTGTCTTGATCCAAAGCCTTGACTGTCCCTTTATACTTGATCAAATCAGCAACATTGAACACTAGTGAGATCCCTAGATCAATAGGTAACTCCACCTTGTATGCATTTTGCCCATACTTGGCCAATACCTTGTAGGGACCCACTCTCTTCATCTGCAACTTGGTTGACATTCCATTCTGCAACCTTGACTTGTTAAGGTGGACCATAACATAGTCCCCTACTTGAAACTACACATCTTTCTTTGACAGATCAGCTTTCTCCTTCAACTTTTGGGTTGCTATTGTAACTGTGTTCTTGACCTGCTCCTGAATCTCTTTCATGGTTTGAGTGAAGTCCTCTGCATGTCCACTCCTGTTCTCGATAGATCCAAGGTCTCTGAGTTCACAAATGCCTCTTGAGTGCATCCCATACACAACCTCAAAAGGAATTTTCCCTGTAGTTCTATTGACACTGTCATTATAGGCATATTCAGCTTGGGAGATAACCATATCCCATGTATGTCCATACTCCTTGGTTATACACCTTAGAAGATTACCCAACACTCTATTAACTACCTCTGTTTGACCATCGGTCTGAGGATGGTAAGCTGATCCAAAAGACAAGTTTGTTCCCAATCTGCTCCATAGAGTCTTCCAAAAGTGACTCATGAACTTCACATCTTTGTCAGAAACAATGCTTAGAGGAGAGCCATGGATCCTTACAACCTCCTTGAAGAAAAGGTAAGCTATGTAGCTTGCTTCATGAGTAGTTTTGCAGGGAATAAAATGACTCATCTTGCTAAATCTGTCTACCACAACATAAACACTGTCAAAACCAATTTTGGTCTTAGGGAGACCCACCACAAAATCCATGCTCACACACTCCCATGGTCTGTTAGGAATGGGCAGGGGTTGATACAAACCAGCGTTACTAGCTCCTCCCTTAGCTTTCATTCATATAACACATTGTTCCACATATTTTTTGACATCTCTTGCTAACTTAGGCCAGTAATAGAACCTTTGCACTAGTTCTAAAGTCTTATTGATACCAAAATGCCCACTAAGACTGTTATTATGCTTTTCTTGAATCAGATTTTCCCTCATTGACCCTCTTGGAACACATAAATGATTGCCCTTAAATAACAGTCCATTTTGCAATGTATACTCAAAATATTGGCTATGGAAGTGATTCTCAAAATCTGAACATACCTTGTAAGCTTCTGAGAAGTCTTCATCTTCACCATAGAGGTCTTTGAAACTCTCTAATCCAATGCTCTTTAGTTGTATCTCTTGCAATGTCAACATTCTTCTGCTTAATGCATCTGCCACCTTATTCATTTGCCCTTTCTTGTGCTTGATGGTAAAAGTAAAGGCTTGGATGTATTCCATCCATTTCAAATGCCTATTACTTAACTTCTCTTGGGTGTTGATATAACTAAGTGCCTGGTTATCAGTAAAAACCACAAACTCTTTGGGTAACAAATAATGCCTCCACTTCCTAAGGGATTGCACTAAAGCATATAATTCTAGATCATAGGTAGAGTACTTTTTCTTGGCTTCATTGAGCTTTTCACTAAAGAAGGCTATAGGTCTATCTTCTTGACTAAGTACTCCTCCTACTGCTACTCCACTTGCATCACACTCAATTGTGAACAACTTGTCAAAACTAGGCAACAATAGAATAGGTTGAGTTGGCACTTCTTGTTTCAGTTTTTCAAACCCTTTATCAGCCTCTTGAGTCCACTTAAACTTTGTCTTCATACCACCCTTGATTGTATCTAGGACTGGTGCACATATACCACTGAAGTTCCTTATAAATTTTCTATAGAATTGGGCCAATCCATGGAAACTCCTTACCTCTGTTGCTGTGGTTGGTGTAGGCCAGTTTAGGATGGCTTCCACCTTGCTTGGATCCATCTTTAATGTTCCTTTGGATACTACAAAGCCCAGGTAGACAAGCTCTTGCTTGAAGAACTCACATTTCTCAAGATTGATTGCCAACTTCTCTTCTTGCAACCTTTTAAGTACCATCTCCAAATGCTTGAGGTGTTCTTCTGCTATCTTACTGAAAATCAGTATGTCATCAAGATATACTACCACAAAAATCCCTGTGAAATCCTTAAGCACTTCATTCATTAGTCTCATGAATGTGCTAGGGGCATTTGAGAGGCCAAATGGCATCACTTTCCACTCATATAACCCATCATTCATCTTAAAAGTTCTCTTCCACTCATCACCATCCTTAATCCTGATTTGATGGTATCCACTCTTGAGATCCAACTTAGTGAAATATTGTGCTCCTCCAAGGAAATCCATCAAGTCCTCTATTCTAGGAATTGGAAACCTATACCTAATTGTGATTCTATTTATTGCTCTAGAATCAATACAAAGTCTCCACTTACCTCCTTTCTTGGCTGCTAAAACCACTGGAACTGCACATGGGCTGATGCTCTTTTGAATCAAGCCTTGATCCAATAATTCTTGGACTTGCCTAGCTACCTCTAGGTTCTGCTCAGGTGTAAGTTTGTATGCTACTTTGTTAGGCAATGAGGCTCTAGGTATGAAGTCAATTTGATGACTTATTGCTCTCTTTGGTGGTAAATTTGCAGGTGTACCATCACTAACTATGCTCTTGTACTTATCAAGCAACCTTTGGACTACTTCTGGTAAGACTATCTTTTCAGCCTTTTCTTCCTCTTTGGACTGCATCATGATCACATATCCTTCATTCCCTTGGTGTAGGTCCTTAAGGAACTCCTTACCACTGCTTAACATGATGTTAGGTGTCTTGGACTGTCCATCTTCCTCTGACAGTGACTGCAGCTTGAAGGTTCTTCCATCCTTTTTGAATGAAATGGTATTCTCCTTCCCATCATACATAACACTGCTGTCATACTGCCATGGTCTGCCCAGTAGTAGATGGCATGCATCCATGGGTAATACATCACAAACTAGCTTATCTTTATATCCTCCAATTGAAAATTCCACTGTTACTTGCTCATTAACCAAAACACTCTGCCCTTTGTTCAGCCATGTGACCTTGTAGGGGTTATTGTGAGGTACCTTCTCCAATCTTAGTTTAGTTATTGCCTCCTCTAAGATTATATTGTCTGTTGAACCTGAATCTATAATGACTTTGCACACTTTTCCAAGTATCTTGCACCTTACTCTAAAAAGAGTTCTTCTTTGCTTAGGTTCCTCTTTGACTGGCTGTCTAATCAGCACTCTGTTAAACATCAAATTCTCTCCTACCTCTGATTGTATATGACTGATCTCAGATGCTTTAGGACTCATGGTGTCCTCTTGTGCATAGGCCACTCTCTTTTCATTGCTTGATGATGATGCTTTCTCCAGGCACCTATAAGCAGGGTGATCTAGTTGGCTACAACGATAACACTTCATGTTTGCAAAATAAGAGTTGCTCCTGCCTGTTTCTCTTCCTCTATTTGAACCTCCTTGAGGTCCTCTACCTCTGTTAAATCCTCCTCTTGAAGATGTTTCACCTCCATGCTCAACAAGTTTTGATTCTCCTTGATTTCTTTGGTCACTGCCTCTACCTTGGTAACCACCACACTATCCTCTTTGATCTCTGCCTTTGCCTCTACCCTTAGAAGACTGATCTTGCTTCCTCTTATTCCTTTCCTCAATCTTTATGGCCAACTGATAGCATTGGTGCACTGTCTTGGGACTTAGCAGAGCCATCTCTTCTTGGATGTTCCATTTCAAGCCATTAAGATACCTAGCCACTTTGAGGCTCTCATCCTCTGTCACATTAGACCTCATGCATAACTTTTGAAACTCTTCAGTATAAGTGTTTACATCTTGGTCTTTCTGTCTTAAACTTTGCCTCTTCTTGTGCAATTGAATCTCATAGTCATCTGGCATGTAGGATTCTTTTACCTTAGCAACCATTCCTTTCCAAGTTGATATGGGCTGTTTGCCTTCTTTTTCCCTCTCTGTCTGGATAAACTTCCACCATGTCAAGGCTGATCCTCTCAATCTTGACTTAGCAACCTTCACCTTTTGAGCTTCAGTGACTCCATCACACTCAAAGTGATTCTCCATGCCTTCTATCCAATCCATGACTAAATCAGGTTCAATTTTTCCACTAAACAGTGGTATGCCCTCAAGTGCTTTCCCACTCAAAGATTTCAATGCCTTCAAGAAAGGCTCCTCCTGCAAAACAGGGTCAGGTTCAGGGGTCTTATCTTCCTCTGCCACCTCTTCTTCTTTTGGAACTCTTCCCTCAAACTGTGCATTCTTCACTACTTCCTCAAGTTGGGCTATTCTTTCCCTCAATTATTTATTATCTTCTTATTGCTCTTCAACCATCTTGGCCAATTGTGCATTTGTCACCATGACGGTAGTATCACTTGACTCAACCTTCAACATATAATATGCTTCCCAAATCTTTTGCTTGCTCTAATACCAATCTGATAGGGAGTGGGTTGGAGGAATCAATCACTGATTCCTGCTCTAGGCCTTTCCTTGTAAGACCCCCTTGGTGTTTTGCTGCACCAATCTAACCTATAGGCCCCTGCTCATGACTAGGTGCCCCTGGTTTATCTGCCCAACCCCTCTTCTATCACCAACCTTCCTTTATACCAAGCCAACCTTGGTGCTGCCACAACTCTTCCATTGGCCCTTACTCTTCTTTAAAGACCAAAACATCCTCAACCTTCTACTAGATTCTTGCAGGGGTGGAGAAGGTGTTGTAAGGCTTCAAAATGACCAAACTAGGGTTCTTGAACAACCACAGGTTTCCAACTTTCCATCGCTTCACACTATTCCTTTCCTAGGGTTTGAAAAGGGCTACAAGCCAAAGCCCCAATTAGGCCTCTGAACAGGAATAAAATGTAGTTTCCTTAAAAACCACTAAAGGACCTGGTTTCTTCATTTGAGGGTTGTGATTCCCATACCCATACCTTAAATATTCTTGAGGTTTTGAGCCTGTACAGGCCGTACACCACTCAAACACAAAAATGTCTAAGAACCCTAGTGTTTCCTAACTTTTCTGGCTGATTTTGGACTGGTGAAAAGTTCTCCTAAGAAATGAGGTAATAAACCATCCTCTTGATCACCATGCTTAGTCAAGACCATCCCCTAAATTCTGCAAAAATAATTTCTTTAATATCTCACGTCCCTTGCAAGTTATGCTCCTTTTTCTCCAAGTCTGCCCCAACCGGACCTGCACTGGCTTGCCTAGGGCAAAGCTTTTCTAGCACCTCCTGCACTGCCACAAACCCTACAAGCTACCATATTTACAAGGATGGAGCCTAGTCACAAATCCCAAGAGGCCATACAATTTTTACGGTGGGAGAGTGCTCTAGGACTCCATTTCACAAAACTGCCTGTTACAGGCCTGAAAATGCAAAAAACTAACTATATACAAACAAAGATGAAAAACAATTTCCAAAGGTAAATGAAAGGCACACCATTCTTTAAAAAAGCTAACACTACATGCCTCCAACAAAATAACAGTAGATTTAATCCATTAAAGCTCAAGATGAATGCAAAGAACAGGAAAAACTGTCCTTGAACGTTGTTTTTTTCAATTTCCAGAAATGTCACTCAACAATAATCCTTCCAACCCTGCCTCAGGGTCGAGCCATGCCTTAAATAGGCTTCCCAAGCAGTTGAGCTTCATGGGTCGAGCCTTTTAGATGACCTAAAGCAACCTTTATAAAACCCACTGTGTTTTGCAAACTTTGGCAACTTTTTACCATTCATCAAAATGATGTTATAAAACTATTTTGCACTTGTCAAATTCTTTCCCAAAGTTCAAAATCACCACTAAGCTCAACACTAGATGGTCTACATGACCTTATGACAAAAAAACCAAAAATAAGAACTTCAAACAAAACTTCAATAAACCTTGAACTTTGCCAGGTGCTCTTGCACCATAAGTATTGAATGAAATTTTAGACAAATAAGCCCATTTCCGAGGGAATGATATGCATAAACAAAGGAAACTACAAAAATGGAAGAAAAACATGTTAAAGTGCCTAAGATTTCAAGTCAATACAACTTCTTATCAAGTAGGCAAAGCATGTTTGTTGCATTTCTTATCCATTGAAGATTATAATAAGAAGTAGAAGATATTAGTCTATCAATTATTAATAAAACATTTTAAAAAATATTTTTCATTAAAAAAGTTACATTTTAATTTTATAAAAAATCACTATCATTTTAAATATAGAAAAAATTTCATATCATTTTTTCTCATAAATAAATAGTAACAATAATTTAAAAATATTGATTATAATTATTACATCGATAGACATAATTCTACAACACGATATATAGGTGGTCAACAAATTCATGAAAGGAAAACAAAAATCTACACTATTTTCACGTGTAATGATTTTTTATTGATTTTTCAATTGTTTAAAATGGATAGTATCGCAAAATTCTATTTTCATTCTTTTAACCACAATAATTTTTGTTTTTATTTTAAGTTTTCTAATTGAAAAAAATAGACAACTTGATATCTTTTGAAGTATTTTACATAGATTATCTTAATGATATATATACTAGTAATTACATTGAGAGGCACTATACAATTGTATTAGGGGGTGCGGAAAAACCGTGTACATGAAAACTCCCCCTTTTGAGTTTTATATTTTTAAAATCATAAGTGAAGACCAAATATTTTTTTGAAAAAGTAAATCAAAAAATAAAATAAAAAGTATTTTTAAAGGATTTATAATAGAAAGATATTAGGATAGCTACTAAACAAATATTAATAATGTATGGTATGTTTTTATTTTATTTTATTGTTTTAAATTTTATATTTATAAATAATATTACTTAATTTCACATAAAAATAAAACTGAGATTAAAATTTTATTTTTATTTAAATTATTTACCATCATCTATACCAATATTTCCACCATAATTATTATTTTTTAAATATTAAACTTAGACAATTCTCTCGATGTATTTTATATAGATAAGAAAATATCCCTCATTTTATACACCTTGTTTAGAAAAAATCAAATCCGTCACTTTGAACAATAATAATAAATTTAAGAAAATATTTAAATATTTCATTCTTTCTTCACAATTAAATTGTAAAAAACATATATAAGTATAATAAACACTTCAAAAATAATGTCTCGACATATTTTATATAGATATTTTAAAGATATATATGTTAGGGAGAAGATCCATTAATTGAGCATGTTCCAATAGTTGTTATAGCATTTGCTGATTAATGCTCAATACTTTTAACAGCCCAAACACGCAGTAGAGTTGACTTGGGTAGTGGGTTTGCTCCCCATTAGTCTCGAGTTCGACTCCGCTCCCAGGTTTAAAAGGTGGAACTTCTTGTGGGCAAGGGATCTCACCCACAGGGGACTAGTCTCGCCCTAGCTTGCCTCAGGTACCCAAGGTAAGGGGTGTTGGGCTGCTGGGTTGGGTCGCGGGGACACCCCTCTAGCATAAGTAAAAATAAAGTTGGTGTTATTATGAATATTAATAATTGAATGAAATGTATTCCTTAGATCTAAAAAGCAATAAATCTTGTGGTGTCACATCTTTATACCAATAAAACATGACTTAGCATACAATTATCCATTTAATTTTTTTTAAGATCATTTTGAACACTTCAACAAAAACTATATCAATGTGACATCATATTTAATTATGTTAACCTGAAAAAAAAAATTATCAAATAAACTGCTGTAAAAGAATCAGACTGATTTGGAATTACTACCTAAAATTTTGGGAAACGGAAAATTAAAGTGCTAAGCTAGGTAGCAGGTACTTTCCCCTAATTTACTAAAAGTATGTGGGAACCACGTTGGATAGGAGCAATGAATGTATACTACTTTAGTCGGCATAACCAGACAAACAAACGTACGACTCAATTGTAGGTCAATGTCGTGATTAAAGAATGGTGTGACTTGTGAAGGAAACCACTAAATACTCCTCACCGACATTACTGATATTTTGTTGGATAATGTCTATCTAGCATTCTAAATGCATATTTGTTTATATTTGTTTTTATTTCGATTTTGAATTTGAATTAATTAACAAATATAGTCAAATGTGTCAAAACATTGGATAAATAATACCGAAGATTTGTTCATGTTTATGAATGTGATTGCTCAAATATGTAATCTATAAGTGTGATTGATTGATGAGAGCTTGTCAAGATTATTCAAAAGATCTATAGATTATTAAATTTGTGAAAGGAATGGTAGATTTATAAGTTTTCAATAAATAAATAAATGGTTAAGAATATTTCACTTGATTTAGAAGCTTATGTTTTATTTATTTATTTTCATTTAAAATTGATTTGATTTGGTCTTGAAATTCCTTGCATGGCTTTTTTTAGTTATTCTATTTGATTTAGAAATATGTAAGCATAAATCAAGGAATTACGATTTGCATGAGTGATAGAGATTAATTTTTTACAATGATTTAATTATGGAACAATAAGAAGACAATTAATTAATTACAACATGTTAATTAATTAATACTATTTTAACTTTACCACATCGCTTCATAATTAATTAGTTTGTTTATCATTATTAATTAATTATTCATTTTCTAATTAAATTCATGCACACATAATTAATTATTTATATTAATGATTCTCTCATAATTAAAAATATTAATTAATTGTGAAGTGATGTTTCACTAGGATAAAATTAGATTAATTAATTAAAATAGTATAATTAATTAATTGGCATGGATTTAATTAAGAATTAGTTGAATGATAATTAACTAGCGTAGATATCTTAAATACATCTCTCTAAAAAATGTGGAGAGATAGGAATATTAAATAATAAAATAAATCTTTAGGAAATACAACTCTTCAAATAAAATAAATTTTTAAATAATCATAAAGTAAAATAAAAGAATTCTTAAATAAATATAATAAGTTTGTTGCTTTTGGATTAAACTGTGCATTTGTTTTTGGATCAACGTTTCGGATCACACTCCATGATGCATCCATGATCGATCACAGAGTGTGATCCGAAACGTTGATCCAAAAACAAATACACGGTTTAATCCAAAAGCAACAAACTTACATATATGGATTGTGGAAATCTAATGTCTTTGATAAATATAATAATTTAAAATTGATGTCTCTTAGACATAATTTTTAAATAGTTCTAAATTAAAATAAAAAATTCTTAAATAAATATAATAATTTAAGATTGATGCCTCTAAATTTTTTTAGATAGATTTATTTCAGATATATACAATATTATATATGAGCAATTTTATTTACTTAAGAGTTATTTTTACTATAAAATTAAAGAGCTATCGCTATTTATTTAAGAGTCATTTTATTTTTCTTTACAAATATTTATTCATATTTATTAAGAGATCTTATTTTATTTATGTAAGAATTATTTTATAGTTTTAGTTTTTTTAATATATGTTGGTTCTTTATTACTTTTTGTTAACACATTCATTCCATTATAATCCTCAATGTAATTAGTTAATGAAATGTGATAGGATACATATGATCAATTAATGAATACGTATAAATAATTAATTGATATGATGATGTTTAGCTAGAATGAAATAATGTATAAGATTAATAATAAAAGATGATAGAATTAGGGTGAAAAAATATAGACATCTAGATATGTTGCTTTGTGTATATGTTATAAATATATTATCTTAACATTCATTTTATTTTATTTTGTTGTTAGTCAATGATCTCCTTAAATTTATTAGTTACATGTCACTTTTATCACAACACTTCAAGTAGACATGTATTCCATTCCCTATTACTAACATTTTCCTAGTTGAGACTACATGTGTGGTGTGGCTACTCCTTGGGTTGCATAACACTATTTAGTCCCCTTATTTTGTATTTCAAATATTTTCCTTCTAAGATAAATTTTATAGAATATGATCATATGTGATCCCATTAGTACACATGGCAAAAGTCTCACATTGAACATTTAATAAAAATATAATTTAAAGATATACTCTAGGTTAGTAGAAACATCTTTAAGCATTCATATTAATTATCATTATCAAGGACACACACAAATAATATTCAATAATAGTTTTGTGTCTTAGTTGATCATTGTCTTACTTATGTCAATTATCAACTAAAACATTGTTAGTCTATGCTTATGTGAATTAGTCTAGGACTAAGTCATGGTGTGGTCCTATCTTCAATAGAAAAACTATTAGAACATAAATTTATTATAATATTTTGATTTCAATTCTAGATTTAAATCTCAGATAATATTTGTCTCATAAGATATTAGTTAGTCAGCGAGATTAAATGTTGAAATTATTATACACATTATTCCCTCTCTAGAACTTACATTTCTTATCTCATATAATATTTGTGTCATAACACATTAGTTATTCAATAGATTAAATGTTGAAATTCATATAAACACGTTATCCCCTCTCTAGAATTTACATTTCTTAGTTCTAAGTTATTCAATACCAACATTTATTTTTCAATTCTAATTATTTTATTTTCAATCCTTCATTTAATTTATTGTTAATAAACATTAGAACAAAATTACATTAGTGGAAGAAGATTTTCATTTCCTTACATTTCTTTAAAATATATTAATTAGAATCCACAATTTGATTGAAATAAATGTTAATGTTATTTGAATATTTGATTATTTTAAGATGCACAACAAACTATACTTATAGATCAAAAGGAGGAAGTACATAATCCATAAGAAACTTATATTATTTCTGTAATTATTGCATATTGATTTATGAGTTATACAACATGTATTATTATGTGTGTAATCACAGGTTCATAAATATAACATTATAAATGAATTCATTAATGAGAAAATTGAAATGAACATTAACATGAAAATAATATGTTAACATAAACACTTACATTTATAATCTTAAGCTTAATTTCCTCATAATAATATACTTTGATTATGATATGATCATTAAAAAATTAAAATTATAATGATATTAATATAAACATAAAAAACAGAAACACCTTCAACAAATATAACTTAAACCTCCCGAATAATATCCCCATCCCCTTAACTTAATTTATAAAATCGACTTTCATTACAAGTCACAAAGGGAAACACTCAATTGAATTTATAAACTACAAAATTCACAAAATTAATGAATATCATTATATAAAGGCCATCCATATTTAAGCAACAATGAGGGAAAAAATACACTTATTTTACAAAAAGATTTAAAAATTTTCTTTCACTTGTGCAGATTCCATGTGACACTTTAAGAACCATATAATTCCTCTATTGATAAAATTAGCATATGTGGGAACTTGGTTTGACAGTTTTGTTCCAAATTTATAATAAAATCAGTTTTTTTTTAATTGTCCTTGAAATCATTCTCTTTGCAATTTTATGTAATAGTACATAAAGAGAAATTTTCATTGCATACAACTTCATTCAAAACTATCATAATGGCACGAATATGAGGTTTGATAATTAATTTCTAATTACATTTTAAGTTTTAAGATATATATATATATATTTATATATATGGGAATATGTTTTTGTTGGGTTTGGTGAAGCCCAAATTGGCAAGATTCTCAAACATATTCGATAAAGATGCCTTTTTCCTAGATTGGAAAGTTTCTCTCACAGACTGATTCTTCCATTTATTGGAGTGGAGACCATTTTATAAATACTGCGGCTATATGTATTGTATGGTAATTCAGAATTAATAAAGAGATTTCCCTACTTTGAAAGTGGATGTAGGCAATTACCGAACCACTATAAAATTTGTCTCTTGTGTCTTTTTCTATTTCTTTTGTCTATTTCATTTCTTTGCTCATTTTAATATTAACAATCGGTATCAGAGCCTGTAGCTCGGTGCTGGAATCGATGAAGAATTTCCTGAGTTATAGAAAAGTATTGAGCAAAGATGGAAGACTATTGGGTGCTAGATCTTGGAGCTGAATGCTTTTATATTGTGAAGAGACGAGATGAAGTGGGAGTTTTAGATGATGAAGATGATGAAGCTGATATGGAAGAGAGTCCCAACTGGGATGATTGGGCTCGAAATTTCATGTCTTGGTCGTGTGCCACTGATTTGAGTCCTGATGAAGTGGGAGCTATTCATAAAATGTTTTTGGATGAAATAAATGATGAAGCTAATTTTATTATTGAATAATTTCTTGGCAATTTAGACTCGGGAGAAAGTAATGCTGTGCAAGTGAAAGCTAAACAAAATGCCATGTACATTGGTGGGATGGCTAGAAAAATGAGGAGGTTTTGGCTAAAGAGACTGTGGAGTTTTCCTTTTGAGATGAGAAGGATGCCTCCCAAGGAGAGGAGGATGCAGTCTAGAACCACAAGAGTGAAGATGAACCCGAGGAGGAGGCTGAGAATCTAGAGGTTGAAATGGTTTATTATAATCCATTGTTCGAGCTCGAGGTAGAAATGGTTTATGATAATCCATTATTCAATTCCTAGGTAATGGAAAATGAGGAGGTTGCTAATTATAGTACCCAGAATGGGGGAGCTGTGGAAATGGAGTTTTTTGATGTAGAGGAGAAATTCTAGGCTAATAGCACAGACACAGCTGGTGAAAAATTTATACTGGAGGATGCTGAAAGGTTTTTGGAGAAGCTAAGAAATATGAAGAAGAATGGCAGGCCAGATTTGATTTTGGTTGTGGGGGAGAAAATGGAGAGTTTAAAATCTCTGCAGGTTATCAATTCTGATGTGCTTTGGAGAAGACTAATCTTGTGTATTCTTGAACAAAATTTGGCGAAGCTCAAATCATTGTTGTGGCCGATCTAAACGCTTGTAGTGGGGGATATCTCTGAGCAACAATTTGGTCTTCAAGTGGGAGATTATTGGGTTTGGTAAAGCCCAAATTGGCAAGATTCTCAAACATATTCGATAAGGATGCCTTTTGCCTAGATTGGTAAGTTTCTCTCACAGACTGATTTTTCCATTTATTGGAGTGGAGACCATTTTATAAAAATTGTTGCTATGTGTATTGTATGGTAATTCAGAATTAATAAAGAGATTTCCCTACTGTTGAAAGTGGATGTAGGCAATTGCTGAACCACTATAAAATTTGTCTCTTGTGTCTTGTTCTTAATTTCTATTTTCTATTTCATTTCTTTGTTCATTTTAATATTAACAGTTTTATGTATGTATATATATATATATATATATATATATATATATATATATATATATATATATATATATATATATATATATATATATACATTTTTAGTCATTTATGTAAGAGCATTTCGGTTTATTAGTAATCTTTCATTATCAAAAAGTTATAAATTATGTTATAATTTTTTTGATATATTTGTTGTTTGTAGCTTCATGAAAACTTGCTCTTCAAAGAATTCTACAAAAAGTATATTATGCTTCAAATGAACATTAGTTTCAAGTAATTATGTTACAAATATCTATTAATTAATCTAGATCATTTTCTAAACTATTACACAACCATTTTCTACATGTATTTACTACTTCAAAAAGATTATAGAAAAAATATATGAAATTTTCTATAGAAATATTATTTGTATTTAAATATTAGATCTTAACGGCTAGTAATGATAAGAAATATAAAGATTTTGCTATAGATATTAATATTATAGAAGATAATTGATTAGTATTACATTATACAATGTAATTGAATAAAAATGATATATGTTTAAAAGATCTACCAATGTTTGACTCTAAACTAAAAGGCTGTTGCCTTTTCTATCTCTGGATCTGATTGTTCAAAGCAACTATTATTGCTTTTATCAATATAGTTGATTTAAAAAGATTATTCTTGTTATTTCAGATTTAACACGTAGTAGTTGATTTTTTGGCCAAGCCTTTTCTATTCTTGAGGCACGACTTCTATCTTGTTCATGACTATCCACCTTCTCCTTGTGGTGATGGCTTTGCCATTTTCTTGAGGTGTTATTTCTTCCATAGATGCTTTTATTGTTGCACATGGTGATCACTAATCCTTGGACAGTGTGATTATTCTTTTGGTTACTCCTCTTACTGGTGCACTAGCTACTTTTTTCATTGATCTTCCCTTATCTCTTAGCCTTGTAGTAGGTCGTAATGTCTCTCTCTAGGCTGCATAAAAACATTCTACTTGGTCATTCTTCATATTGAGGTGGACCGTGTGACTGTTCATTCACTTTTAGGCAGTGACAGGGAATGCGATCGATCTCTTTGCCATGAGCTACTTTTTTGAACAATAGTTACCATTTCCCACACTACGTTAATGTTCATTTCTTTACATGGCGATAGGAGATGAAAAGCTCATTATTTTAGTATCATTGGTACATAATGATTCTTCTTAGATATTTGAAAGTAGGCTAGAAATGATTAGAGAAAAGTGACCGCTCATTTGAGAAGTGAAGATCTCCGGCTAAAGATAAAAAGAGATTGAAGATCTGTTTGTCAGAGTTAAGAAGACTGTCCCATGTGAATATGGAGACTATAATTGGAGGGTGGTGGCTATGCTAAAGCCTCACATTGTAGGAAGTGTATGTGTGTGTATTGAGGGTGAAGGTTGTAAGGATCGGCTATTTTTAAGTGAGTTTTCAACTTTAATCATATTAGATATACTATTTAAAGTTACATTGCAATTTTTTTATTTATTTTTTCTATCAATATTATTCACATCAAGCATTTTTCATGTTGTTTATATAAATATGTTGATGCAGGGATTTTCGAATGTCATAACTTTTGGTCTAGGAGTTTGATTGGGCTGAAATTTTACATGGAAAAATGTTTCAAAGGGTTGATTATGATGCCAATTGAACCTATTCAATCAGAGTGATTCTCGACACATTTCAAATCCATTTTCAATCATCAAAGACCTCAAACCGAGGACTTGATTTTACTACACTTTTCCAAGATTAGACTTTTAATTAGTTTGAATTTATTCATGCTTTTAGATTAAAGAGTTGACAATTAGTCATACTTTTGTTAACTTTAAATAATTCAAAAAATTCATGGCTATGGGAATAAGCATGCAGATTTACTAAAAATAGTAAGTTCGTATTACAACAGGCTTGGTAAGAATTTTAAGAGTTAAAAGACCTGTTTTTTGTTTTTCAAAAGTTAGAATGGAGAATAGATGAAATTTTTGAATTTTACTTTTATATGGATCTATGTTTTTTCTTTCAATTATGAGAATGGATTTAATGGTGTAAATTTTGGTTGTATAAGATGTATTGTTCATATTCATTCTCATTTTCATTTCTCTAAGTTTGATTACAATTTGAATTTTCAATTTAGGTATGTGCACAAAGATGGGAGGCCAAAAAGTGGCTGAGAATGTTTTGGAGGAAAGATAAAAGATACTGTGTTCATGTCAATAAAAACATAATAGACTTATGTTATAACATGGACATATTAAGTCTTGGTCACATTATAACATGCTCACATTATGATGCAAGCATGTTATGATAGTCATAAAAAAATAAAATAGTCAAGAGTTTCCCTTTTCTCATTTTATTTTCTCAATTGGTAGCAAAACCTAAGCAAAAATAAGTGCAAGTATGTTTCTAATCCTAATCCAAGCTATATCCACATTTTCAACAATTCTTTGATGTTAAAGAGGCAATTTATATAATATTTTTTGATAATTTTAGTTAAGATGAAACTTTTTTTTCCATTGATTTTTTTTTTTTGAGTTTTATTTAATCTATCCAAACCCTCCTTCACCTCATCAAATATAGGAAGAAAATGACCAACAAAACCCCCTCAAAATCTTCATTAAATTTGTTGGCAAATGGTCAACACTCCCCTTGGGATTCATGACATGGACTAGCCGCCTCATGTGGATTTGTTAACTCTGGCGGTTATATTAGGCATTAATAGGTCGATCTTTTGATGCAATAGCAATCGTGGGGCCAACAATTGGTGATGACGTGGGAAATGTAGGGTTTGCATCAAATGAATCAATAAGATGATAAACCACTAGAGTTTTCCCACACAAAATCACTATAATTAATACAATTATGAGGGACAAAAGATGCAAATAACAATAAAAAATGATACCTAACTATTATAAAAACTATGAGGGGAGTTTTTAGAGCTCAAATAGGTGTGTACCTTGCTTCAAGAAGCTCATTTTTAGGACACAAAGGACTCATTCGCCTTTAGTGGAGAATGGGTCCCTGTTAGGGTTTTTGAAACTGATATCTAGGTTATTTTCCTTGATATCTGTAGTCTCAGATTCTTGATTATCAGCTCATGAGAACCTATACTTAATTTTGTAGCTCCAATTCTTCATTCTCACACTTTAAAGGCCAATCTTGCAACTTGACAATTTTGACAATTTTGCTTCAAACTTGCTCTCTAGTTGATCTTCAATTTGTAAATCTGCACACACTCAAGAGGAGAAAAGCTTGTTGATTGTTAGTGAATAGGGGTTTTCCATGGTCAAATCCCTTGTACATAGGTAATTAAACCAATTGATGAAACAATGTAATTGAAGCATGAAACATGAAATGATGCAATGTAGATACCTTGGATGTTGTCTTTTAATACAAATATGCAAACTAACATGTAGTGTCCATGAAGAATGTAGATCTTGATCCTTGAATATGATGTGAATCAATTCTTGCAAGTAGATGTTCAATTCTACATCAACTTTCTTAGCTCAACAACATGCATGAATGCGTCAAGCCCTTGTCATGATGATATGATATTGAATTGTTTTCATAAAACCTTCATAATCTACCTTGAAATACCTTTGAAAATGCTCTTGAAGTGCTTTATAATGCTCTCTTGAAGTTGTTAGGATGTCTCATAGAAGTGCTAGGTGAAAAATGAGTGAATTAACCCCTTATTTATACTAAATTAAGTGATTAACCCCAAAATTCAAACAATTAAAGCCGACACCAGATTTGGAAATAAACCTTATTAAAATACCACCAAAATGAAATTCAAAAAGGGGGTCCTCATTAAGGGAGGACCCATTCGCCACCTAGGGTGAATGGGTCTTGGCTCAGTTTTCTAGGACCATTCCTTTAGGGAATGAAAGAGGGTCAAAAACTCATGTGGAATCAACTGATTAAGGGGGGTCCTATAATGGGAGGACCCATTTGCCACCTAGGGCGAATGGGTCCTAAAACCATTTTTCAAGACCTCGAAATTTCCTAATTAAATGTTTTATTATTTAAATTATGGGTTTAGGGATAGATCTTTGGGAGGTGTCATAATTTAGGCTTAAATGTGAATTAAAGGGGCTAATTAAATCTAATTAACCACAATTAATTAATAGGACCCTAGATAAATGTGAAAGTGTGTTACAACACTCTACAACACCATAAATAGGGTACATACTAGGTACATTTTATTAAAAAGGGGCCTATTAGGCTTTAATTAATTAAATAAATCCTAGAAAAGTGTGAAAGTGTGTTACAACACTTTTGCAAAGGATGAATTAAGGTACATTTTAGTCAAATAAGGGCCCTAAAATGATGTGAATGTGTACAACACATTAAAACACTATTCCAAGAAACAATTAGGTTAATTCACTAACAATTATTCCCAAACCAAGTAAGGGAAAAAGGCCACTTTTTTGGCGTAACTAAAGATTTTGACAAACCAAAATGTTTTATGCTCCTTCTAGGGTTTTTCACCTAAAAGGAGATAAGATTAGTTACTAAAATGCAATGTTACATTCAAAGATGGATGTGATGTGGGTGAAATATGTCTAAATGAACTAATCTAAGTGTAATAAACTAAAAAATAAAATGAGTTACTAATGCAAAACCTAAGAAATGTAACTTGTTTGAAAACACATTGTGATATGCAAAAATGAAGTAGAAACATAAACAAATTGAAAAAAAAATTAATGAAACTAAACGAAGTGTACCTGGAGGTTGGAAGTGATGGGATGGAGGTATGGAATGTTGCAGAAGACACTAAAAAATCCCACTGGGATTAATTCACCATTATGGGCGAATTAGTCCTGTTTCTGAGAAAGTTTGCCGAAACAGGTTTCTAGATATTGGGTATTCAGATATGCAAAAACCCTTTTTCAGGCCTAGTAGTGGGACTAATTTTCTAGTAATGGTGAACTATTCCACCTCTAAATTTTTGAAAACTCAGGGTTGGAAACTGTAGCCTTTAATTTGCCTTTTTGTTCTTGATAGGTTGTTGGATATGAAACTGTAGAATCTTACTTGTAAGTGTTCTCCAAAATTCATTTAGGGATTTTACCACTTTGAATAGCTTTGAAAAATTTATGAAGCCTTTTTCACTTTTTTTCTTTGTCAAATCTACCTACAAGCCTTGCAAATCACATATAAAGAGGAAAAACTTGTTGATTGTTAGGGCATGGAGGTTTGCCTTGGTCAAACCCCTTTTAGGTAATTAAACCAAAATGAAGAAAGAATGTAATGAAGCATGAAAAAATGGTGTTAGTACCTTTCCATGATGATTGATCTTGATTTTCTACAGCAAAAGATGAAGATTCATCCCTTGAATGTCTTTGGAAGCTATCTTGATGACTTAGAATGTAAAAATCCTAACTTGCTTGACTTAAGGTGGAAGACAAGTGATGAATGAGTTAAGTTATTATGAATTATGGTTTAGAGACTTTTATTTATAGGAAATTCACCTTATTCACCCATTAATTGGATCCCTGAGGCCGACATGAAAGAATAATAAACTTAAATTCCAATTTTTCTCGCTCAAAACTCAAAAATGACCCAAATGGAACTGATTCGCCACCTTGGGTGAATTAGTCCCACTTGGTAGGGACTCACTCACCATAGATGGCGAATTAGTCCCAGAGGGGTCCATTTGCCAGTTGGGTTGTTGGGGAATAAGGAAATCACATTTATATGGTGACTTTGTCAGGTATTTCATCAAATTATGCCTTGGGATACACAATATGGGGTAATAGGGGCCTATTAGTGATGATGTAAAGGGTGGATAAGGCCAAGGAAACAAATTTCAATGTGAAAGTGTGATTAAATACACTTTGCATCATTAAAATAAGGTCCATACAGCTAGGTAGAAAGGCACAACATCCAATGTGAATGTGTAAGACACATTAGAATGCTAGATTATCATTAAGTTTAATTTACAATCCTTCTAGATTAGTGTAATAATGCTATTAAATACATTTTATAATGTTGAATTAAGGGAAGATGGGTTCATTAAGTCTAGAAAAGAGTGTCTTTTACAACACTTTACAACACCTTTACACGACATTGTTAGATGCATTTACAAGGGTCCAAGACCTAATGTGGACATGTAAAACACTTTGCAACACTAATCAAGGCCTCATTAAGTCTAATTTATCATCAATTATTCCAAAATCAAGCAAGAAATACTTTTTTCTACGGTACATTTAGCCCCCACTTTAGTGAGAGGATGAACTTGCTTCAAACTCACACTAAAGTAGACATTCAAGAGATGTCCAATTGTACCAATGTGGATGGTCTAGGATAACAAAGATCGAGAAGGCGATCAATCCCCTAGGATCTAAGATCTTAAGTCAAACCAACATAAGTGCAAAAGAACATGCATAAGGTGACTGATTTGCAGCAAAACAAGATACATGATCTGTTAGAGTAATAAGTTATTTAACTTAATTAATTTAATCATATTGGTTAATTAATTAAGTCACTTATCACTTTAGTTTTACTTAAGCTAAACTTAGGTGCATTAATAATTAATTATTTATTAATTATTAAGTGTGCACACTAGGGTTTGATCTCCTTTTCTAGGGATTGATCTCATTGTAATTATTCATTCTCTTTAATGCATTTTTCACTTGAGGCTTACCAAGCATCTTTGTTGTTCTAGATATCTTTTCTTTGTGATAGGTTATTGCTTGCATGTGTTCACTGGGGTTTGTGAGGTTGGTTTTTCAACTTTTACATGGTATCAGAGCTTCAGATCTATAGTTGCTTGTTCGTCTTTTTGAAGGATATTGCCTTACAATGATTTTTTAAGTTCAAGGGTTTCAAGCCAGGCATATTTTTGTAGGATCTGGGTAGCCTTTCTTTTTGGGAATTTTTGGGAAAAATAGATGTCACCATCGCATTCGTAGTGCCCAAAAACCCCTATTTCCATATAAAATTTGTCCATTTTGGACCAAGTTGGTTTCTAAGGCAATTTTTTTTCCAGAGAGGTCGAATGGCCTCCCTAGCACGCTTCACGAGGCAAAAAAATTAAAAAATATATATAAAAAAATGTGCTTTACAAAGCACAACTAGTTGAAAAGGATTGCGCCACCGTCACACCACTCGAGAGTCACCAGGCGGTGC
The DNA here is from genome assembly GCA_007258455.2 of Sequoia sempervirens. NCBI lineage: Eukaryota > Viridiplantae > Streptophyta > Pinopsida > Cupressales > Cupressaceae > Sequoia > Sequoia sempervirens. The sequence goes on from VDFB02056351.1 coordinate 30,726,359, forward strand.
CCCACTCATTCGCTGCTGGTCGATTCAACCCCTGAGGGCTTAGCACATGGTCGTATTGGGAACCAAGCACCCTCGCGCCCAACCCCTGCCGGCCTCCTAGCACTTGTCATGGTCATGTGGGTGACTAGGGGCTGAGTTTTTTTAGTCCCTGAGGGCTATTGAAGGGTTTATTGGTCATTTTGGAGCACTTTCACAGAATCAAATGTAACTTTTGTGTACAGTGTCTAATTTTTGAAAAGAAATAGGTGTTGGAAAGCTGGTTCCAGGTACTATCCAATGGTATAGGTTTGATTTACTAGTTTTTCCTTTTTGATGCTTTTTTCATCCTTTGAAGTTAGAAGTAGTTGTTTTCAATTTGGGAGGCATAACTTTTGACTCTAGACTCTATTTTTCGCCATTCTCGTGACATCAAAAAGCTGAATCCATCCTCTACATAGAGCTCAGACTTGATTTTTCTAGAATTTTTACTAGGTATCTAATTTTTTTTAGATCTCATCCTTTTCTTTCTTGGTTATTTTCTTGGGAAATGTGCAATTTAGGATTTTTTTGAGATCAAAGAGGATTTTTTTGGATTGAGAGTATATACTGCTATTTTTCATCATGGATTCACATAATATTATACCCTTTACTCCATTCAACTACTTTGGTTGGAAAAAACAAATAGAGATTCATTTGATGCACAAAGGGTTGTACACAGTGACCATGGGTACAAAATTTGAACCTACAGGTGCTACTAAAAAGAGAAAGTGGTTTAATAGGTGTGATGAGGCTTTTGGTACTTTATGTCTGTCTATTTCTCTTGATCTTCTTTTTCATGTTGAGTCTTGCACAACACCCAATCAGATTTGGACTACTTTGGAGTCTTTGTTTGGGAAATAGGATACTATGGGAGGATTCCAGTTGGAGAATGAGCTTATTAGCTTAAATCCTAGGGATTTTGATAGCATCTAGGATTTATTCACAAAACTCAAGTCTCTTAGATTGCAGTTGACACAGTGTGGTATTCAGAAGCAGGACTCTCAATTGATATTGTCCATTCTTTCTAAGCTGGGACCAAATTATTCAGTTTTTGTATCTACCTTTTATGCCACTAAGGATGCTCTTGGTATGAGATTCACTATTCCCTCTCTTGATGAATTTGCTTCATCTCTCACTTGAGAGCAAGCTAAGTTAGCTAGCATGGGTACAGTGAAACTTTCTTCATCACATAAACTTATTGCATCACAGGAGCCCAAATATCAGAAGGGTTCTATAGGAAAAGGAAAGAAACATAAACAAAAGGATTCCAAATATCATGAGCAACAAAAGGAGTCCTCAGATTCATCCTCCTCTTGTAAGGGGAAATCATCTAAGAAGGAGAAGGTTACATGTGCATATTGTAAGAGAGAAGGACATGCAGAACATAGTTGCTACAAGGACATTGATGAGCTAAAGCATCTTCTTCAGAAACATCAGATTGATTTTCCTTCTAGGATGTCTGCATCATCCCCTTCCCTTCATTCTTCTTCTTCAGAGCATCATGATAGGGGCACAATTGGTTTACATACTTCATCAGATATGAATGGACATTCTCTTTGTGCTTATTCAGGTCTTCGATCAGGGAGATGGCTTCTAGATTTAGGAGCATCTCATCATATGGAATCTTCACAGTCTATGTTCACTTCCTTTGAGCCTTGCACTGTCTCCTATTTTGATGGGAAACTATACATAAATGAGTATTACAGGGAAGGGGTCTATTAGTTTTGGGGACAACACTTTTTAGGATGTCTTGTGTGTTCCTCATTTGATGAACAACCTTCTTTCCATATATTAGATCACACATGGAGGCAATTGGAGATATGTGAAGTTCACACCTAATTTAGTTATCAACAGATACTTGGAGAGTAGAGCAGTTATTGCTATTGGGGTTGTTGATCATTCATATCGGTTGTATTCCTTTGCAAATTTTGCTTCTGATCCATGTGCTTCTGTTTCTATAGCTGTTCATCACACTTCTAGTGTGAATTGTCATTCTGAGGAGACATTTGGTTTCTTTAACATTGGTGTTCTCACTTTGGATCCAATTCTTGAGCCATCCATTCCATTTTCTCCACCTACTATTGCTGTTATTGATACTTCTATGGATACAAATATGGTTTCTTCTATTTGAGTGCAACATGACCTAGTTGATCATCTATCTTTGGAGGCTACTCTTGAGTCTTCACCTTCTCTAACTTCTTCATTGGTTGAGTTCACACCTGCTTCTGTGGAGACATCTTGGGCTACACCTGATTCACCTTTAGAGATTGCATTCATGAGGCCTCTTCCCTCTCACTTCTTTCAAGAGATGCGGCTTCTTCAGTCTTTTTGGAGCTACTTCATTTTGGGGGGGCTATGTGGTCTTTTTATTCCTCTCTTATGGGGGATTCATTCATGTATCTTTGTGATGGATGGTGTCCTTGGGGGGTCTTATGGAGTCCTCCATCTTTCATCACTTAGTTGTTTATTGCATCCTATTTTTGGGAGGAGTTTTTTTCCCATGTGGCTTTCTCCTTTACCTCATTTGGTTTAGTTTGCATTGCATTTGTACATGGGTACTTGATCAGGCCTTGTATTTGGAACCCATATTTGCTTTCATGCATCTTTTCCTTAGTTTTTTAGCTACTTTCTAAGTTCATCTTAAGGGGGGATGTTAGAGTAATAAGTTATTTCACTTAATTAATTTAACTAAAATGTTGTTGTCTTTTCTATCTCTGGGTCTAATTGTTCAAAGCAACTATTATTTGTTTTATCAATATAGTTGATTTAAAAAGATTATTCTTGTTATTTTAGATTTAACACATAGTAGTTGATTTTTGGGCCAAGTCTTTTCTATTCTTGAGGCATTACTTCTATCTCTATTCATGACTATTTACCTTCTCCTTGTGGTGATGGTTTTTCTAATTTCTTGAGGTCGATATTTCTGCCATCAGATGCACGTGTTGATCACTAATCCTTAGACAGTGTGATTATTATTTTGGTCACTCCTCTTACTTGTGCACTAGCTACTTTTTCCATTGATCTTCCCTTGTCCCTTAGCCTTGCAGTAGGTCTTAATGTCTCTCTCTAGGTTGCATAAAAACATTCTACTTGCCCATTCTTTTTATTGAGGTGGATCGTGTGACTGTTCATTCAGTTTTAGGTGGTGACAGTGAATGTGATCGATCTCTTTGCCATGAGCTACTTTTTTGAACAATAGTTACCATTTCCCAGGCTACGTTACTATTCATTTCTTTAGATGGCGATAGGATATGAAAAAAATATTACTTTAGTATCATTGATACATAATGGTTCTTCTTAGATATTTGAAGGTAGGCTAGAGATGACTAGAGAAAAGTGACCAATCATTTGAGAAGTGAAGATCTCCGGCTCAAGATAAGAGAGATTGAAGCTCTATTTCTTAGAGTTAAGAAGATTGTAACCAATGTGGATAGGGAGATTAGAATGAGAGGGTGGCTATGCTAAAGCCTCACATTTTAGGAAGTGTATTTTTGTGTGTCTTGAAGGTGAAGGTTGTACTGATCGGCTATTCTTAAGTGGTTTCTCAACCCTAACTATACTAGGTACATTATCTACACTCACATTATATATATATCAATATTATTCACATCAAGGACTTTCTAGTTTTTTTATATAAAGATGTTGATGTAGGGACTTTAAAATGTCATAATTTTTGATCCAGGAGTTTGATTGGACTGAAATTTTACACGGAAATGTGTTTCGAAGGGTTGATTGTGATGCAAACTAAACCTATTCGATTGAAACTTGATTCTAGACAAATTTCAAATACATTTTAAATCATAAAATACCTCAAATTGAGGTCTTAAAGATTTTACTACACTTTTCCAATATTATATTTTTAATTAGTTTAAATTTATTCTTTCGCTTTTATATTAAAGAGTTGACAATTAGTCATACTTTTGTTAACTTTTAAAATGATGAAAAATAAGTGTGTCCCTAGGGTTTCCCAAAATGGAAGAGTGGATCCAAAGAGAGAAAAGGGTTACTACTTCTCTCAATTCACTAGGAAGTGATATCCACACCAAGAATTGACTTACAACCCTTAGGTGAGTAAACCCAAGATGTGAATCTGCAAATTTCCCTTTTTTTGCTAGGCCATGGATCTAGGCCAAATAGCACTTTGGGGAGAAGATTAAAAATAGAAAAAAATTTCTAAACTTAGATCTATAAAGTGCATTTATGAGATTTAACATAAAATAGAAGGAATTAGTAAACTTTCTAGAAAATTTGAAGGTAATAAATTTTGTGCACCTGTCAAAACTTATTTTTGGAACCCTAACAGGGACTCATTCACCCTATGGCAAATGGGTCTTGGTAGGCTATTCTAAAAAACTTTGAATCTGAATTTGAAGCTCAAGACCTGCAATTCCCTCTTGTAACTTGAAATCCCCGCTTCCAATCCAGATTTTTCAAAAAATTGCAAAAAAAATTTGATGTTTGTTGGTGGATAGGGGTTTTCCTTATTCAAACCCCAAGTTTGGTAATTAAACCTTGATGATGAATAGAAATATGAAACATGAAAAGTGTATGTGATCCTAACCTTAAGTGTGTCTTAAGATTAAGATTTCTAATAATGCAAAGAAACCCTACTCAAGTGTGCTAGAATAGGATCCTAAATGAACATGAACAATGCATAAGACCTACTTTAGGAGACCTCACATCCCCTTAATAAGTCATAAATATGAATATACCTCTCTTTAGGTTAAAAGGAGAATGATCATAGAAGATGTAATCACTTAGGAAACAAGTCATTAGGTTAGGTTGAATCTCATAGTGCTTCTCCCAAAACCTAGAATCCATCATGATTCTCTAGGGGAATTTATGACCAATTCTTCAATAATGCTTGATCTTTGATGACAAAATGAACTTGAAGACCTACAAAAAACAATAAAATGCTACTCCAAGACTTCACTCTTATTTTCTCCTTGCTTTGAATATGAATACTTGATCGAGCATAAACTTTTTTTTAGGACTTAAACACTTGAAATCGAGGTGAAAATAAGTGAAATAACCTTGTATTTATACATATCTTAAGATTAATTCTTGAAATTCAAATATCACAAGCCGACATTGAATTGTGGATCTAAAATCATTAAAATACTGTCAAAAAAATATTTTAAAGGGGGTCTTAGTTCTAAGTGAGGACCCATTCACCATAGGGCGAATGGGTCCTAGGCCACTTACTTAGGACACACATCGCTCAATGTTAAATATTATGCTAAATTAGGGTCCTAGGCGAATGGGTACTAGGTCACTTACCCTAGGACACATATCTTCCAAAGTTGAGTGTTGTGTAATGGAATTTAGGAATGTTGGGTTTTATCGCTTTCAAATTACATTTAATTAGGCTTAGATTTGAATTAAATGAGCCAATTAAGGAAAATTAACCTCAATCAATTAACAAAGCCCTAGATTAATGTGAAAGTGTAAAGGTACACTTTACAACACCAAAAATAAGGCACAATTAAGTCCATTTAATTTAAAAGGGGACCTAAACTTACTATGAATATGAAAAACATATTACAACACTAAATTAAGGCATAATTAGTTTATTATTAATTATTTCCAAATTAAGTGTGAAAAAGGGATATTTTTTCCTACACTACATTTATCCCCCACTTTGGTAGTCGTATGACACTATTTTCATATGCAAGCTAAATGAATTCTAACAAACTTTATAAAAATGATACTCATATGAATCCATTAGGGAGAATGAAGCCCCCACTATAGTTATTTGTAAAACCACAATGTTAAGAACTACATCCTACAACATAGGTTCATTAGTCATTCAAAATTTCTCTTATCAAACTTCTCTAGAGAATTGAATTTAGGGGTAGATGTATGCCTCTTTGATTTCACTTGCCTTAAGGAGGTGGAATTGGGGTGAATATGAAACCACATCGAATTGCATAAGTCATATCATAGGGTATTTCCAAGTACCATACCACATAGTGATAGAATTTTGATGATATTGGGAGCGAAATTATGATTCCAACACAACAAACAACATCGAAAATGAAGTCCTCTAGCCCCCAATATGCTAATTTGAATAAAATTCCCTTAAAATGAAATAACCTTTATTTACAAGGGTTTAGTATATACAAATGAAAATGACACTTTTTACTATCATTTGACATTTACCTTTTTGCAAATTACCTTGGTGCAAAGTGATCTAGGATGTCGAGCAGACGAATAGACTGGATGCCATTCATGACAAGGTGGCACAAGGCACACTTTGATATATAGTGAGTGGATTTTGTTTTTGTTTTGTTTGTTTTCATGCATTTACTATACTTTTTCATGTATTTTTAGTAGTTTTAGGAACCTAGAAAAGATTGGCACAAAGCATCCATTGCTAGCGCAAAGTGTCCCACCTCAGCGCAAAGTGTCCCACTTTGGCACAAAGTGTCGAAAATTGTTTAAAGTGTCCAAGACCCCCCGTCTGAAGATGGCATAAGTGTCCAAATTGGCCATAAAGCATCTTAGATAAAGTTTAGTGTTATTTAATTGATAAATTTAGGATTTATTGTATGTATTTTTTTATTTTAGGTTTCTCCTTGAGCCCGACAACATCTCTAAGGAAGACAATTTAGTTTCCTTCAAGATTCCATCACACAAATTTCAGAGGAGGAGGTTAGAATTTTACATGACATATGATTGTTTTGGGTATACCTCATGCCACCTATCAGGTATCATGATGCTATGTTGATGACCCTAGTAGAGAGGTGGGATGTAGATTTGTGTACCTTTCACCTTCCTATAGGTGAGATGACTATCACCCTCGAGGACATCCACTACATCCTACGGTTACCAATCCTGGGCGAGGTTGTATACTCAATAGATAATCGGTCATACATGTCGATGCAAGATGACATTCTATACTATTTACAACGACCAATATGGTAGTCGTCTGTTGGTCCATGCATTGAGCTTAGATGGCTATGACATGCATAAACACCATTAATTTGATGGATTATGATCATTACTACAACACTTGCACTAGTACTAGATGAATGAGGCACCCACTTAGATGGAAGACTTTTTCACATCATTTGAGACATGGAGGAGCATAGGATCATTTATGCTTGGGGTCACAATATGTTGGCTCATCTATACTATGATCTAGGATGATTTGTATACTAGGAGCTAGACAACATAGTACATTGTACACTCTTATAGGTATGGTGCTTTGAGCACATCACATGTACTAGACCTATTGGATTTCCTACCATAGCGACCATAGGCCTACAACTATCCACTAAGGTGAGCATGGAAGGAGGGAGATTTGTTGCATCGACAAATTAGATTTGATTGGTATGATGAGGATGATATATCCTAGAGTGTATCTTAGGATTCCCAGTGGACAGATGATAGACACAAGCTAGTTAGGCAACAATAGGACCAATTTGTTTTAGGGAGACAGGATTACATAGTGAGACCATTCTACTATGATCATGTCATGCATCAGTTTGGACATATTCAGATGCAATTGCGTGATTGACCTAGATACCTACAATTAGTAGAAAGTGCTCCTAGACCTAGGGACACTCGTCATCTTACGATTAAGGATGTGTACATTAGTGGTTCAGAGGACAAGGACCATGACATGCCCCTAGTATTTGATGTTGATGATGTAGGCACTACTTGAGCCTACAACCAGTGGTGAGTTGGAGCATGACAAACACGTCTTTCCCATGCACTACCTTGTAGGCCGTGTTGGACCTCTTCCAAAATGCAGAGAGGATAGAGATGATGAGCAGGTTGATGGAGAGACATATGATGATGATATTGTGCCTGACATATTTCTAGGTTCAGATGAGGATGAGGAGGAGGAGTCTCATTCTATGAGTGAGGATACCAGTGAGACAGAGGAGGATCCAGTCTCCCCTGAAAGGAGAGATGCATCTCCTATTAGGGTCACTAAAGCACATGTGGTAGCCACATCAAAGATCTGCACTCACGAGCATGGGGAGGCCAGTGGTAGTGGGCCATCCACATTTCCTACATAGAGGGGGGACGCTATTGTATGCTTATACCCCAACTGGAAGACTAGAAATCTAGGTGATGATTTGATATTTATGTTCTTTTGTTATGATTTTGTCTTTATGTATCTTTACATATAATTTATATATGATGATGGGTACTGATACCTATTATTATTTATATCTTGTAGGGTCCACATGATAGTGATGCAATCTCTACCAATTAGTGATCATTGAGATAGGGCCTCCATTGTGCATAGAGGTTGATACACTCCCAAAGTACATGCCCCACCTTTTTCAGGGCATCATGTAAAGCTCTTTGAGTTAGTAGCAAGATTAGGCACAACATACAAGAATTCCACCAGTCATGCTAACCTTCTAGTAGAGCTTTTAGTACTCTAAGCATTTCAAGGTCCTATTGACAATAGGATGGAGGATTTCCCACAAGTAGAGATCTCAAGGCTATAGGGGGAGCTTGCTAGGGTGTAGGAAAATAGAGAGTGGATAGATCGAGAGAATTTTGAGGCACTCAAACATGAGGTGAGAGTGGTTGGACTAGCAGAGGGCCTACACGAATCCATGAGTAGGTCATGATCACATTCTATTGTATCGTAATAGCCAAGAGCACCACCAGACCCCCAGGGTTCTAGCAGTCATAAACCTTATTAGCATTGTTTCCCTTGATATATATACTTGAAATGTTGATGATATATGTGATATATGAGCATAGATGTTTATGATTTTATGAGAATTGTAATCAAAAGTGTCTAGAAATATTTCATACCATAATGGCGTCAAGTATGTATCGGATGATATATCTCCCTCATATGAGTTAATGATTAGGCATATTGAAGAAGTTCCAAAGAAGCAAGAAATATCCCTTATCTCACCCACACCTACAAAATGTCACAAAGAGTCTTTTACCAATGATGTATCATCCACCCAAGGAACATGTCAAGAGGAGGCTCTTGAGGATAATGAAGGTTGCTCCAAATTGAGTCAAGATCAAGATCCCATATCCCCACAACATTGTCATGATTTGCATATTATATCCCAATCCAGAAGTGATATTTTATCTACCCTAAGTCAATATGAAGAGCTCACTTTCCCAAAGTATGATCAAGTCTTGATTGACATCTTCCAAACAATTCAAAATTTCAAAGATACCCATGAGATGTTTCCTTCTTATGGACACACAGATGTTCTTCATCCAAAACAAGGGTCTCCCACTCTTGAAATCTCCACACAAGAAGAAGAAATGGTTGAGATTCCTGATTCTTACAGTGATTTTGCATCATCAACATCTTTTGAAATAGTTTCAACAAAATGAACATTCTCAATTAAAGATATTGAGTATAAAGATATCTTGGAATCAGAGGGGATAGTTAATATTCCTAAACAATAGGAACCAATGGAAATATCATGTGTCCACAGTAAGTCATATTCTATGGCCATAGATCAAAGGGAACATTACTAGGGAAAAGGATTAGGTCTTATTGAACATAACATCTTGAAACTTGCAAGATCAAAGCATGATAGTAATGCCTCCACAACATTGGGGGAAACTTTGTCTAGTGTAAACACCAACATAGGGGGCATGAAGAATCCTTATGATGGAAGTGTTGTCAATACTACAACTAGCCATATCAAGAATCAACATCCATGCATCATTCCATTCACAAATTGGGATTGACACGAAAAGAAAGATTCCTATCAAAGAAAGGATAATGTCACCAAATAAAAAGTGTTGGAACACAATGATCTACTGAGAGGGGGGGTGAATCAGTAGATATAGTAATTTATCCCTTAAAAATTTTACCATTAGAAAACTTATGTAGATTACTTCTTTGAACTCTTAATGTGTATATACTAATATTAAGAGACAAAAAAAACACACACACAAGAACATCGCATAACACCATATGTACATGGAAAACCTAAGATTGGAAAAACCATAGTGACAAAAGGTTGCTTGAGTCTACTGCTCAAATCTAGTGTCACAATCCAAATCTCTGTCATAATGATTTTAGGGCTACAACCCAAGCATGCATCAACTGCCTAATTTAGAAGCAACCACTTCAAGGATGAAACAACACCCTAGTTTAGGAGTAACAACTCTAAGGAAACTACTATCCCCTAAGCTGAGCTACAACTCAGTACAATGAGGCTAAAACCTCTAAAGGATTACAAGTTCATATATGCATATAAATGGTTCAAGTCATAAACCTAAGATGCATCATTACATTATGTTCTTTGTTGCACATATTCCAACTCACATCTTACTATTGAATCTGCACTCTCAACAACACACCCTTGATTTGCACTCTCCTTTTCTGCACATAGAACAATCAATGTTCTATCTTTCTACTCTGCACACACTCTTCATCATGAATGCAAATACCTAGATGATGATTTGTATTATAGTCTAGGACTACCTTACATATGCATTCTTTATCTACAATTTCTACCATCTACACTCTTCTAATCTCTCTCTTTCTTGTACACTTCATTCCCAACTCATCTCTCTCTCTCTACATTATATCTCACAAAGATGTAACTCTTTCTAGTTCAACATACAACTACAAACATCTCACACCTATTGCATATTCTACTCTTTTGACCATACTTAGATTATCTTCTTTTTGTCTAACTCTTCCAATCTATAATCTCTCTCCTTGAGATCCTCATCACTATCCAGATTGTCCAATTTAGTTTCTCATTAGTTAAGGTTTCTCCTCCTTTCCAACTTTACAAGTAAGATATCAGTCCATCTCGAGCCTTGCACCATTGTCTAGCTCATTTGATAGAGTCTATCAAATATCTTCACTACATCAAGCTGATTCCATATTTAATTCTCTACAGAGAATTTTCCCAAAATAACTCTCTGGAAAAATTTTTCAATCTAATATGCATTTAATGTCCTCATCTGATCCTTCGATATAATTTGGATCTAAATTAATTCTTCAATCTGTTTTAGCGCCTACAAGATCAAATATTCATGCAATTGGTTGTCGAGAGGATTTGGACCAATTAACTCTCTACTTTGTGTTGGTTTCTAGATGAAACCCTTGTTCACACATAGTTAGCCATTTTAGATCTCTATGTTTGAACTCTAATCGTCGATCTATTCCGTCACGCCTTAATCCCATGATCAATATTCACAATGTTTTCTTTAAACGCTGACCATTGGATAATTGGTCACTTAAAACAATGTCATTGATCTATCATATCGCTCTATCATTGGGACTCCATTCAGACTCCCACTGATACAAGTAGGTCACACTGATATGCTTTCCATGTTATCTAATCAAACCCAGATGCCATTTGTCTTCCATGTTGTCACCATGTCATTCACAACATGAATGTGAAATGATGTATCGAGAAATCATTCATTACAATATGTCAGCCATCATTACACTCAGGTCCCACTGACTTCTTGCCTTATCTCTCCATCGGGGGGAACATCTTTCAGACTCCCACCAATACATCAAAGTCACACTAATACTATTCATTTTTGTAGTCAAGTGGTCCCCACATATCACTATCATCCACCATAGACAGTTTTCCACCAATCACTATCGTCCACCTGGTGTACTACCTTCATTGTCATCATGCTTAGAAATATTCCATATTGTCAGTTTATCAGAGGGACACCACATCACCTCCCACTGATATGGCATTGTCACACCAATGCCATGTGTCGTTCTTCCATTTTTTTTTGCATGTCAATATTACCTTATCACTTTTTCACTAGGACATGCATCAATTTTCTGCTGATACACCAAATTCTCATCAATGAAGTACATACACTCACCAGCACCTTCCAATTGACCTTCGTCAACTTGCACCATTGATCGTTGTTGACCTTCATCATCACATATTTCACTAGCCACATGTCACCATATCATTCACCTTCTAAAAATCTTCATCACTATCAGGTCCCACTGCCGATGTTCATTCATCCATTTCCCTATCAGAGGGACCTTCTTCAAGGTCCTGGCGATGACATATAGTCTCATCGAAGATATAGCCATCATTGTATCGAGGAGATGATCATGAAACTTCTGCTAATATGACATAGTCATGTTAATGAAGACCATTTGATGACATCATTTATCCACCTCATTGCAATGTCACTACTTAGTAATCCACAACAATGATGTGGATTACAGTTTTCCCAATCTTGTCATGCCATGTATTTGCATCATGATTATGGTTGGGTTCAACATGGAGTGCTTCCTTCCTAAATATTGCACGATCACTAAGTCACTACAAGTTAGAACTTTTGAACCTCTTTTCGTAGGTTACTAAGTTATGAAAATTTGCAACATGCCAATATATAGATATCGGGCTGTCAAAGAGACTCCGATGCAAGTCCCATCGATAAGCACTTGTCACATCGATGAAAACTTAATCTACTTTCTACATCGTCACATTGAAGAGACATCTCCCATTCTCTCGCTGATCATGCATGGTCACACCGAAAACATGAACTTCATGAGATCAGATAGACTTCGATGCAAGTCCCACCAAACAATTCTAGTCACCTCAATGAAATAGAAACCATTTGAACATTGTGATTGTTACATATGTAGGGTTTAATTGATAAACCCTAGACTAAGAGCATGATCATATGAATGTTGGCATATCTATTGAAATCAAGACCTACACAATACCATTCTTGAAAGCTCTCAAAAAACCCACATTGAATCTTTTGGAAACAAGCAACACTAAGAGGGGGGGTGAATCAGTGTTCTACAAAAATCCACTTTATTGTTTTGATTGTTAATCCACTAAAAATATTTAACCATGAGAAGTATGTAGAAACATAAATAAAATAACCACAACACCATAACACAAAGATTTTTATGTGGAAACCTTGTTAGGGGAAAATCCACAATGGATGGCCAATCCACAATATACTATGAGTATACTCAAAAATAAGTTTACAATATGGGAATGCACTTGCATTCAAGCACAATGCCTAGAGCTCACTGTTCAAAATGGGAAGGAACATTTCCTTACAGAGATTTGGATTAGATCTAAGAGAATGAACTGAAGAAATAGCATCTACAAATGCTCGATTACAGTTTCGGTTAAGCTCAATTGACAATCTTTTGTCCTAAATGATACTGATCTTCTGCTCTACTCTGCTCTGACTCGCTCTACAAAATATTTATGTGCAAGTGAAACTATGCTTAAAATTGCTTTATGATCTGTATAGGATCTAGACTAAATTGCAGAATTGAATGCTTAAAATTTTACAAAGATTTATCCAAGTTAACCAGAACAAAATTAACTCATAGAAATAATTAAGGTAACAAGAAATAACAAAGAGATGCCAACAAAATGAGAGAGAATAATAGAGAAAGAGATGCAAACAGAGTTTGATTACGGAGTTCGCCACAAACGTGACTATGTCTCGAGGTCGGCTCCAATAGAGTACGACCAATCCGATTAATCTCCAAAATCAAGTACAATGCACCAAGACCATTCCTTCGAGCACTTCGGCAGCATAACAAAACTATGGTGTACAGAAATGATTGAAAATCTCCTTAGAAAAATCTCCCTATTCCTTTGATTCAAAACTTCGTCCCTTGGACTTGAAAACTCTGAGTTTTAAACTCATTCCTAAACTCCCCTTTTATACATCAAATTTACCAAAATTGGCCTTTAACCAATTGATTCACAATATCTCCCAAAATCCCTTAATTACATAGATAAATCTATAAAAAAACCATGAATAATCTATTAGCCTTTATAATTTTAGGCTATACAATCTAAAAATCTCATGTATCTCTTTTTGATAAGTTAGGCCCTTTAATATATATTATTTTTCGGGCTTACATGGTTTTGTTTTATGTTATATAACAATTTTAGGGGTTTTGTATTTTTTAAAACTTAAATATAACCTTTTAAGGTTATTTAGTTAAGCATCGGGCCTAACTAATCAATAAAAACAACCACTACCGTTATACTGTCCAGCGCATATGATGGCATGTTGGTGGCTTAGTATTTTGGTAAGCCAGCAGTCGGGGGTTCAACCCTAGCCACTGGCTTTTAATAGCAAATTTACGTCTGACACATAACAAAATCAACCCGTTTCTATATATACTTAAGTGTCGGTAGTATGGTGCAACGGCTCGGTGGAATTTTCGTAGGCGAGTGGTCAGGGGATCAAATTCCCCTCCTTACTTTTTTTTTGACAAATAACAGATTTTACACCCACTAGGAAAGATTGAGAGGCCACGTGGCATGCCGAGGAGGTGCCACGTGGCAAAACCCAATTCGCTAAAATTGATGACGTAGTTGAAGATGACGTGGCATAAGCTGACTGGGTTGTTGATGTGTATGATGTTGATGTGGCATACAGATGCCATGTGTCATCCTGTGATTGGCTCATGCTGCTGATTGCACCGTACCATGCTGACTATGTCGTGCTGATGTCAGTAAAGTCAACCCAACTTTGACTGCCCATATCTCGAACGTACGATGTCAGATTTGGATGAAACGAACATTGTCGGAATCATCTTGACGTGCCCTTCAATTTGATGCCACTTCTGTTGATTTCTAAGACAATCATTTTTTTCACTCTCTGGACAACCCTTGATGGCAGTTTGACCCAAGGTTTGATTGACCATAACTTGTGCAAATGGAGTCCTTTTCACTCCGTTCAAGTTGCGCTGGAATAAGGAAATCGATCTCTTTTTGATGGTGTAGATTCTGGAGAGAAATGAGAAACTTCAAATTTTGGTGAAGATCCTCCAGATCAGGCCTCCCCACTGAAGACCTTTTGGACCTCCAAAAGTGGCATTTATTCTGACATTAAGTGAGGACTTGGCCTCCCCACTTGTCCTATATCCTCTGTTCATCTGAATACCTGGCTCACAAGCACAATGAAGACTGCAACAATATTGTTGAACATAAACATAACTTTATCACTTCCATAAGCATCTACATCAAATGTCATAGCCACTAACCAACAAAAATTGACTAGCATCAAGCTGAACAATAATGCAGAAATGAAAGAGAAAAAGTCAACAACATATCAATCCTTCACAACAGGAACATTTTAACCCAAGGAACCATCAATGCTTTCAATTATCATTCCCTAATGCTGTACTACGGGTGCATCCTGCAACATCTGACCCTGGTTAGCTACTCCAAGTTCAAGTTTAGAACCACCTGTACTGACAGACATAAGAGTTAACTCTTTACTTGCATTAATTACCCTCTTTAATTGCCCTGTGTTTGCAAAAGAATGATCAGTCTTAATCCTATGAGAATGTACAATATATTGTATGCCATCTTTAAACAAGTGATAATGATTCTTTTCCCTATAGAAAATTGCTTTTTTGTCATAAAGATAAGGGCTACCAAGCACTATCCCACATATATCCAATGGAACTACATCAAACTGTACTTCATCCACAAACTTACCACTGATTGTGAATCTTAAGGTGCATTGTCTTGTTACTTGCAACTTATCATTTTCACAAATCTAGCCTAGTGGATAAGGTTTCCTATGTTGTGTAGTTTTTAATCCCAGATTTCTTACAACACTTTCTAAAATCAGATTAACCTGAGATCCACTATCTAGTACTGCATCAATTTTACTGTTCTTAGCAACAACCCTTAAATGAAACAACTCATTCCTTTTCTTATCTTCACAGAAATCATTAATTGTAGAAGTAGAAGCACAACTAGCAACAAAAACACTAGAAATAGGAGCTTTACCTTTCATACCCATAGCTGTTATCTTAGTTTCATCATCAGAATCAGAACCAAGATCCATAACAACATTTGCGGCTTTCTCCTTACCTTTCTGTTTCTGATTCTGTCTCTGAGCCCACTTATGCTTCAATTCGGGATGCAACTTCCAACAATGATCTTCATCATGACCCTTCCTGTCACAATGAGTGTAAGAAAACCTGTCATCCTTCTTGACTGTAGCTATCTTCTTTCCTTTCACTGTCTCTGCAACCTTAGAAGATTTCTTTACAGAGTTATCATTATCAATGAAAGAAACCTTTCCCCTCGACTCTAAGTGTGTAGCTTGAAAAGACACTTCATCCAAATTACAAGGGTTCAATACCAAAGTGGAATGTCTAAGATATGAATGAAGACCTCCTATGTACTTTAACAAAGTGTCTTGGGTGTACAAAGGAACATTCAAAGCAATAACCCTTTTCCTAAATTCATGGGTGTACTCTTGGATAGTTTGACCTTTCCCCTACCTAAAAGTTTTCCAGTTCATCATTAACTGTTGCATATGGCCTAAGGGATAGAATTGCTTCTTAAGAGCATTAACAAACTCTGCCCAAGTTAAACTGACTCTACCATGCTATGAAATTTCTGCCTTAGACTTACTCTCCCACCAGGTTAAAGTTGTACCTCTTAAATGAAGAGTAGCTAATTGGATCCTATCAACATCATCTAATAGGTTCTCGACTCTATAGTAGACTTCTATTTGCTGAATCCAATCATCCAATTTTTCAACATTAAGTTCACCACAATACTTTGGTAAATCAAATTTTACATCCAATTTAATTTTAGGCTTATGCCCACTCTTGAAAGGATTAAAAGAAGTAGAATGAGGAGAAGAAGGAGGAGAAGAAGAAAAGGGGTGATTTGGTTGCTTGCCACCATCTCCATGTTGTTTCCCTTTCTTTTCTTCATGAACATCTTCCTTCGATGAACCTCCTTCATGATCCTTTTGCTCTTGTCTCTCTTGAAAAAGAATGTCCACCTTATCCTTCATCTCGAGGAATGCTCTTCGAAATTCCTGCTCACTGATTTCTTCAGGAACCTCCATTCCAGACAAGGACATCTTTGGAAAAGTTCTTCGCTTCCCGATCTCAGGATCAAAGTCTTCGAGCTTGCCTTCAACCTTCTGAATCCTAGATCTCGTTAGCATTCAAGAAAACAACTGCAATAATAGTCAACTGAGCTCTTATACCACTTGATCTGTATAGGATCTAGACTAAATTGCAGAATTGAAAGCTTAAACTTTTACAAAGATTTATCCAAGTTAACCAGAACAAAATTAACTCATAGAAATAATTAAGGTAACAGGAAATAACAAAGAGATGCCAACAGAATGAGAGAGAAGAATAGAGAAAGAGATGCAAACAGAGTTTGATTACGAAGTTCGCCACAAATGTGACTACGTCTCCGGGTCAGCTCCAATAGAGTACGACCGATCCGATTAATCTCCAAAATCAAGTACAATGCACCAAGACCATTCCTTTGAGCACTTCGGCAGCATAACAAAACTCCAATGTATAGAAATGATCGAAAATCTCCTTAGAAAAATCTCCCTATTCCTCTGATTCAAAACTTTGTCACTTGGACTTGAAAATTTTAAGTTTTAAACTCATTCCTAAACTCCCCTTTTATACATCAAATTTACCAAAATTGGCCTTTAACCAATTGATTCACAATATCTCCCAAAATCCCTTAATTACATAGATAAATCTATAAAAAAACCATGAATAATCTATTAGCCTTTATAATTTTAGGCTATATAATCTAAAAATCTCATGTATCTCTTTTTGATAAGTTAGGCCCTTTAATATATATTATTTTTCAGGCTTACATGGTTTTGTTTTATCTTATATAACAATTTTAGGGGTTTTGTATTTTTTAAAACTTAAATATAACCTTTTAAGGTTATTTAGTTAAGCATCGGGCCTAACTAATCAATAAAAACAACCACTGCCATTATACTGTCCAGCGCATACGATGGCATGTTGGTGGCTTAGTATTTTGGTAAGCTGGTGGTCGGGGGTTCAACCCTGGCCACTGGCTTTTAATAGCAAATTTACGTTCGGCACATAACAAAATCAACCCGTTTCTATACATAGTTAAGCGCTGGTAGTATGGTGCAACGGCTCGGTGGAATTTTCATAGGCGAGTGGTCGGGGGATCAAATCCCCCTTAGTTTTTTTTTTACAAATAATAGATTTTACACCTACTGGGAAAGATTGAGAGGCCACGTGGCATGCCGAGGAGGTGCCACGTGGCAAAACTCGATTCGCTAAAATTGATGACGTAGTTGAGGATGACATGGCAGAAGCTGACTGGGTTGTCGACGTGTATGATGTTGATGTGGCATACAGAAGCCACGTGTCATCCTATGATTGGATCACGCTGTGACTGCACTATACCATGCTGACTGTCGTGCTGATGTCAGCAAAGTCAACCCAACTTTGACTGCCCATATCTTGAACGTACGATGTCAGATTTGGATGAAATGAATGTTGTCAAAATCATCTCGACGTGCCCTTCGATTTGATGCCACGTCCGTCGATTTCCAAGACAATCATTTTTTTGCTCTCTAGATGACCCTTGATGGTAGTTTGACCCAAGGTTTGACTGACCATAACTTGTGCAAACGGAGTCCTTTTCGCTCCGTTCAAGTTGCGCTAGAATCAAGAAATTGAGCTCTTTTTGATGGTGTAGATTTTGGAGAGAAATGAGAAACTTCAAATTTTGGTGAAGATCCTCTGGATCACTTTAACATTCTTCTAATAATCACAATGCACATCAACACACCATGCACACACACTAAAAACATATAAGAGATCATATATATATACGAAACTAGCAATTTAATCGCAATATGTCAGCTCAAATAGAACTTGAAAATATTAGCAACTTGTCTGCTCAAATCTTAAGAGTTATCCAATGCACATCCACAACAATTGTCCAAAACTTAGCTTGGACCCAAAACAAAATGACCAAACACAAAAATATTCGATAAAACATTCCTTAAATATCAGCAACATATTACATCAACTGAATCGACCCTAAAATAATGATAAGAAAAAAAGTGACCAATTGAATCTCCAAACTCACACAAGACTTAATATGAGGCACTAAGATTTTCAGACAACACATTAGATGTACTAATAGACCTCCCATGAGATCCACAACTCAAAATAATAAATAGAAATCTACAAGTGAGTCGATGATCACTAAACTGCCGGATGTTCTGTTCTTCTTGACTGTCCTGAATCTAGCTACCAGTTTAAGAAAATGATATTATGCAGATCTATCATCGACTAGGGTTTCCATCAATGAAAACACCAAAAAATAATTTGCAATGTCTCTTTCCAACAATCTCCCCCTTTGGTATTGATGGCAACACTTAGTGAAAAATGACTAAATGTCGGATCAAAACCAACATGAGTTACACTGCCATTTCAAAACTCCAAAAAGAAACGTCAATCTTGGGAAAACAACTCCCCCTATGATGACTATACATTTTTCACTGTACACTTCTCCTCCTTTGACATCAATGGCAAAAACTAGGGAAACTAAGACAAAATACCAAAACTGTAAAGGCATGAACTTGTAACTTACAAGGATTTGAAGACATATGCAAAATCTTGTTTCAACACTCTAAAATTGTCATCACAGACCTTTTTGAGACTTTCCAAAATTGTTATGTGACCACACATTAAATAGGATTGAGCCAAGTCTATAGTTTCAATATTCTCTAGGTCACTAAC
This sequence comes from Sequoia sempervirens, assembly GCA_007258455.2. Taxonomy (NCBI): domain Eukaryota; kingdom Viridiplantae; phylum Streptophyta; class Pinopsida; order Cupressales; family Cupressaceae; genus Sequoia; species Sequoia sempervirens. The sequence continues at coordinate 30,745,896 of VDFB02056351.1, forward strand.
TGCTATAGCAGCTTTCACTTCCTTCAAAGTACTCATCATTATCTCAATCTTCGGACAAATTAGTCCCCTGAGTTCACATACTCTCCCAACAATTCTATCATTTTCATTCTTTAAACATCTTATTTTTTCAAGTAGAGTTGTTACTTGTCTTCCTGCTGAACCACATCACCAGCTAATGGATCAAAAGTAGAAGAAATGGTAGCTAATTGATTTTCTAGATCCTTCACCTTTTTCTCATTACCTTTAGTAAATTTGAACATAATCAAGCAAGACTTATATGCTTTTCCAACTTCAGATATAGAACCTTGAGTGTTCCTTATGCAAGTAGCTAACATAATCTTATCCTTTGAAATCACTGCCTTTAGCTGACTAAGTCTTTCCCTATTAAACTCTTTTTGCACTTTATCCTCAACGGATTTATCAAGAGACTCAAATTGAGTACTTACAACATTTATGAGCTTGTTTAGCTCACTGGAAGAGAAACCTGATGGATCCATGACATGAGCTGGCAATAATTTCTATAGAACTCTGGATGCAAGCCTTAGCAATTCACTATCCTCTATGTGAGACTTCAAAATCTTCTCACTAGCCTTAGATTGAGTAATTGATGCAACCTTCATCATCTGAATTGGGGACAGAGTAGATAGATTGATTGAAATTTCATCCAATTCAGGATCAAAATATTCTTGTTGCTCCATCAGAGTTCTCTTCACTACCTTGGAAGTGTCTCTTGCCTCCAGTCTAATTTCCTGAACTTTTTTTCTTCAACCTTGGGTTCTTCAGAGACTATTTCTTGATTGAATTTGAGTGCCTCAACCTTTTCATTTTGCACCATCTTCTCCTTAGCTAGCACCACCTTAGGAACTTCAATTTCCATAGTTGTCTTTGTATTTTCCATATTAGGAGAAATCAAGATATCCTCAACTTCTGGAGGATCAGATACATTCATATTCTCCTCATTCACATTCTCCTTTTCATTTACATTTACCTCCACATTTACTTCCTCATTTTTTGGAACATTTTCAGTATTCATTTCCTCAATGTTAATCTTATTCTTAGACATAAACTCTTCCAAAATTTCCTTAGTTTCACCAACAACATCAGTTTCACCAATCATGAGTTTATTCACCCTTGTCTTGCTCTTAAATTCATTTTTATATTTTTCAAGGAGTAAATCTATCTCTCTAATTGACACTTCTAGGTGTAAATCTGTAAGAAATCTCTTCCTCAAATTCTCTTCTTTTGTTCTAGCACTTACTCTTCTTGACTCCAAAATATCGTACAAATTTTTGGGTAAGCTAGACATAATCTCAACAAGAGCTTTATTAAAAAATTTCAGATGTTTTATTGTAGCTTCTTCTAGAACTCTTTAAGTAGATTCGTCAAAGGTTTCATACAAGTCATAGACGGGCTTGAGATTACCGTCATTAACAACTGTATACACAACTTCATCAACTGACATACCAGGTTTGTTAACTTTAGCCTTCTTTTCATTTTCTTCTTTCTTGGGATATTTCCTCTTGTTTAACTTGATAGCCTGAGTTCCGATAGCTTTTAATTCTCTCAATACTTCTTTTGATTTTGTTTCCTCATCTTCTAAAACAGGCTTATAAGTTCTTGTACTTTTATTCTTCTTCCTTTTACTAGAAGGCTTGTCTTGAGCTGGCTTGGCTACAGGGGAACTCCTTGTAGATCTAGTGTGGACAAAGGATATACTAGGACTAGCAAACTCTTCTTTCACTTTTTGTTGCTTCTGCTTCTTCTCTCCTTCTTCTTGCTTCTCTCAAAGCTTCTATAGGTAAGCCCATACTTTCTACAAAAGCTTTTGTCTCTTTTCTTACACTCCTGACTATCACCGGTTTTCTCAATTCCTCATGAACTTGCATAATTTTCTTTGCATATGTTCCAAACCTCTCTTCCCCCTAATCTAGAGGTGAATTCAGCAAGTGTTCTGCATACATCTTCAAAACGTTTTCCTCTACTTCTTATCCCATTGGCATGATCCAAATTGTTTTGGGATCAACAACTTCCATATGACATTGGTCAATATCCACCATGAAGCAGATAATGTCTTTGTATTGTTCCACAATTGAAGTGGGAATTCTTTCCCTAGCATGCATCATATTTTGGAAATTTTTAAAGTACCCCCAAAGGGTAGTATTCCTGACTTGACGATCACCTATTCCAAATATGTTCCTTATTTGAACAACTATAGGCTCATTATTTTGCCAATGTACACTTCCAATACCCGAAATCTCATTCATGAAATAGAAAAATAGGCACAATAGCAGATTACCATATTTAAAAGTGTTCTTCTTGTCTTTCTTGATTTTTCTCGGATTCTCCAACAACTGACTTCTGAGCAGCTCACACAAGTCATATTTTGCATTTTTATTTACCATTTCATAAGCTGCATAGATGGTCATACCAGATACAAAATTATCTTGGCTAGAATGGTATATTTTGTAACCAATGACCATTGATGCGAATTTCACATCCACCTCAACATTGTCTTCAATTGATATTGCCCTTTTATCCCATTGTGCACCTGTTGCCTCAGTAACTTTTTCATTCTTTACATATTTTAAGACTAGAAGTCTACTAGTGCAATTCAGACTTGTTACTTCACATATAGCCTCTTTTGTGATTTTGAAAGGTATGTTTAGCCACATGAATTTGGCATGAACACAGTTCAAAATGTATCTAACTCATTCATTTTCCTCAAATACGGGAAATCTCGCAAACTTGCCAAACTTCTTCCCTTCTAGGGTTTGAAATTATGGTTTTACAATAAAATATTCTCCAACTATATGATGGGATTAAAAATTCATTATTTGAGAGGTGCCCAACTCTTCAATGTTCGCATGAATATATTCCCTAATATCCTTAGTATGCAAAAATCTATACGACACAGATGGAAATGCTGCTAAGGGCTTGGTCTGAATAGACTTATAGGGATGCCATTTAAATTTAGGATGTGGTCTTTCCTTGAATTCAACTACTAGAGGAGTGGCCATGATTGCAAATTCACAAATTCATAGGTTTTTCAGAAAATACCTTTCCATCGGATCAAGGTTCGATTGTAGATTCTCCTCCACACTTTGAATCTCTCCATAATTCTACAAGATTCACTCCAGGGCTCTTCACGCTGCTTTCCTTCAAAATGCAAAGTGACAAATGAAAGATAAAAATGACTTTTTATCACTTGCACAACTAGCCCTTTTTTATCGCAATAAATTCCTTAACCCTAGTTCATCCAGTTACTCTGATTTCAAGCACTAAGATAGATAAATTTTTTGCAGATCTCCAAAATTCTACAATACTAGCTCCAATTTGGTTAAACAACATCTGAAAAGCATTGATCCACCTACTGGACTAGTCCACATTCTAGTATCACTTGCTTGCAAAGGGGTTTGAAGGATTTTTCTGATAGCTCCCCCCTAGGCCAATGGCCTCAAACTAATTCCTGGAGGAATTACTAGAAGCAGATTCTGGTGCTATTACATTTTCTTCGATAGAGGGATTCTTTTTCATCCATTTCTTCTACATTTGCCTCTTGATCACATCTGTAGTGACTTTCCCTTTTCCTTTGACATCTTGTTGTGTATTCTATTTTACTAGACCTCTTCTATTCCAATAGAATCTAGCAATATGTCCAAATTTTTTGTAGTTGTAACACACAACATTTCTCTAATCAGACCAAGTATTTCACTGATTTTTCCTTGATCTGCATTGGTTAGCAATATGCCCAAATCTATTGCATGCATGGAATTTGATATCTCTATGAAGGTTATTCATCACAATTCTGCATTCACTTGAGTTATGACCATATTTATAGCAATTAAAGCACTAACCTGAGAATGATGGTCCACTTGGATTCATCCTGCTTCTACACTGAGAAGCCATATGATTGAATTTGTTGCAAGTAAAACAATAACCATTGAATCTATGAGCATTTAGTTTTCTCACCGGATTTCTTCTGGCTCCATTCATTTGATTTCCTTATTAGAATCTTCCTTGTCCAGAATTCGTTTGTCCAGAGTTCCTTTGTCCAGATCTGGAACTTTATCCTTCTTCATATCCAAGATCTCACCTGTCACCATCAGTCCTCTGGCCTTTAATCAGTTCGTCAAGTTTGGGTGAACTGGCTTTGAATTTCTCCTTGTACTCATTTGTAGTAGTAAGTTCATCTCTAAGATCATCAAGCTATTTTTCAAGTGTTTCCTCATTGTTTTTAGATTGTTCCAATTCATTGTCCAATTGGCTACATTGTTCATATTTTTCCTTCAAGGATTGAGCAAGCTTTCCTTTATTCTTCTTTCTATCTTCAATTTCCAAAGGTCATTTTCATCATGATAGACTCCATCTCATGTTTTAGAGTAGCATTTTCTCTGGAAAACTTTTCACACTCTTCTGTTTTCTCCTTCAAGGTATGAATGAGTTGTTCATCTCCCATTATTCTATTCTTCTACTTGAGCTGATCACATAATTCCTTTCTTTTTTCCCTTGATTCGTTGATTTTGTCTTTCAATGATTTGATGCATTTTTTTGCATTCTCAAGACTTTCTTGCAGTTCCTGAGTCTCAATTTCCAAGATTGTCCAAGGCCACCATAATTTGTTGTTGAAGACCGATTTTATCCATTGAAAACACTTTCCAAGGTCTCCCCAAGCTGTTAGACTTCTTTCAAGGAACTTGCTCTGATACCAATTGTTAGAAACAAGCAACACTAAGAGGGGGGTGAATCAGTGTTCTACAAAAATCTACTTTATTGTTCTGATTATTAATCCACTTAAAATATTTAACAAAGAGAAATATGTAGAAACAAAAATAAAATAACCACAACACCATAAAACAAAGATTTTTACATGGAAACCTTGTTAGGGGAAAAACCACGATGGATGGCCAATCCATAATATACTCTGAGGATACTCAAAAATAAGTTTATAATATGGGAATGCACTTGCATTCAAGCACACTGCCTAGAGCTCACTGTTCAAAATGGGAAGGCACACTGGCTTATAGAGATTTGGATTAGATCCAAGAGAATGAACTGAAGAAATAGCATCTACAAATGCTTGATTATAGTTCAGTTGACAATCTTCTATCCTTCTAACTGATATTGATCTTCTACTTTGCTCTACTCTGACTTGCTCTTGAAAATCTTTATGCACAAGTGAAACTGTTCATAAATTGCTTTAACATTCTTTTGATAATCACAATACACATTGACACACCACACACACACACTAAAAAGATATAAGAGATCATACATATATATTTGCGACTAGTAATTTAATCACAACATGTCAGCTCAAATAGAACTTGAAAACATTAACAACTTGTTAGCTCAAGTCTTAAGAGTTATCCAATTCACATTGACAAAAATTGTCCACAACTTAGGTTGGACCCAAAACATAATGATTGAACACAAAAATATTCGATAAAAGACTCCTTGAATATCCACAACATATTACATCAATTGAGGTTGCCCCAAAATACTGATAAATAGAAAAGTAACCAAGCGAATCTCCAAAGTCACACAAGACTTAATATGAGGCACTGAGATTTCCAGACAACACATTAGATGTAATAATAGACCTCCCATGAGATCCACAACTCAAAATAATAATTGGAAATTTGCAAGTGAGTCGATGATCACTAAACTACCAGATGTTTTGTTCTTCCTGACTGTCCTCAATTTGGCTGCCAGTATAAGCAAATGATATTATGCGGATCTATCACCAACTAGGGTTTCCATCAATGACAACACTAAAAATAATTTGTAATGTCTCTTGCCAACAAAATCTACATCCAAATTTAACCTCAGACAACTGGTAGAACTATCTGCATCGCCATGTAAATCTTGTATGACAAAAATGCAACATTTGAGAACCTTTGTAGCATTTTCAGATACATGTTCATGTCTTCATCACTCTACACTATCTCTTCCAGAACTAGATTCATTGGGACCTCACATTCATCCTCTAAGTTTCATAGCATTTAGGCACACCATTGATCTATCATCATGCTAACATCCCCCTTGCATGATCAACTCCACTTCCTTTGACATCAAAGACACCTTTGACATCAAAGATAATTTTGACATCAATGACAACATTATGTGCTTTTGTGCAGGATCAACACACATCTCCTTTGATCCCCTTTTTACATCAATGACAACATATTCCAACAATCTACCCCTTTTTAATTGATGGAAAAACTTAAATGCTCAATGATTCCAATTAATCAATTCAACATAATTCAACATTTGTACCAATATCATCTTTACCTTCTACATCTATTGTTGCTTTCTCTAATTCTCCTCTTTGAGAATTTGTTTAAATTTATCTCTCTTGCTTAGATACTTGAGAATTTTCATACTTTCTCCTTCTTTGACATCAATGGAAAATGGGTCACTCCTCCTGAAATTATTTTCCCCCTTTGAAAAGTAGTGTAAATTGTCTAGTTGTATTCTAATATCCTCCATGGACATTCCTTCTCCTTTGCTCATCCTCTCTCCTCTTCATTATCGTAGGTCACCATTCTATTGCAGACTTCACTTCTTAGCAATGGCAAAGTGACATTGCTCCCCCTTTGACTGATACCAATTGAAAACATTTTTTTCTCTTATGCCAATTGTTGCATTCAACCTTTCTACTGTAATGGAAAAACCATATGCTTCAATTTCCCTATACCAATTAGAAAAAAACTATCTAATTCTAGTTGATGTTCCATTACAATATCTTCTCCAAGTAGGTCTAATACCAATTGTAAATATTCAAATTCATGCTATGCACCAATTGATATCATATACTTGACACCAATTGATGATATCATGCCCTGACATTGATTATCATTCTGATGCCAATTGTGAATATGTTCACTTTATGCTATTGTACCAAATGATATCCTGTACTGCACTGTATCAAGTATAGCATTGATTTGATACCTATAGAAACCCCCCCTTAGAGCTTGCTCCATACTCTTTTTCTGGCCTACACACATATTTACTTTATTCCAATTTCTGCATTTCATATGTACCAGCTAATCTAATCATACAATTGATCTGCTAACTAAAGAAACTCTCCCTGAGATCATGCAACATTTTCTTCTCAACAAATGAGCATTTACTTCCTTTTGGCATATGTACCAACTAGATTATTCTGAACAAATTTATAATGGTCTAATACCAATTTGAAAATAATATACATAGAACAGTTTCCTCTTGTACCATAGAAAAATGGATCATTGACATTATCATGGTCTTTTAGGTCTTTCTCTTGTGATGTTTGTATTTTCTTGCTTTAATTTAATGTTGCAATGTAACTTATGCATTCACATTAGGTCCTAAATATTCAGATTATGACATCTTGTGAAGGTGTTGTGAAGTGTTGTGTTATGCATTTTTTCACACACACACCCCGGTGTAAGCAGGGACCCTCTTTTGCTTCGGTTTTGGTGTTTTGGCCCTTTCCTTTTGAGGTTTTGTCTTACTTGGGAAAATGCTTAAATGTTCATTTTGATGCCTAAGTGTTTTTCCCAGGATACTCATTGAAAATCCTAAGTCCTCGATGGATTTCGAGCTTTTTCCCTGATTCAAGATTTTTCGCCCTAGTCGGATTGTCCTGGATCCTGCTTGATTTCTGGCTGGACCCTTGTGGTTCGGGAATTTTGGTTCTTCACAGATTTCCACATGGTCTGGATTTCCCCGGACTCTACCCTGTCATCGGTTTCCTAGGTTTCATGACTGTCTTATCAAGGGCATTAATAGCTTTGTACGCGCTTTGAAGGCTAGATCCTACTTGATTTATGAGATCTTTTGCGCCATTATGTTCGCTATTTGTTGTCATTTGAGCTAAGAGGTGCTTTCATGCGATTGATTGACTTTGTTTTGGGGTGTTTGGGCTTGAATTAACTACTTTGGTGGCTATCTCTTGTGCGTTGTTTCCTGTGATTGTTGCAGACACCATTGAGCTTCGCATTTGTTGCTTCCGAGAACAATTCCCACTTTTTAATGGTATGTCTCTGATTGCTCTGCTTTGAATTAATTTATGAATGGCACATTGGTATTGGGAAGGCTTGTGGGATTTTGGTTCCTGTGTGTTTGTTTATTTCATGCTAGGATTGTTTGGTTTTGCATCATTTGTCATCCCTTGGGTAAGTCTTGAACTCACTTGTCTATCTGCATTTTGGTGAACCTTGCCCGAGATTGTCTGGTAAACCCTAGTAGTGACTCAATAGTGAAACAACTAAATCCTGAGCTTGCTTGTGCGTTAATGGCAGATGGTGAGGTTTGAAACCTAGGGCAGGGCCATGGCCGATTATTCCATCTTAAAACGGGCCTAGAATACCAAGAAAATTCATGAAAGGGCCCATCCCTAGCTTGCCCTAGTTAAACTTGTCAAAATCCATAGTTAGTTCGGCATTTGATTGAAGTCGTGCCTTAGCATCGTAGTCTGGGATGATCCATCCCTTCCGAAGTCTCTTCGCTGTGACCTTTCATCATCAACGAGACCTTATGTTGATCGTCCTGTGCTTTGCCGAGAGGCCCTCTTAAGTCCGTGTCTTGTCGCTATGACACTATCATTTTTAAAGTGATAAGATCTTGTATGCCCATCAGTCGGCGAAACCTTTCCTTTCGCTAGGACCTCACCCCGCGAAGAAATCTCTTACCGACGTGTTTGTTCACCTCTACTTTCAGCAGGACCAGTCTCGGTCGCCAAGAAGTCTCAGCAGGATCTATGAGCTCTACCGATATTCGTTGTTCGCCAGGACATCCGTCCTTCGGTGAGACCTTTCACCAAGCATGTTTGCTATACCCACGCTGCTTTCCTTTTGCCATGACTATCGCCCTTCGCTGGGACTTTATAGTGAGCTCCCCACTTTCACCAAGTCCTCCGCTTCGGTGAGACTCCTAACATTCACTGGGACGTTGTAGCGAGGCCTTCTGTTTTAGTGAGCCTAGACCTTTTCATTGAGACCTCTCGCCGAATGTAAACCTAACCATAGTCGGTGGAACATTTCCATTTCGCTAGGACCTCCCACTGAAAGCTTGAAGTCATACCGAGGTGTTTGCTTGGGCTCAACAGTTGGCCGGACATGTAACCTTCGCCAAGACCTTACCCCGACCACCCCTAGCTCATTCTGATCTGAATGCTATGTCCCCCCTTTGCTGAGACTTCACATCAAAACCACCATGTCTTGGCGAGATCCTTTTAGATAATTTCTTTCGGCCTAACTTCACGGCTTCGCCAAGACTTCTCCGCGAGATCCAAACTTTTGCCGAAACTTTTGCTCCCAGAGTCTCCATTAGTCCAGAAATTTTCCCTGCCCATGGATGTCTGTCAAGGCTAGATTTCTCTAAAATTTGGTGTTCCCCTAATTTCTTGAAGGTCCTATTTGGCTTGTTCTTCGCAGAAATAAGCCCCTCATGGATTTTCCTGAAATCTGACGAAATAGAGAGGAATATTGAATAGCATGACATGTTGGTGTTTTTCAATACATTTTCTAGTTTTTCCATGCTACATTTGGATATCCCACATGGTTTACTGATGAAAAATGATCAAATTTAAGGGTTAAGTAGGTGTTTCTTGGTTACTCCATTGGAATCCGAGTGGATTGGAATTTTTTGAAATTCCTCTCTGGCTCAAATTCTGCAGATGGCTTTGAAACCCAAAGTTTGCTATGGACATTCCATATGAATTTTAATGGCATCTTGACTATATGAGATGCATTCTAAAGGTGTTTTGGTAGTTTAACCTTGCTTTCTTGTGGTTTTTTACTATGTTGTTGTGCTGAGTGCAGGCTAAATCAAGCAAGGTAGCAGCTGGTTCCTCGCTGTCTGATGCAGAGAGGATCAAGCTGGATATTAAGAGCAAGGTCCCTGAGAGGAAGATCACTTCTGTTTGGTCAAAAGTCACTAATACAAATGTTGGCCTATGGGACTATGAGGAGTTTAAAGCAAGAATGGCGGCTGAGGATCTTCCTTTGGTGGCCAAGATAATGAAAGAATCAGGGTTGCCATACGTTGCTGGTACGGTGCAATGCTATGAGCTGGTCCTTCAGTACGCCAGACATTATGATCAGAATACACAGAGGATAATTGGTCCTCAAGGGACAGTCATCACCAATCTCAACCCAGTCTCCATTGCCCAAACCTTCGACATGCCGGACAGATCTCATGTGGTAGGATTCACCATTGAGGCAGCCCAAGAACACTATGATGACTAGACTGTGAAGTTACAACAGCTAATCAACTCCTAGCTAGAAAAGCCCAAGTCCCAATATTCCAAGCTACCTAAATAGCTATACAAAGCAAAGTTCAAGAAGGAATACTATGAGGCCATCACCTTTCTTAGATGGGTGCTTGGATTGAGGAGTGTTGGTACATTTGAGAACTGGATGTGCCATGCGATTGTAAGGATGGAGTAAGAGAAATATCAACTACTATTGGGCAGGGGTCATTAGTCAAGTGATTCATAAGAAATTGTCCAATGTGTTGAAGTCAAAGACCTTCACAATGACTTCATATTTGGTTTATGCACTTGCTAGGTTCCACCCCTATAAAGGATTGGACATGAGGGGTACCTTTGGACAGGATATTATCTATGAAGTTTTCCCTCAGTTGCATTGGGGAGGTTCAAATTATAGGAGAGCAAATGATGCATTCACTATGCACATTACCAGAATGCTTCAGGAAGCGGAGCATGTCAGAATTTCGGATCTAGCTAAGGAGCTCATGAAGAAGTATGGAGCCTGGTTTATTCAGTTTCCAACCTTCTCCTACATTCAGATTGATGGTTGCCAAAAGGCTCCATACAGACTTCCAAGGTATCCCACTGACCACATCATATTGTTGGAAGTCACTAGGAAGATTTGTGACTTTGATTCCATTGTCAAGAAAGACAAGCATAAGATAGGATTTGGTGGGGATTTTCCCCTAAGGATCGACACTGGTGAGGTATGTCCTTCCATTGGTTCTGCCCAAGCTTTAGAGGAATAAATGAGTACTCTCAGTCTGACTCTCTATTCCAGTAGATCTAGATTCGACATCAAAGGAGAGGCTCAAAAGAAGGCCAGCAGAGAATATAGCCATAAGGTAAATCTGGAGGACTACTGGGCCAACTATGGTGATGAGTACGAGGTCAGAAAGAGGAAATTCTCCTAGCTCACAGCTGAGTCAATTTGATTATATAATGTAAGGGCAGTTCCTGACCAGTTGGAGGATGATGGAAACTTGGTCCAGGATCATGCCTACGAAGCCATAAAGGACAAACCAATTGGTGATCTAGATTTGTTGGAAGAGGAGAAAATAGATTTAAAGCAACTGATGGATCCAGTACTCAAATTTACCAAGATGTGGCTCAAGCACACTTTGTGGGAGTTGGAGAATAAAGGAGTGAAGTGCACTTATGACCTAATGGGAGATTTGGATCCCCATTCTACTTTTGAAGAATCTTTCGAGAAGGACCGTAAGGGCAAGGGTAGGCTAGACTTTCCTCTCAAAATCAAGATTAAGGGTATCCAAGAAATAGAGGTCCAAGGGACAAAAAAATAGAGAAAGCCAAAGGCCAAGAAGAGGATGAGGACTAAGAAGTCCGAGCAGAGTCCTAAGGCTGATGCTCCTGTGCCCGAAAGGAAAAGAATTGTAAAAATGTGAGAGAAGGCTAGCTCCAGGGTTGTGGAAGAAGTTGCCCCACCAGTAATAGATGTTGAAAGCTTAGAGGAGAAGGCCAAAGTGTATGCAAGGAAGTCTAAGACTCCTTCTCCTAGGGATGGTGTGCCTAAGGCTGACCTACCTCCAATGGCTTCTCATGAGAAGCAGCATGATGGCCTCCCTCCCACTCATGAAACCCAAAGTGAACCGGGTGAGACAAAGGAGATTGATGAGGATCTAGATACAGGGGAGGAAGAATTTCATGAAGGGGAACTCCACAGTGCGGAGGCAGAAATTGAAAAGATAATGCAGTCCCCTTTGGTTGCACATGGAAACTCCCCTATCAGAACTGAAGCAGTTGAATCTCCTCCAAGGGAGGTGGAAGCAATGAGGGATCCATCACCTACACATGAAGATGAGCATGTTGTAGAGGAAGAAAGTAAAATGAATGAGACCCCTGAGAGACAAAATTTGAGTGAGGAGGCACCTAGGGATCAACATGAAGAAGAAATGGGGCAGAGCAGGGTGCAATTAGAGCCCACTGTCCCTGATTGGATGGAGAAAGAAATAAAGAGAAAATAGGTGGTTGTGAAAGATAGTCCACCAAATTGGGATGCACTGCTAGCCAAAGTTGGAAGAGATAAAGGTAAGAAGAAGGCTAGGGTGATCTCAAAGATTGAGAGGGATGAGGTACATAACAAGGTTGTTCATGTTTCTACCCCTGTTCTAGATAAAAACATGGACGATGTGGCTAGGAATGATTACAATATACAGACTTTCAATCTTGGGCCTACATCAGTTGAGCAGGACATTAAGGATTATGAGGTCTCTAGTACAGTTATAGTGGACAGATTGAGAAGGGAAGTAAAAACCAAGCAGGAGCTAAAGAGAGAAAATGAGAATCTCAAGAAGTGCTTGGAGGAGTTAATGAAGCCACTATAGTCCATTAATCCTTCTTCCTCTACTACCAATCCTCTACCTCAGGATACCATAATTGAGCTTGAAAAGATGAAAGCTTCCACCCTTGCCACTGTGAATTGGTTGAAAGGAGTGCAAGAAAAGGGTGATAAAGCTATTAAGGTGATCCTATCAACAAGGAAAGATGCTATTATGGTGACTGAGTGGTTGAAACAAGTGTTGGCACGAGATAAGGAGGATACAGATCTCCTTCTACAGAAAACTAAAACTCTAATGGAATACACTCGCGATAGGTTGGTAAGTGACATAATTCTTTCTTGCTCTACAGCTTCCAAATGTTGGGAATAGTTTGAGGTGTTACAAATTAGGCAGAAGGTGCTGAAAAAGATTTACAAACAGAGAAAACATATTGATGACACCCTGGCTGGCATTTATGATGGCTCCATTGCTTTTTTGAAATCATGATGGGAAGAAGAAAGATCGCCCCCAAGTACTTGAGCCTTGAGCAGTTGAGAGAATGGTGGCATGATGTGTATGCACCACTTGATGACGGTTATGTTTCTGAGCACCAACTGGATGATGTGGCCACCTATCTCGTAGTTATGGATAAGCATGTGACATACAAGGTAGAGTGGGATAGGTCAGTCAAACACTCAAGGGAGGAGATTGCATCCATTGAGAGGTGACTTAGGGTTCTGCCAGTACCACTTGTGGCCGACTTGGATGGAGCGTTCTTGAAGCTACATGAGGAGTCATATTGGCATGAGGGTAATAGGGAAGAGAGTTGGTGCTAGGCTGCGGCGCGATTTGTGCTTCTCCGTTATCTTCCCGCGCGTCGTCCGGGCTGCATCACGGATCTTGGGCCGACCTCGATGGGATGCGCATTTAATAGCAGTTTGACCCTTTTCGACAACCCTCTTGGCCGGGTGGTTGTGCAGAGTTATTGCTGTGAAACCCTCGCTTGGCCGACGTTTTCTCTAGAGTTTCTATATATTGGGCATTTTGCCTATTTGTAAAGGGTTGTTGTTGGTTAGATAGTGAGAAAATAGTTAGAAGGTTATAGAACAGAGCCAGTTAGAGGTAGAGTAAGTTAGCGAATAGTCATACTCAAGCAAATATTCTAACAAAAAACTAGAATTGTTGCTACATTAGACAATTTGAATACAAGGAATGACATTGTGATTTGGTGCCATACTTGTCTTCTTTGTTTTGCATGGTTCCTATTTTCTATCTTTAAAATTTCTTTGAGAAGGTTAATACTAGTGTTAGATTTGATTGATAATGTTTGTGATTTACTACTTGAATGTTGTAGCAATCCTTCAGTCTGTACTTTTTGCAACAACTAATTGTTAGTTGCTTTGCGAAGTTATCTTGGACTTTATATTCGTTGTGCTTAGTTCAATCATGAATGTTGTTAATTTTAACTGCAATAGGGTTATTTGAATGCATCTTCATGGTCTGAAAATCTTAAGAGCCTTAGAAGATTGCACTATCCTCTGTAAGATAGCAGATTTATTTGGGTCATGCAGAAATCAGTTCTAGAAGGATTGGTCCATTTTGGGTATTGATTACTTTCATTGTTAATCCTAGGAATAATATTAGATTTAGAAATCTCTTTGAAACCCTCCCTCTTTTTCTATTTCTTTGATTAGTGGGTAACATCTAGGATTGAAATGTCACTAGTATGTTAAATCTGACAAAATCGATTCAATAGTTTGCTTGTAGTAAGGTCCCATTGTGATTACCAGCAATTTCACATTTATCACTGAGTTGTTTGTGCATTGTCAAGACCTGACATGAAGACCTTGGGGTTATCTCTTGAGGCTTGCTAATAGAGATTTACCTTTTAAGAGAGATAGGATATTGCAACTTGTTTGTGTTGTTGTTGTTGTCCAAAAAACAATGATCAACAATATTAGCGCTAGGAGGGCCCAAATAAGCAAGCTGGATCAATTTTTGAATGCCATATCTCCTGAGAGATTCAAAAGAAGAACAAGATCTGCTCCAGGAGGGGAAGAATTTCAAGAGTTACCAGACCCTACTAGCTCAAGAAGGACCAAAAAAAGAAGGGAATCATCATCCTCCCATCCACCCCCCTCATTTCCATCATCCACATCTTCATCAAGTTCATCTGAGTCTGAGGCCATTCCTAGTCCACACCTCAGCCAGTCATAAATTGACCATTTCCACCCCCACCTCCACCAATGGATTTCCTAGCAACCAACCCATCTCCCTTGAGCTTTCCTGCTTATAATGTCATGCCTAAAAACCCTGAGCACTTCTGTTCAAAGTTCCATATCAATGATCCAAACAGAACTGCTGAAGAGCACATTAGAATCTTTCAGACTGGCCTTAAAGATAGAGAGATAAACCATGAGGATGTAGCTTGTAGGTTATTTCCTTATTCACTAGGGGAAGATGCATTCTATTGGTACAACCATTTACCTGTTGGGTCTATCCACCATTGGACTGAGTTAGAAGCTACTTTTTTGCAAAAGTTATGTATTCCCATTAGTTATAATGAGCTTTACCGTCAATTTACTAACATGAAGAGAGAGGTCAATGAACCCATAGGCTCTTTCAATAATAGGTTTCATTGTGCCTATACCAGACTTCAGGCTCCTTATGCTGTTGATGAACCCACTACCTTAGAAGTCTATTACGAAGGACTTGATAGTTTAACAACCACCTTTATGAAATGGAGTAATAACCCCCTTGAGAGTCTACTAGATGCATATGTAGAAGCTGTAAAAGTCAGCACAAATATAATACAACATTTGTTTGGGCCTTTACCCTCATTAGGATCCGTTGCTCACCCGAGACAAGTTCCAGCTCTTAACCAGGCTTTTGCTAACCATACTCCTATCCTAAATTCAGTACCTCAGTTTCCTTTGGTCCCTCACCTAGGACCCCCTATGGGACAAATGTTATCCACGATGAGTTATCCCTAACAAATGTGAACCAACCACTGCACACTCAGCCCCGGGCTAGTTATCCTTCGTACTTGCAAAATTCTGAAGTCCTGAACCAGTCACTGAATCCCCATGCTGTAGCTAGGTATTCTAAAAATAATGCAAACCAACCGTCATGTAGTAATCTTGACAAAGAAAGACTGGATGAATTATTTGAATTTTAGTTTTGTTTACAGTTTGTCCTTGATGACAAAATATCTTTTAGTTTGTTCTCATTGATAATCTGTCTCAAGATGGTTCTCCTTGCACATCGCTGGTTTTGGATGTTTCTCGTTCAGGCTTATTCATATCAGAGTGAAAATGGCAGAGTCTCCTCGATCCACTTTGAAATTTCTGAGTTGCCTATCGGCAAGACATTTCAGTTGTCATGGCGATTGATTTTAACATGTAGGCTGATTTCGGTGTAACATTAGTGTTGTTTTGGTGACCGGCACAGGAAAGAATCATATCGACATAAGTTATCCCATTGGTATGATGTCACAACGAGATTGCAATGTTATACTGACTGATGGTGAATGGATGTGTTTTGGAAAAAGTCAGGGTTCTCGAGATAAGGTCTTAGTGAAGATATATTGTTTCCTAGGCTAGTGCTTGTGGATGTCTATCGGTGAGACATTCATGTGGTTTCGGCGACTAAGGATGATTGTATCGACAAAAGTTGTGGCTATCAGGGTGGTGTCTCACCGAGTTCTATATGTCTCCCCAATTTGTGCACATGGAACGGTTCATCGGTGAACTGTTATTGTTCGCGGTAGGGTCTCGCCGAGTCTATTGCTATCTCACCGACCCGTGGTGGGAGGTTGTACATCGGCCAGAGTTGGGTCATCGGCATAAGGTCACAGCGATGTTCATGTGTCACGCCGACTCCGCCTGTAGAAAAGGTATCTTCGGTGAAACATAGCGTAGTCTTCATAACATCTCACCGATAATGATATGTCACAGCGACTTTCAGTGGATATCGGTCAGTGATAAATTTTCCTTCGGAAGGACTTTCTAGAAGTCTCGGTGAACAAAAATGGTCATGTGGTCTTTTGGTGAAACTAATGGCTATCGATATAATGTCTCTGTGAACCCGTCAAGTCTTGGCGACTAAGTCTAATGAGGGGCTTTCAGCGAGAGGTTTGTAATGTCTCAGTGACTTTGATTGAATGAAGGGCTTTTGGTATGACACAATATATTCTATAGGAAGTCTTCCCGATGACGGTATGCTATAGCCACATTCATAAGGGAGAAGGTTGCATCGGCGAAAGAATCATAAAGTCACAGCGACATCACAAGGGATTGTATAAAGATCTCCATCGGTATGAGAATGATAATGTCTTGGCAACTTAGAAATGACAAAGACCTTCGGTATAACATAAAGTAATCTCTAAGAGGTCTCTCCAAAAGTTGAAGGCTACATCGACACGGGATGAAAGGATGTCTTTCGGTATAATGAAGCATCATCTACGAGAGGTCCCCCCGAGAGCGATAAGTCACAACGACTTGGAAATGTTAAAGTCTTTTGGTGAAACATTGCAAAATCTACAAAGCATCTCCCCGACAGTAGGATGTCACAGCGACAGTGCATGAATCAGAAGGACGTAAAATCTCTTGTGTCTCAGCAAGTGGTTAAAGAAATCTCAAACTCTGTGGCCGTTTATGGAAACTTCAAATTACAGTTACAGGCTGACATCATTGATTGAATCGAATCTCAGAACCGTTACATAACATGATATTCATTGAGTTTCTTTCTGAGCTATTGTGTTTTTTGGATGATTTGCAGCTCATTGGATAAGCATTACTATTGATTTTTTCCATCATCGACATTCTGTCAGTATTCAGCTTTATATTAAAAAATCAGCAAGAGTATCTGAAGATATGGTGAAAAATGATTTTGAAGATTTCTTCATAATTGACATACTTGAAATGTAAATAAATACTTGTGTTGAAAACTATAAGGGTTGTTGATTGTAATTCTGAGAGTATCATTTCTTGTATGTATGGAATTGTATGAATGAACTCTACAGAAAGATATGTGCTTTACTAAAAACAGAGAAATCCTCTGAGTCACTATTATTATTCAAAACATAATTTGAGGGGTTGGTACTCCTTGAGATGGGTGTCTCAAAATGAGGGGCTAGTTCTCCTTGAGTTTGTGCTCAGAAATCAGCCTATAAGGCATTGTGAACTTTTTTTTAAAAGATTAAGCCAGGAAGGCATTTAGGGAGTGGTTTTGATACCCCAGGAGGGTTTTCCACTCGATAAAATCTGGAGTCGTCTTGTTCTTTTGAGTTCCCTTTTCTTTACTTTGTTGTTGATCATTTAGTTCATTGTTTGATTATTAATTTTCTCAATTTTGTTTACAAGTGATTACATTCAACTCATGAATGCATTAATCAGAGTATATTGAGAAAATATCTGAGCTATTTTTTTTGATTTTGTGAAAATTGGTCGAATCTGTTAAGACACTGATTCACCCCCCCTCTCAGTGTCATTTTAACTCCAACAATTGGTATCAAAGTGTAGGGTCCTCTAATAGGTTTAATTACCTTGGATTGATCTTGGTCTTGGAGTTTGTCTTTTAATTGCACATACTCAAGATGGTGCCTTAGTATCCAGAGATCCATTATTTGATGGAACTGATTATGTGTTTTGGAAAATTAGAATGGAAGATTTTCTTGTTTCTTTTGATGTTGATGTTTGGTGCATTGTTTTAGAAGATTACAATGTACCAGCCACTATTCCCACTAATGCTGCTGAAAAGAAGAAGTATGAAACAAATGCCAGAGCTAAGCATGCCCTCTTGTGTGGGTTAACTAAAGATGTGTTCATTAAAGTCATGCATTGCAAATCTGCTCATGGAATCTGGGAAAAACTTGAAACTATATATCAAGGGAATGAGAAAGTCAAACTATCAAAAATCATTACACTCAAACATTAATTTGAGGAGTTGAAAATGAAGGATGATGAAAAGGTGGCTGAATATTTATTAAGAGTAGATGAAGTTGTCAATTCAATGAAAGGTCTAGGTCAAGAGGTTAATGAATTTGATGTGGTCACAAAGGTTGTTAAAACCTTACCGTCCAAATTTGAATCTAAGGTTTCTACCCTAGAAGAAAAGAAACACTTTGACAAGCTTACCTTAGATAGCCTACAAGGAATACTTACTGCCTATGAAATGAGAACTAGCAAAAATAATTCTACAAGTAAAGAAACTGCCTTTAACATTGAAAAGAAAGAAAAAGTCGAAGTCAGTGAATCAGAGTTGTTTGAGTCTAAAGAATCCCATTTTGTTAGAAGATTTAAAAAGGGATCAGGAAAATATAAGGGAAAATTTCCCTTTAAATTTTTTAACTGTGGCAAAATAGGTCACTTTGCTGCAAAGTGTCCCTATGATGATCAAATCTGTGACAACGAGTCAACTGAAAAATAGCCTATGAAAAAGGCCTTCAAACCTAAATGAAACTTCAATTTCAAAAAGAAGAAAAGTCGGTTTAGTAAGGATGAATCTGGTATTGAGTCTGAAGATTCATCAGCTGAAGAAGATGAAACTTTGTTCATGGCTGAAACTACTCAGCAAGATGACTCTAACACATTTGATGTTGAAGAAGGTGTAGTAGATCTTGAAAGTGAGCTGAAATGTGCTTTACAAGAGGTCAGAAAACTCAAAAAACAAGTCCTTTCTCAAGAACACAAACCAGATCAAGAAATAATCTCTCTGAAAACTCAGCTTGAAGAAGCTAAAATAGTTGAAGACTGTCTTTGAGAGACTATAAGCTGCAAAGATCAAGAAATTCAAAAACTGGAACAAGAAGCAGTCTGTCTTAGGAAGGAAATTGAAAAATATGAAAGCACTCTAAAACTAAATGAGATGCTCAGCAAGCAGAAGATGTACAAAGATAAAACTGGTGTTGGTTTTGAAAAGGGTGAATGCTCATTCGAAAATGAAAAACAAAACCTCTCTTCTGAAGTCAAAGGTTCTAGCTCAAAACACTCAGAATTTGGTAAGGATCATGTTCAGTCTTTAAGAGGTAATAGATCTTCATACAGAGTCAATCCTTTCTTCTATGGTTATTGTTTTTTCTGCAACAAATTTGGCCATAAGGTGAGCACTTGCAGGCTTATGAATCCTAGGTTTGGTCTTAGGCAACACTATGGTTTTATTAGACAAATCAGATGTTTTAAATGCAATGCTTTGGGACATTCTGTCAAACAGTGCAGAGCTGATCTGCAATCTAAACAACAAAAATTTAAAAAGGTTTGGAAACCTAAGTCTATCAACAACATTGAGCAAACTATGTTGGTTCAAACAACTTTTCATTCCAAGAAAAAGGACTTATGGGTCCTAGACAGTGGATGTTCTAACCATATGACTGGCGACAAGGATAAGTTTGTAAATCTTGAAGATTATATAGGTGGATATGTTAAGTTTGGTGATAACTCTGGTATTCAAATTAAAGGTAGAGGTTCACTTCTTCTGAATGAAGACACACCTATCTCTAATGTGTACTATGTGGAAGGTCTCAAGCACAATCTTCTAAGTGTTAGTCAAATCTGTGACAATGGTTATCATGTTATTCTCACTTCGCAGGGATGTGAGATTAAAAACAAGCTTGGAAAGGCTATTGCAGCTGGAAGGAGGACAAAAGGAAATGTGTACAATCTTCTCGACACATCAAGAAATGACAATAATCAAGGTATGTGTTTAATGAGCCAAATTGAAGAAAGCTGGTTATGGCATAAAAGATTAGGACACATAAATTTTGAAAATCTGGTTAGAATCGGTAAGAATCAGAATGCTAGAGGTTTACCAATTCTTAACAAGCCAAAAAATTCTATGTGCAAAGAATGTCTAAGTGGTAAACAAACTAAAATCAGCTTCAAAACAAAAGAACACTCTTCATCAAAACCTTTACAATTTGTGCACACTGATTTATGTGGACCAACCAGAACAAGGTCTAGTAATGGTGAAAGGTACTTTATGCTATTTGTGGATGATTATACTAGAATGGTTTGGGTCACATTTCTTAAGCACAAATCATAAGCATTTGAAAGGTTTAAAATATTTTGTAAATTGGTTGAGAAGGAATCTGATTTGAAACTTAAATGTCTACGATCTGACAAAGGAGGTGAATTCACTTCTCAAGAGTTCATTGATTACAGTGAACAACATGGCATTAAAAGACAATATGCTGCAACAAAAACACCTCAACAAAACGGGTTAGTTGAACGTAAAAATAGAACTGTAAAAGAAATGGCTAGAACAATGTTAGATGAAGCTAAGTTTCCTGATATGTACTGGAAATAAGCTATTCATACAGCTGTATACATTTTGAATAGAGTACAGATTAGAGTAAAATCTAAACATACTCCTTATGAACTGTGGTATGGAAGAACTGCTTCTGTGAAATACTTTAAAATTTTTGGAAGTAAGTGTTTTATCAAAAAGGATGATGAAAATCTTGGGAGTTTTCAATCAAAGAGTGATGAGGGTATCTTTTTGGGATACCCAACTCACAACAAAGCTTATAAATGCCTTAACAAAAGGCTTAATAAGATAGTTGAAGTTGCTAATGTAAAACTTGATGAGAGATCACATTTGTATGTTGAATCTGTGTAGGATAATGAGGAAGAAGAACTTGAATTAGAAATTATTTTAGAAGAAACTAAGTCAGCAAACCATAGAATTGAAATGGCAAGTCCTGAAAAGGTTGCATCAAAAGGTCTAACCAAATATCACCGCAAAGATCAGATTATTGGGGATAAAAATGCAGGAGTTCAAACTAGAAGAAAGGCTGCAAAATCTGATGAAAAGGCACAAATAGCTTTCTATCTAGTTAATCAGTTTGAGCCTAAAAAATTTAATGAAGCTCTCACAGACTCATGTTGGCTTAATGCTATGCAAGAAGAAATTGATCAAATTGAGAAAAATCAGACTTGGGAATTAGTCCCAAGACCAGATGACAAGAATGTCATTGGAGGCAAATGGATATACAGAAACAAACTTGATGAAAATGGTAATGTCATTCGCAACAAAGCAAGATATGTCTGCAAAGGATATGCTCAACAAGAAGGTATTGATTTTGGTGAAACCTTTGCACTCGTTGCTAGATTAGAATCTATCAGAATATTCTTGGCTTATTCTATTTATAAAGACTTTATTGTTTATCAAGTGGATGTCAAAACTGCTTTTTTAAATGGCTATTTAGATGAAGAGGTCTATGTTGAACAGCTTGAAGGATTTATGTGCAAAGATAAGCTTGATCATGTTTACAGGCTAAAAAAGGCCCTCTATGGTTTAAAGCAAGCACCTAGAGCTTGGTACTCCAGGCTTGAGAATCATTTTCTCTCAAATGGTTTTGTTAGAGGAGGTGTAGATAGCAATCTTTATGTTCAAATTGAAGGTTCTGATATTCTGGTTGTTGAAATATACGTTGATGACACTATCTTTGGCTGCAACAATGTTACATTAAGTAAAAAATTCTCTCAGCTAATGGAATTTGAATTTGAAATGTCATTATTAGGAGAATTAAATTTCTTCTTGGGTCTTCAAATCTCTCAACAAGTAAATGGAATATTTCTTTATCAATCCAAGTATGCTAGAAAGATGCTTAAGAAATTTCAGATGGATGAATGCCATCCAATTAGCACTCCAATGATTACTGGATGCAAACTTACTAAGGTTGATGATTCCCTTGACACAAATCAAACTGAATATAGATCAATGATTGGTATTCTGTTATACTTAACTACCTCTAGACCTGACATTATGCAGGCAGTTTGCACTGTTGCACTATTCCAGGCATCACCTAAAGGATCCCATGTCATTGTTGTTAAATTTTTTTTTTAAATATATTCAGGGTACTCTTAATTATGGTCTATGGTATCCTAGAAGCAATGATTTTTCATTGATTGCATATACTGATGTTGACTGGGCTAGTTGTTTGGATGATACCAAAAGCACCAGTGGTGCTGCATTCTTTCTTGGTGATCATTTAGTGGCATGGCACAGCAAGAAACAAGAATCTATTTCTCTCTCTACTGCTAAAGCAGAATACATTGCTGCCACTTCATGTTGTACTCAAGTTCTTTGGATGAGTCAAACTCTATCTGATATGCTTATTGGAATTCCTAAACCTGTTTCTATTCTCTGTGACAACACCAGTGCGATAAATATTTCCAAAAATCCAGTTTTGCACTCTCGCACTAAACATATTGCTATCAAGTTTCACTTTCTTCATGAAAAGGTTTTGGCTAATGAAGTTTGCTTACAGTTTGTTGGCTCTCAAGATCAGGTGGCAGATATTTTTACTAAGCCCTTAGCTAAAGAGTTATTTGAAAGGTTGATACTTTGATTGGGAGTTATCTCTCAATCTTCACTTCTATGATTTTCCATGCATTGGCTTAGGGGGAGCATGGTATATGCTTTGATTCACTTACAACTCTCCTACAATCTTGGTTGCTGCACTCTGTTATTTTTTTTGGCAGTTGTTTCTCATGGAATCTTGATTAGCTTTTCAGATGTGTTCTTCTATTCTTTTCCTTGTGGCAAAAAGGGTGAGAGTCTTTGAGTCTTTGGTGTTTTACCATCAAGGACAATGGGGGAGTTTGTTGAATTTCAGTTGTGTTTACAATTTATCCTTGATGACAAAATCTCTTTTAGTTTGTTCTCATTGATAATTTGTCTCAGGATGGTTCTCCTTGCACATCACTGGTTTTAGATGTTTCTCTTTTAGGCTTATTCATATCGGAGTGAAAATGGCAGAGTCTCCTCGATCCACTTTGAAATGTTTGAGTTGCCTATCGGCAAGACATTTCAGTTGTCATGGCGATTGATTTTAACATGCAGGATGATTTCAGCGTAGCATTAGCGTTGTCTTGGTGACCGGCATAGGAAAGAATCATATCGGCATAAGTTATCCCATCGGTATGATGTCACAGCGAGATTGCAATGTTATACCGACCGATGGTGAACGGATGTGTTACGACAAAAGTCAGGGTTCTCAGGATAAGGTCTTAGTGAAGATATATTGTTTCCCTGACTAGTGCTTGTGGATTTCTATCGCCGAGACATTCATGTGGTTTCAACGAATAAGGATGATCATATCAGCAAAGGTTGTGGCTATTGGGGTGGTGTCTCACTGAGTTCTATATGTCTCCCTGACTTGTGCACATGGAACAGTTCATCAGCAAAGTGTTATTGTTCACGGTAGGGTCTCGCGAAGTCTATTGGTGTCTCACCGACTAGTGGTGGGAGGTTGCACATCGGCCGGAGTTGGGTCATCGGCATAAGGTCACATTGATGTTCATGTGTCACGCCGACTCCACCTGTAGAAAAGGTATCTTCGGTGAAACATAGCGTAGTCTTCATAGCATCTCACTGATAACGATATGTCACAGCAACTTTCAGTGGATATCGATCAGCGATAAATTTTCCTTCGGCAGGACTTTCTGGAAGTCTCGATGAACAAAAATGGTCACGTGGTCTTTTGGTGAAACTAATGGCTATCGATATAATGTCTCTGCGAACCCATCAAGTCTTGGTGACTAAATCTAATAAGGGGATTTCAGCGAGAGGTTTGTAATGTCTTAGTGACTTTGAGTGAATGAAGGGCTTTTGGTATGACACAATATATTCTACAGGAAGTCTTCCTGGTGATGGTATGCTTTAGCGACATTCATAAGGGAGAAGGTTGCATCGGTGAAAGAATCATAAAGTCACAGCGACATCACAAGGGATTGTATAAAGATCTCCATTGGTATGAGAATGATAATGTCTTGGTGACTTAGAAATGACAAAGACCTTCGGTATAACATAAAGTAATCTCTAAGAGGTCTCTCTGAAAGTTGAAGGCTATAGTGACACGGGATGAAAGAATGTCTTTCGGTATAACGAAGCATCATCTACGAGAGGTCCCCTCGAGAGTGATAAGTCACAGCGACTTGGAAATGTTAAAGTCTTTCTGTGAAACATTGCAAAATCTAAAAAGCATCTCCCCGACAGTAGGATGTCAAATCGACAGTGCATGAATCAGGACATAAAATCTCTTGTGTCTCAGCAAGTGGTTAAAGAAATCTCAAACTCTATGGCTATTTATGGAAACTTCAAATTACAGTTACAGGATGACATCATTGATTGAATCGAATCTCAGAACCATTACATAACATGATATTCATTGAGTTTCTTTCTAAGCTATTGTGTTTTTTGGATGATTCACAGCTCGTTGGATAAGCATTACTATTTATTTTTTCCATCATCGACATTCTGTTAGTATTCAGCTTTATATTCAAAAAACAACAAGAGTATCTGAAGATCTGGTGAATAACAATTTTGAAGATTTCTTCACAATTGACATACTTGAAATGTTAATAAATACCTGTGTTGAAAACTGTAAGGGTTGTTGATTGTAATTCTGAGAGTATCATTTCTTGTATGTATGGAAATATATGAATGAACTCTGCAGAAATATATGTGCTTAACTGAAAATAGAGAAATCCTCTGAGTCACTATTATTATTCAAAACATAATTTGAGGGGTTGGTACTCCTTGAGATGGGTGTCTCAAAATGAGGGGCTAGTTCTCCTTGAGTGGGTGCTCATAAATTAGCCTATAAGGCATTGTGAACTTTTGCTTAAAAGATTAAGCCAAGAAGGCATTTAGGGAGTGGTTTTTATACCCTAGGAGGGTTTTCCACTCAGTAAAATCCGAAGTCATCTTGTTCTTCTGAGTTCCCTTTGCTTTACTGTGTTGTTGATCATTTAGTTCATTGTTTGATTATTACTTTTCTCAATTCTGTTTACAAGTGATTACATTCAACTCATGAATGCATTAATCAGAGTATATTGAGCAAATATCTGAGTTATGTTTTTCAATTTTGTGAAAATTGGTCGAATCTATTAAGACACTGATTCACCCCCCCTCTTAGTGTCATTTTAACTCAAACAGAATTGTCGGAACAAATAAAGAAGTTGAATATGGAGGTGACCTACCTGAGGAATTAGAATAGTCAGCTGTAGGCCGCTTAGAGAAACATGCAATCCATTCAAAGCAGAGAAAATCCACAGGGACAACACTTTGATAGAGGGAAACGTCAGGACAGAGGATACAACAATGATATAGGATACAACAATGATAGAGGGTATAATCAAGACCGAGGATATAATAATGAAAGAAGGCAGAATTATGATAAAGGGAAATCCTCAGGCCAAAACTTTGACCGAGGTGGTGGACAAGGGTTCGAGAGAAGACAACAATCAGGACATAACATAACATGGAAGACAGGTCCCAACAGTGGAGGAGTTCCCACCCCATTCGATCAACCAATCAATCAGCCGGTTAATCAGTTTGTCAGTCAGCCAGTAAATCAAGAGAAGCCTCCTAGCGGTGTATACTTGGCTAAGGCTGCATTGTCAGGGTGGTGGAGGCTCCACAAGACTAGTCAACATTCTGAGCTGGATTGTCAAGAGTTCCAAATGGCGGCCTCGATCTTCCAGTATGAAGTGGAGAACAATTCAAGTTGTTAGGAAAAAGTACATTCTATTCCTTATGATTCACCAGTGTTGGTACTAAACCATGCTCCTTTTTCGTAAAGTGAGGGCAATGTGCCTGAAGAAGAATCTGACTGGTTGAAGGACGAGTCACACCAGGTTTGCAATGGGGATGAAATAACCCAATTATTTAATGAAAATACAGTGAACGATTATGGTCCCAGGGATGAAGATGAAGCTTACACTGAAGAAGTACAGACCTTCTAGAGGCCTGTCAAGAAGTATGATTTGAGGGAGTTACCACACAGGCACCCATAGGCTAGAGGCCCCTTCACCACTTCCATTCCACCAAACAACTTCAACACGCCTCCAGATCCCAATGCTAGTAACAATCCCTCATTTCCCTTGGTTTCCAGGCAATATTTATCTCAAGGAGGACAGAATGATGTACCAAAGGGAAGAAGTGCTGAGGCAAGTAAAGAAAAGATCGTGGAGTACCCGAAGGAGACTCCCATTGCTTTAAATGAAGAACAATTGGCCGCATATGTTGCTGAAGAACTCTAGAAATTAAAGGTAAATCTATCTTTAATTGAGCTGTTAAGAGTCCCATCCATTAGGAATGCACTCTTAGGTTCTTATGATGCAAATTCCATGTCTCAAGATAAATCAATTAGCAAGAATATCCATAAAGTGTTTAGTTCTTAGCCAATAGGAAGGAAAAATCAACCTCAGGATCAAGTTCACATGCCCCCTAGAGACATTAGGAAGGAAAGGGACAAATCTCAAGTTGCTCAAGTAAATACTCCCTTAACTCTGTTTCAAGGGAAAATGGGTACTCCCCCATTCATGATTTCTGTTCGTGTGTTCAGTAAGAATTTACATAATTGTCTACTGGATTCGGGTGCATCAACCAATGTTATACCCCTTGGTGTCTGTAGAGCTATGGGTATCACCCCTGCTGATTCTCAAAAGAAAGTCACACAGCTGGATAGGACTGAAGTCAATGTGGTAGGAGAGTTAAATATGATCCAGATGCAGATTACTTCTGACCCTAGGATTCAATAAGTTATCAATATACAGGTAGCTGACATACCTTATGCTTATAGCCTAATCTTTGGAAGGGACTTTACTAGGGATTTGAATGGATATGTTTCCACTAATCATTCCCATATGTGGCTTCCCTGGAAGGGAGTGCTAAATCAGATCAGGATTGAAAGAGAACCCAAGATGAAATATATGATCACAGAATATCAAAAGACCTCAACATAAATTCTGGTGTTAGAAGTAAGTATGGGAAACTACATGCTTACTGCTCCTGTGGTAGAACCAAATATGGAGGAGGTTCTTATGATCCACACAATTCCTGTTGACCTTACGATAGAGTCTGGTGGTGTTGAAGCCTTAGTGGAACCAGTTAAAGACAACGGTGAACAAGCTGAAAATAATGATGATCCAGAGGATAATCAGCTGGCTTTGTTAGATAGTTTTCAAGAGTTCCTTAAAAAATGTATTGAAGATCAGATTTAGTTAGGAAAAAGAATGAGCTTTGGAGAGTTTCTCTTGCCCAATTGGTGTAGGGTATTTAATGCTTCACATTCAGAATTGGATTGCTGCTTATGCCAAGTTGCAGTGGAAAAAATACATGAACATACCAACTCTGATCCTGCAGCCATAATCGATAACATGAGTATCACATAAGATCTTAAAAGATATGGAATGATGCCTTCTAAAAGGCCACCCACCAGTAACAGTGTGAGTAATGCAACAAGGGACCCTATAGTTGCTGGATGCTAGACTCTGAGGTTTGATGGGTCCAAGTCAAAACAAGGAGCTGGAGCAGAATTTGAGCTAATCAGCCCAAAAAGTAAGACATTCTTTGCTACTCATAGACTTCAATTCCATTGTACCAATAATTTAGCAGAGTATGAAGCCTTAGTTCATGAGTTGTTGATGGTCTTGAAGAAGAAGGTTAATATTTTGCAAGTGTATGGAGATTCTGAATTAGTAGTCAAGCAAGTTAGAAGGCAGTACTCTTGTAATGACAGAAGAATGACTAACTACAGACACAGAGTATGGGACTTGATTAAAGAATTTGACAACTTCAACATTCAGCTGATTCCATGAAGTAAAAATCAGACATCTAATTCCTCGGCCCAGGCAGCTAGCACTCTACAGCCTCTATCTCTTTCTGGGTTGAAGAAGTTTACAGTGGAACTGACTACAGTAGCCTCAATACCTGATAATGTCACTAGCTTCTAGGTGTTTGTGGATGATAAGAACATTCTAGACTTTATCACAAACATAGATGTTTTTGCTTCTTAGATCATAGATGAAATCGATCCCCAAGAGGCAGAAACAAACTTAGAAGGAGTAATCAATTTGAAGACCAACACTATTCCTAGGGGGATGGTGCAATTAGAGAGGATTTTTGATTTGGATAAGATCAAAGACAAGGATTAAGACACTAGAAAAGAGTCCATCAGGGGACAATGTGACAAATACAATGTGGGATCCCAAGAGGATGGAAAAAATATTCTTATTGGCAAAGTATGCACTCCAGAATAAAGATGGGGAATCATTGATGCATTGCATAAGTATCCAGATGTGATAGCTTGGAGTTATGAGGACTTGAAAACTTATGATACATTAGTCATAACTCATACTATCCCTCTCAATCTAGGAGTGAAACCTTTTAGATAGAGGCAGAGGCCTATTAATGCTCTGCTGGAACCTGTAATAAAAATAGAAGTGCAAAAACTATTGTTTGTGAGAATCATATTTCTAGTCAGACACTCTACCTGGGTCGCGAACCTGGTTCCTGTATGAAAGAAAAATGGAAAAATTAGATTATGTGTATATTTCAAGAACCTAAACTGAGCATCAGAGAAAGACAATTATCCTGTGCCTTCATTGGATGAGGTACTGTAGATTGTCAACGGGTCCTAGATGATGTCTTTTCTGGATGGTTACTCAAGATAGAACCAGGTCATGGTGCAATATAAGGATAGACACAAGACTGCTTTCACCACTAAGTGGGGCAATTTTGCTTATAGAAGAATGCCTTTTGGCCTGATTAATGCTAGAGCTACATTCTAAAGAGAAATGGACATAGCCTTTAAAGATATAATTGGTAAGTGCATAATCATTTATATGGATGATCTAACTATCTTTTCCAAAAAGAGAGGTGATAATATTTCAAATTTATGCAAAGTCTTTTAGAAATGCAGAG
The DNA here is from genome assembly GCA_007258455.2 of Sequoia sempervirens. NCBI lineage: Eukaryota > Viridiplantae > Streptophyta > Pinopsida > Cupressales > Cupressaceae > Sequoia > Sequoia sempervirens. The sequence goes on from VDFB02056351.1 coordinate 30,775,143, forward strand.
AGTTTGGGATATCCCTCAACCTAAAGAAATGAATCTTTGGAGTAACAGAAGGTAAGTTATTAGGGCATATTATCTCTGAGAAAGGGATTGCGATTGATCTAGAACGTATAGAGGCTATTCTCAAGATCCCACCACCTGTAGTAAAAAAGAAATGAAATCGTTCTTTGGAAAAATCAAATTTGTCAAGAAATTCATCACTTGATTTGCATAGATAGTCAAGCCCCTGAATGCGATGTTGAAGTAGGAGGCCAAGGTGGAATGAAATGCAGAAGAAAAAGAATCATTTACTGAAATAAAAAGAGCTATTGCTGAAGCTTTAGTTTTAGTATGCCATGATTATGCCAAACCATTCTACATATATTCATTTGCTTCTGACCACTCATGTGCAGCTATATTAACTCAGAAATCTGACCAAGGCAACGAACACCCCATAGCATTCATGAGCACACCATTGAAGGATGTAGAACTAAAATACCCAAATGTGGAGAAGCAAGCTTATGCTTTAGTTAGGGTAGTCAAAAAATTTAGACATTACATCCTCAGAAACAAGATCTTTGCTATAGTTCCCGATCTTGCAGTCAAGTTGCTCTTGATACATAATGAACTGGGAGAATGAAGAGCCAAGTGGGTAACTATGCTACAGGAATATGATATGGAGATTCAGCCCATGAAGCTGGTAGGAGGACAGGGGCTCACAAGGACAATGGCAGAGACAGGCCCTGGTCTTACAGCTGAGGCTTATACTTTAGAGGATGTTTCTCCTGGCGAGTGGTATGATGATGTTGTTCATTATCTCTTGACCTAGAGATGCCCTGGCCATCTTAATTCAATGCAAAGAAGGGCACTGAACTTAAAGAGTGATAGTTTCATGTTGAAAGGGGCTATCTTATACAAGAGGAATCACAAAGGTATGTACTTAAGGTGCCTGGGAAAGGCAGAATCTGTAAGGGTGATGTTAGAATTTTATGATAGATATGGTACATGCCATGGATCAGCGCCTTCTACAGCAAATCGGATTCTCAGAGCTGGTTACTACTGGCCTATGTTGTTCAAAGTGTTGTTCAAAGACACTCATAGTCACGTTAGAACATGCCATGTGTGCCAAACCACTACTACCAGAGAGAAGTATGTTGCTCTCCCACTTCAGCCAGTTTTTGAGGTAAAACCTTTTGCGGAATGGGGAATGGACTTCACTGGCCCCATCTATCCACCTTCCTCTGCTGGTCACAGGTATATTCTCACCATTACTGATTACTTTACACAATGGACTGAAGCTCTTGCATGAAAATAATGTACTTCTAAGGTAGTAATTAACTTCCTTGAATCTGGTATTCTTAATCGTTTTGGATGCCCCGTGTCTTTGGTATGTGATAATGGTCTTGCATTTTCATCATTAAAGTTTTCTAACTGGGCTTTCGACTATGGAATTATTATAAAATTTGCATCTAATTACTACCCCCAGGGCAACAGGTTAGCTGAGTCATCCAACAAAAATCTCTTGACTATTATCCGCAAATTATTAGAATGTAATCCAAAGGATTCGCATACCCAACTCAGATTCGCTCTTTGGGAAGATTGCACCTAACATAAAGTTTCCATAGGAATGTCACCCTACCATCTGGTTTATGGATTAGAACCTGTGTTTCCTATATAATTGAAAATCCCTACCCTTCAGTTTATTAATGAATATTATGATGAGGCAAATAGACGTGAGGCAAGACTCTCTGAATTGTTACATCTTGAGGAGAAGAGAGACAAAGCCCTAGACAATTTTGCTAAGCATCAAAGGGTTGTCAAGAGATGGTTTGATAAGAGATCCAGGGTGAAAGCATTTAGGATCTCTAACCTAGTCCTTTCCTAGGATAAAGCTAATGACCATAGGGGAGAACATGAAAAATTTGATAAACTTTGGCTTGGACCTTATGTTTGTAAACTCTCACTGGAGAGAATATCCCACTCCCTATCAATGGGTAGTATTTGAAGCATTATTTCCAGTCTTGAGCTATTTTCAGCTCTCGTCTTGTATATAGTTAGATTAGGGTTTCCCTTTCTTCTTTTCTTTTGTTTGTTTAGTTAGTGTAGGTTTCCTTTTGGTTTGTTTGTTTTGCTCTGCTTTTGTTTTTGGAGTTTCTCTATTTTCGCGTGGGTGTGTTCAACCTACATGGAAAATCTGCCTTCTCTAGAATTGTTCTAAGTATTTAGTTGGTGAACTTTAGTCTTACGTCTTGAAAGGATGGTTGAAGTCTTTGCTGTTGCCAATATTTTTAATGTCAGATTTATAGAAGATTGAGTCACTGGTATGGATTAGAACTTGATGTACTTTGAGAATATTATATCTTTCATATATCTTAAGAATCTTGATGTCACTATAGGGACCCTTGCGAAGTCTTGTCAAGTGAAAAATCCTATTTTTGCTTCAGCGCCACTGTGGTTCTTAGTCCTGAGTGTGAACTTCATTGTTCATAGGTTGAAATGAAAGAGACATACATTGGATATCAAAAGAAAGAAAGTGAAATATTGAATGCCACAATAATAAATTCAACTTATTAGGGGTACCTAAATATCTCTACCAGGGCTATCGACGCCTAGTTGGTAGTAGAGCTATCTTCTGGAGAGTCACAGAGATAACCTCGTCGGGGCTATGGATGCCTAACTGGAAGCGAGGCCCTATCTAGGTTGCTTTTGAAGTTAGAATCATTACGTAGCCTGACTTGATTGAGCTTCATTTCTATAGTGGCTTATGGATGGAATGAACTCATATGCACACACTTAGATTTTCAATTTATGGAGGGTTTGGTCTATCCTTTGGGTCTGATTCTGTGAATCTTTGCATTTTGACTTGCTTGTTTGATGGTGGGATTAGGACAAGAGATTCTGGGTCCTTGATTCCTGTTCGTCATCAAATGCTCTAGAGCATTTTCCCAGCGGAAGTCGCCATTTGTTGTGCAATTTTTCGCACACACATGCCGCTGTAAGCAGGGACCCGCTTTTGCTTCAATTTTGGTGTTTTGGCCCTTTCCTTTTTAGGTTTTGTCTTAATTGGGCACATGCTTAAATGTTTAGTTTGATGCCTAAGTGGTTTTCCCAGGATACTCATTCAAAATCCTAAGTCTTGGATGGATTTCGGGCTTTTGCCTTGATTTAGGATTTTTCGCCCTTGTCAGATTTTCCTGGATCCTGCTTGATTTCTGGCTGGACCCTTGTGGTTCAAGAATTTTGGTTCTTCGCGTATTTCCGCATGGTCTGGATTTCCATAGACTTTTCCCTATCAACGGTTTCCTGAGTTTCATGACTATCTTATTGAGGGCATTAATGGCTTCGTACGTGCGTTGAAGGCTAGATCCTACTTGATTTCTGAGATCTTTTATGCCATTATGTTCACTATTTGCTGTCATTTGAGCTAAGAGGTGCTTTCATGTGATTGATTGACTTCGTCTTGGGGCATTTGGGCTTGAATTAACTGCTTTGGTGGCTATCTCTTCTGCATTGTTGCCTGTGATTGTTGGGGACACCATTGATCTTCGCGTTTGCTGCTTCCGAGAACAATTCCTTCTTTTTAATGGTATGTCTTTGATTGCTCTACTTTGAATTAATTTATGAATGGCACATTGGTATTGGGAAGGCTTGTGGGATTTGGGTTCCTATGTGTTTGTTTATTTCATGCTAGGGTTGTTCAGTTTTGCGTCATTTGTCATCCCTTGGGTAAGTCTTGAACTCACTTGTCTATCTGCATTTTGGTGAACCTTGCTCGAGATTTTTTGGTAAACCTTGGTAGTGACTCAACAGTGAAACCACTAAATCCTGAGCTTGCCTATGTGTTAATGGTGAATGGTGAGGTTTGAAACATAGGGCAGGGCCATGGCCAATTATTCCATCTTAAAACGGGCCTGGAATACCAAGAAAATTCATGAAAGGGCCCATCGCTAGCTTGCCCTAGTTAAACTTGTCAAAATCCATAGTCGGTTCAGCATCCGGGTGAAGTCATGCCTTAGCATCATAGTCTGGGATGATCCATCCCTTCTGAAGTCTCTTCACTGTGACCTTTCATCATCGGCAAGACCATATGTCGATCGTCCTATGCTTTGTCGAGAGGCCCTCTTAAGTTTGTGTCTTGTCGCCGTGACAGTATCATTTTTACACCGATAAGATCTTGTATGCCAATCAGTCAGCGAAACCTTTCCTTTCGCTAGGACCTCACCCCATGAAGAAATCTCTTACCGACATGTTTGTTCACCTCTACTTTTGGTAGGACCTGTCCTGGTCGCCAAGAAGTCTCATTAGGATCTATGAGCTCTACTGATATTCGCTGTTCGCTAGGACATCCGTCCTTCGGCGAGACCTTCCACCGAGCATGTTCGCTTTCCTCGCACTACTTTCCTTTCACCGTGACTATCACCCTTCCCTGGGACTTTATAGCAAGCTCCCCACTTTCACCGAGTCCTCTATTTCAGCGGGACTCCTAACATTCACTGGGATGTTGTAGAGAGGCCTTCTATTTTAGTGAGCCCAGACCTTTTCATTGACACCTCTCGCCGAATGTAAACCTAACCATAGTCGGTGGAACATTTCCATTTTGCTGGGACCTCCCACCAAAAGCTTGAAGTCATACCGAGGTGTTTAATTGGGCCCAATGGTCGGCAACACATGTAACCTTTGAGAAGACCTTACCCCGACCACTCCTCACTCATTCTGATCTGAATGCTATGTCCCCCCTTCGCCGGGACTTCACACCGAAACCACCATGTCTTGGCAAGATCCTTTCTGATAATTTCTTTCGGCCTAACTTCGCGGCGTCACCAAGTCTTCTCCGCGAGATCCAAACTTTTACCGAAACCTTTGCTCCTAGAGTCTCCATTAGTCCAAAATTTGCCCTGCCTACGGATGTCCGTCAAGGCCGGATTTCTCTAAAATCTGGTGTTCCCCTGATTTCCCGAAGGTCCTATTTGGCTTGTTCTTCACGGAAATCCGCCCCTCACAGATTTCCTCAAAATCTAATGAAATAGAGAGGAATATTGAATAACATGTTGGTGTTTTTGAATGCATTTTTTGGTTTTTGCATGCTACATTTGGATCTCCCATGTGGTTTACTGATGAAAAATGATCAAATTTAAGGGTTAAGTAGGTGTTTCTTGGTTACTCCATTGGAATCCGAGTGGACTGGAATTTTTTGAAATTCCTCTCTGCCTCATATTCCGCGGATGGCTTTGAAACCCGAAGTTTGCTATGGACATTCCATATGAATTTTAATGGAACCTTGACTATATGAGATGCATTCTAAAGGTGTTTTGGTAGTTGAACCTTGCTTTTCTATGGTTTTTTACTATGTTCTCATGCTGAGTGTAGGCTAAATCAAGCAAGGGTGCAGATGGTTCCTCTTTGTTTGATGCAAAGAGGATCAAGCTGGATATTAAGAGTAAGGTCCCTAAGAGTAAGATCACTTCTATCTAGTTAGAAGTCACTGATACAACTGTTGGCCTCTAGGACTATGAGGAGTTTAAAGCAAGAATGACAGCTGAGGATCTTCCTTTGGTGGCCAAGAGAATGAAAGAATCAGGGTTGTCGCACGTTGCTGGTTTCCCTTCTACAGTGCAATGCTATGAGCTGGTCCTTGAGTGCGCTAGGCACTATGATCAGGATATAGAGAGGATAATTGGTCCTCAAGGGAGAGTCGTCGCCAATCTCAACCCGGTCTCCATTGCCAAAACCTTCGACATTCCAGATAGATCTCATGTGGTGGGATTCACCATTGAGGTAGCCCAAGAACTCTACGATGACCAGACTGTGAAGTCACAGCAACTAATCAACTCTTGGCTGGAAAAGCCCAAGTCCCACTATTCCAAGCTACCTAAACAACTATAAAGAGCAAAGTTCAACAAGGAATACTACGAGGCCATCACCTTTCTTAGCATGGTGCTTGGATTGAGGAGTGCTGGTATATTTGAGAATTGGATGTGCCATGCGATTGTAAGGATGGAGCAGGAGAAATATCAACTACCATTGGGCAGGGTCATCAGTCAATTTATTCATAAGCAATTGTCCAATGTGTTGCAGACAAAGAAATTCACAATGACTTCATATTTGGTTTATGCACTTGCTAGGTTCCACCCCTATAGAGGATTGGACACGAGGGGCACCTTTGGATAGGATATTATCTATGAAGTTTTCCCTCAGTTGCATTGGGGAGGTTCAAGTTATAGGAGAGCAAATGATGCATTCACTATGCATATTACCAGAATGCTTTAGGAAGTGGAGCATGTCAGAATTTCAGATCTGGCTAAGGAGCTCATCAAGAAGTATGGAGCCTGGTTTATTCAGTTTCCAACCTTCTACATTCGGATTGATGGCTACCAAAAGGCCCCATACAGACTTCCAAGGTATCCCACTGACCACTTCATATTGTTGGAAGTCACTAGGCAGATTTGTGACTTTGATGCCATTGTCAAGAAAGACAAGCATAAGATAGGATTTGGTGGGGAATTTCCCCTAAGGATCGGCACTGGTGAGGTATGTCCTTCCATTGGTTTTTCCCAAGCTTCAGAGGAAGAAATGAGTACTCTCGGCCTGACTCTCCATTCGAGGAGATCCAGATTCGACATCACAGGAGAGGCTCAAAAGAAGGCCAACAAAGAATATAGCCATAAGGTAAATCTGGAGGACTACTAGGCCAACTGCAGTGATGAGTATGAGGTCAAAAAGAGGAAATTCTCCCAGCTCGCAGTTGAGTCAATTCGATTATATAATGTATGGGAAGTTCCTGACCAGTTGGAGGATGATGGAAACTTGATCTAGGATCATGCCTACGAAGCCATAAAGGACAAACCAATAGGTGATGTAGATTGGTTGGAAGATGAGCAAACAAATTTAAAGCAACTGATGGATCCCATCCTCAAATTTACCAAGATGTGGCTCAAGCACACTTTGTGGGAGTTTGAGAATAAAGGAGTGAAGTGCATTTATGACCTAATGGGAGATTTGGATCTTCATTGTACTTCTGAAAAATCTGCTGAGCAGGACCCTAAGGGCAAGGGCAGGCTAGACTCTCCTCTCAAAATCAAGATTAAGGGTATCCAAGAAATAGAGGTGCAAGGTATAGAAAAATAGAGAAAGCCAAAGGGCAAGAAGAGGATGAGGACTAAGAAGTCCAAGCAGAGTCCTAAGGTCAATGCTTCTGTGCCCAAAAGGAAAATAATTGTAAAAATGTGAGAGAAGGCTAGCTCCAGGGTTGTGGAAGAAGTTGCCCCACTAGTAATAGATGTTGAAAGCTCAAAGGAGAAGGCCAAAGTGTATGCAAGGAAGTCTAGGACTCCTCCTAGGGATTGTGTACCTAAGGCTGACCTACCTCTGATGGCTTCTCATGAGAAGCAGCATGATGAACTCCCTCCCACTCATGAAACCCAAAGTGAACCAGGTGAGACAAAGGAAATTGATGAGGATCCAGATACAGGGGAGGAATAATTTCATGAAGGGGAACTCCACAGTGCAGAGGTAGAAATTGAAAAGATAATGCAGTCCCCTGTGCTTGCACATGCAGACTCCCCTATTAGAACTGAAGTAGTTGAATCTCCTCTAAGGGAGGTGGAAGCAATGAGGGATCCATCACCTACACATGAAGAGAAGCATGTTGCAGAGGAAGAAAGTAAAACGGATGAGACCCCTAAGAGACATAATTTGAGCGAGGAGGCACCTAGGGATAAACATGAAGAAGAAATGGGGTAGAGCAGGGTGCAATTGGAGTCCACTATCCCTGATTGGCTGGAGAAAGAAATAAAGAGAAACTAGGTGGTTGTGGAAGATAGTCCACCAAATTGGGATGCACTGCTAGCCAAAGTTGGAATAGATAAAGGTAAGAAGAAGGCTAGGGTGATCTCAAAGATTGAGAGGGATGAGGCACATAACAAGGTCTCTAGTACAGTTATTGTGGAAAAATTGAGAAGGGAAGTAAAAACCAAGCAGGAGCTAAAGAGAGAAAATGAGAATCTCAAGAAGTGCTTGGAGGAGTTAATGAAGCCGCTACAGTCCATTAATCCTTCTTCCTCTACTACCAATCCTCTGCCTCAGGAGACCATTACTGAGCTTGAAAAGATGAAAGCTTCCACCCTTGCCACTGTGAATTGGTTGAAAGGAGTTCAAGAAAAGGGTGATGAAGCTATTAAGGAGATCGTGTCAATAGAGAAAGATGCTATTATGGTGACTGAGTGGTTGAAACAAGTGTTGGCATGAGATAAGGAGGATACAGACCTCCTTCTACAAAAAACTAAAACTCTAATGGAATACACTCACGACAGGTTAGTAAGTGACATAATTCTTTCTTCCTCTAGAGCTGCCGAACCTTTGGAATGGTTTTAGGTGTTGCAAATTAGGCAAAGGTGCTGAAAAAGATTTGCAAATAGAGAAAACATATTAATGAAACCCTAGTTGGCATTTATGATGGCTCCATTTCTTTTTTGAAATCATGACGAGAAGAAAAAAGATCGCGCCCAAGTACTTGAGCCTTGAGCAGTTGAGAGAATGGTGGCATGATGTGTATGCACCACTTGACGGGTTTTGTTTTTGAGCACCAACTGGATGATGTAGCCACCTACCTCGCAGTTATGGATAAGCATGTGACATACAAGGCAGAGTGGGATAGGTCATTCAAACACTCAAGGGAGGAGATTGCATCCATTGAGAGGCGACTTAGGGTTCTGCCAGTACCACCTTTGGCCAACTTGGATGGAGCATTCTTGAAGCTACATGAGGAGTCAGATCAGCATGAGGATAATAGGGAAGAGAGCTGGTGCTAGTCTGTGGCGTGATTTGTGCTTCCCCATTATCTTCCCATGCGTCGTCTGGGCTGCATCACGAATCTTGGGCCGACCTCGACGGGATGCACATTTAATATCGGTTTGACCCTTTTTGACGACCCTCTTGGCCGGGTGGTTGTGCAGAGTTATTGCTACGAAACCCTCGCTTGGCCGACGTTTTCTCTAGAGTTTCTATATATTGGGCATTTCGCCTCTTTGTAAAGGGTTATTGTTGGTTAGATAGTGAGAAAATAGTTAGAAGGTTATAGAACAGAGCCAGTTAGAGGTAGATTAAGTTAGCTAATAGTTATACTCAAGCAAATATTGTAACAAAAAACCAGAATTGTTGCTACAATAGACAATTTGAATACAAGGAATGACATTGTGATTTGGTGCCATACTTGTCTTCTTTGTTTTGCATGGTTCCTATTTTCTATCTTTAAAATTGCTTTGAGAAGGTTAATACTAGTGTTAGATTCGATTGATAATGTTTGTGATTTACTACTTGAATGTTGCAGCAATCCTTCAGTCCATGCTTTCCACAACCAACTGATTGTTAGTTGCTCTGTAAAGTTAGCCTGGACTTTATATTCCTTGTGCTTAGTTCAATCATGAATGTTGTTCATTTTAACTACAATAGGGTTATTTGAATGCATGTTCATGGTTTGAAAATCTTAAGAGCCTTAGAAGATTGTACTATCCTCTGTAAGATAGCAGATTTATCTGGGTCAAGCAGAAATCAGTTCTGGAAGGATTGGTCCTATTTGGGTATTGATTACTTTCATTGTTAATCCTAGGAATAATATTAGATTTAGAAATCTCTTTGAAACCCTCCTTCTTTTGCTATTTCTTTGATTAGTGGGTAACATCTAGGATTCAAATGTCACTAGTATGTTAAATTTGATAGAATCGATTCAATAGTTTGCTTTTAGTAAGGTCCCATTGTGATTACCAACAATTTCACATTTATCATTGAGTTGTTTGTGCATTGTCAAGACCTGACATGAAGACCTTGGGGTTATCTTTTGAGGCTTCCTAATAGAGATTTACCTTTTAAGAGAGATAGGATATTGCAACTTGTCTATGTTGTTGTTGTTGTGCAGAAACAACGATCAATAGTGTTGGTGCTAGAAGGTGGGCCCGAATAAGCAAGCTAGATCAATTTTTGAATGCCATCTCTCCTGAGAGATTCAGAAGAAGAACAAGATCTAGGAGAGGAGAGGAAGAATTTCAAGAGTTACCAGACCCTACTAGGTTTAGAAGGACCAACAAAAGAAGGGAATCATCATCCTCCCATCCACCCCCTCATTTCCATCATCCCCATCTTCATCAAGTTCATCTGAGTCTGAGGCCATTCCCAGTCCACAACCTTAGCTAGTCATAAATTGACCATTTCCACCCCCACCTCCACCAATGGCTTTCCTAGCAACCAACCCATCTCCCTTGAGCTTTGCTTCTTATAATGTCATGCCTACAAACTCTGAGCACTTCTATTCGAAGTTCCATATCAATGATCCAAATAGAACTATTGAAGAGCACATTAGAATCTTTAAGACTGGCCTTAAAGATAGAGGGATAAACCATGAGGATGTAGCTTGTAGGTTATTTCCTTATTCACTAGGGGAAGACACATTCTATTGGTACAACCATTTACCTGCTGGGTCTATCCACCATTAGATTGAGTTAGAAGTTACTTTTTTGCAAAAGTTCTAAATTCCCATTAGTTCTAATGTGCTTTACCGTTAGTTTAATAATGTGAAGAGAGAGGTATAGGCTCTTTCAATAATAGGTTTCATCATGCCTATACCAGACTGCAGGCTCCTTATGCTGTTGATGAACCCACTGCCTTAGAAGTCTATTATGAAGGACTTGATAGTTTAACAACCACCTTTATGAAATGGAGTAATAACCCCTTGAGAGTCTACTAGATGCATATGTAGAAGCTGTAAAAGTTAGCACAAATCTAAGACAACATCTGTCTAGGCCTTTACCCTCGTTAGGATCCATTGCTCACCCAAGACAATTTCCAGCTCTCAACCAGGCTTTTGCTAACCATACTCCTATCCTAAATTTAGTACCTCAGTTGCCTTTGGTCCCTCACCTCTGACCCCCTATGGGACAAATGTTATCCACGATGAGTTATCCCCACCAAAATGTGAACCAACCCCTGCACACTCAGCCCCAGGCTAGTTATCCTTCGTACTTGCAAAATTTTGAAGTCCTGAACAAGTCACTGAATCCCCATATTGCAGGTGGGTATTCTTAGAAAAATGCAAACTAACCGTCATGTAGTAATCTTGACAAAGAAAGATTGGATGAATTGTTAGAACAAATAAAGAAGCTGAATATGGAGGTGACCTACCTGAGGAATCAGAATAGTCAGTTGCAGGCTGCTTACAGAAACATGCAATCCAATCAAAGCAGAGAAAATCCATAGGGACAACACTTTGATAGAGGGCAACATCAGGATAGAGGATACAACAATGAAAGAGGGTATAATCAAGACCGGGGATATAATAATGAAAGAAGGAAAAATTATGATAAAGGGAAATCCTCAGGCCAGAACTTTGACCAAGGTGGTGGACAAGGGTTCGAGAGAAGACAACAGTCAGGATAGAATAGAACATGGAATACAGGTTCCAACAATGGAGGAGTTTCCACCCCATTGGATCAACCAATCAATCAACCAGTTAATCAGTTTGTCAGTCAGCCAGTAAATCAAGAGAAGCCTCCTAGCGGTGTATACCTGGCTGAGGCTGTGTTGTCAGGGTGGTGGAGGCTCCACAAGACTAGTCAACATTCTGAGCTGGATTGTCAAGAGTTCCAAACGGTGAGCTTGATCTCCCAGTATGAGGTGGAGAACAATTCAAGCTATCAGGAAATAGTACATTCTATTCCTTATGATTCACCATTATTGGTACTAAACCATGCTCCTTTTCTTGAAAGTGAGCACAATGTGCCTAAAGAAGAATCTGATCGGTTGAAGGACGAGTTAGACTAGGTTTGCAATGGGGATGAAATGACCCAATTATTTGGTGAAAATCCAGTGAACGATAATGGTCCCAGGGATGAAGAAGAAGCTTACATTGAAGAAGTACAGACCTTCTAGAGGCCTATCAAGAATTATGATTTGAGGGAGTTACCACATAGGCACCCACAGGATAGAGTCCCCTTCACCACTTCCATTCCACCAAACAAGTTCAACACGCCTCCAGATCCCAATGTTAGTAATAATCCCTCATTGCCCCTGGTTTCCAGGCAATATTTATCCCAAGGAGGACAGACTGATGTACCAAAGGGAAGAAGTGCTGAGGCGAGTAAAGAAAAGATGGTGGAGTACCCAAAGGAGACTCCCACTGGTTTAAATGAAGAACAATTGGCCGCATATGCTGTTGAAGAACTCTAGAAATTAAAGGTAAATCTATCTTTAATTGAGTTGTTAAGAGTCCCATCCATTAGAAATGCAGTCTTAGGTTCTTATGATGCAAATTCCATGTCTCAAGATAAATCAATTATCAAGAATATCCATAAAGTGTCTAGTTCTCAGCCAATAGTCTGTGTGTTCGGTTAGAATTTACATAATTGTCTACTGGATTCGGGTGCATCAACCAATGTTATGCCCCTTGGTGTCTATAAAGCTATGGGTATCACCCCTGCTGATTCTCGAAAGAAAGTCACACAGCTGGATAGGATTGAAGTCAATGTGGTAGGAGAGTTAAATATGATCTAGATGTAGATTGCTTCCGACTGTAGGATTCAACAAGTTATTAATATACAGGTAGCAGACATACCTGATGCTTACGGCCTAATCTTAGGAAGGGACTTTACCAGGGCCTTGAATGGATATGTTTCCACTATTCATTCCCATATGTGGCTTCCCTGGAAGGGAGTGCCAAATTAGATCAGGATTGAAAGAGAACCCAGGATGAAATATATGATCACAGAATATCAAAAGACCTTAATAGAAATTCTGGTGTCAGAAGTAAGTTTGGGAAATTACATGCTTACTGCTCCTCTGGCAGAACCAAATATAGAGGAGGTTATTATGATCCACACAATGCCTATTGACCATATGACAGAGTCTGGTGGTGTTGAAGCCTTAGTGGAGCCAATTAAAGACAATGTTGAACCAGCTGAAAGTAGGCATGATCCAGAGGATAATCAACTGGCTTTGTTAGACAGTTTTCAAGAGTTCCTTAAAAAATTTATTGAAGATCAAATTTAGTTAGGAAAAAGAATGAGCTTTGAAGAGTTACTCTTGCCTGATTGGTGCAGGGTATTTAATGGTTTACATTCAGAATTGGATTGCTGTTTATGCCAAGCTATAGTGGAAAAAATACAGGAACATACCAACTCCGATCATGTAGCCAGAGTCGATCACATGAGTATCACAGAATATCCTAAAAGAAATGGAATGATGCCTTCTGAAAGGCCACCCACTAGTAACAGTGCGAGTAATGCAGCAAGGGACCCAGTAGTTGCTGGATGCTAGATTCTAAGGTTTGATGGGTCCAAGTCAAAACAAGGAGCTAGAGCAGGATTTGAGCTAATCAGCCCAAAAGGTAAGACATTCTTCACAACTCATAGACTTCAATTCCATTGTACCAATAACGTAGCAGAGTATGAAGCCTTAGTTTATGGGTTGTTGATGGCATTGAAGAAAAAGGTTAATATTTTGCAAGTGTATGGAGATTCTGAATTAGTAGTCAAGCAAGTTAGAAGGAAGTACTCTTGTCATGACAGAAGAATGACTAACTACAGACACAGAGTATGAGACCTAATTGAAGAATTTGATGCCTTCAACATTCAGCTAATTCCACGAAGGAAAAATTAGACATCTGATTCCTTGGCCCAAGCAGTTAGCACTCTGTAGCCTCTATCTCCTTCTGGGTTGAAGAATTTTACAGTGGAACTAACTCTAGTACCCTTAGTACCTGACAATGTCACCAGCTTCCAAGTGTTTGAAGATGACAGGCACATTCTAGACTTTATCACAAACAAATATATTTTTTCTTATCAGATGATAGATGAAATTGAGCCCCAAGAGGCAGAAATAGACTTAGGAGTAATCAATTTGAAGACCAACACTATTCCCAGGGGGATGGTGCAATTAGAGAGGATTTTTGATTTGGATAAGATCAGAGACCAGGATCAAGACACTAGGAAAGAGTCCATTAGGGGACAATGTGACAAGTACAATGTGGGATCCCAAGAGGATGGAAAAAATATTCTTATTGGCAAAATATGCACTCCAAAATAAAGACGGGGAATCATTGATGCATTGCATAAGTATCCAGATGTGATAGCTTGGAGTTATGAGGACTTGAAAACTTATGATACATCAGTCATAACTCATACTATCCCTCTCAATCTAGGAGTGAAACATTTTAGACAAAGGAAGAGGCCTATTAGTGCTCTACTGGAACCTGTCATAAAAAGGGAAGTGCATAAATTGTTGTCTGCGAGAATCATATTTCCAGTCAGACACTCTACTTGGGTCGCAAACTTGGTTCCTATACGAAAGAAAAATGGTGAAATTAGATTATGTGTAGATTTTAGGAACCTGAACCGAGTGTTAGAGAAAGAAAATTATCGAGTACCTTCACTGGGTCCTAGATGATGTCTTTTCTGGATGGTTACTCAGGATATAACCAGGTCATGGTGCAATATGAAGCTAGACACAAGACTACTTTCACCACTAAGTGGGGCACTTACGTTTATAGAAGAATGCTTTTTGGCCTGATTAATACTAGAGCTACATTCCAGAGAGCAATGGACATAGCCTTTAAAGATATAATTGGTAAGTGCATAATCATTTATATGGATGATCTAACTATCTTTTCCAAAAAGAGAGGTGATCATATTTCATATTTATGCAAAGTCTTTCAAAAATGTAGAGAGTTTGGGATATCCCTCAACCCAAAGAAATGCATCTTTGGAGTAACATAACGTAAGTTATTAGGGCATATTATCTCTGAGAAAGGGATTTCAATTGATCTAGAACGTATAGAGGCTATTCTCAAGATCCCACCACCTGCTAGTAAAAAAGAAATGAAGTCATTCTTTGGAAAAATCAATTTTGCCAAGAAATTTATCACTGGATTTACAGAGATAGTCAAGACCCTAAATGCGATGTTGAAGTAGGAGGCCAAGGAGGAATGGAATGCAAAAGCAAAAAAACATTTACTGAAATAAAAAGAGCTATTGCTGAAGCTCCAGTTTTAGTAAGCCCTGATTATGCCAAACTATTCTACATATATTCATTTGCTTATGACCACTCATGTGCAGCTATATTAACTCAGAAATCTCTGACCAAGGCAATGAACACCCCATAGCATTCATGAGCACTCCATTGAAGGATGCAAAACTTAAATACCCAAATGTGGAGAAGCAGGCTTATGCCTTAGTCAGGGCAGTCAAAAAATTCAGACGTTACATCCTCAGAAACAAGATCTTTGCTATAGTTCCTGATCATGCAGTCAAGCTGCTCTTGATACAGAATGAATTGGGAGAATGAAGAGCCAAGTGGGTAACTATGCTACAAGAATATGATATTTAGATTTAGCCCATGAAGCTTGTAAGAGGACAGGGGCTCACAAGGACAATGGCAGAGACAGGCTCTGGTCTTACAGCTGAGGCTTATACTTTAGAGGATGTTTCTCCTAGCGAGTGGTATGATGATGTCGTTCATTATCTCCTAACCCAAAGATTCCTTGACCATCTTAATTCAATACAAAGAAGTGCATTGCGCTTAAAGAGTGACAGTTTCATGTTGAAAGGGGATGTCATACACAAGAGGAATCACGAAGGTATGTACTTAAGGTGCCTATGAAAGCTCGAATCTAGAAGGGTGATGTTAGAATTTCATGACAGATATGGTGCAGGCCATGGATCAACACCTTCTATAGCAAACTAAATTCTCAGAGCTAGTTACTACTGGCCAGCATTGTTCAAAGACACTCACAGTCACGTAAGAACATGCCATGTGTTCCAAACCACTGCTACTAGAAAGAAGTATGCCGCTCTCCCACTTCAGCTAGTTTTTGAGGTTAAACCTTTTGCGCAAGGGGGAATGGACTTCATTGGCCCCATCAATCCACCTTCCTCTGCTAGTCACAGGTATATTCTCACCATTACTGATTACTTTACACGATGGACTGAAGCTCTTGCATGCAAACATTGTACTTCTGATGTAGTAATTAACTTCCTTGAATCTGGTATTCTTAATCATTTTGGATGCCTCGTGTCTTTGGAATGTGATAATGGTCCTGCGTTTTCATTAGTAAAGTTTTCTAATTGGGCTTTCAACCATGGAATTATTATAAAATTTGCATCTAATTACTACCCCCAGGGCAACAGATTAGCTGAGTCATCCAACAAAAATCTCCTGAATGTTATCCACAAATTGTTTGAACGTAATCCAAAGGATTGGCATACCCAACTCAGATTAGCTCTTTGGGCAGATCGCACCCGACATAAAGCTTCCATAGGAATTTCACCCTACCATCTGGTTTATGGATTAGAGCTTGTGTTTCCTATACAATTGAAAATCCCTACCCTTCAATTTATTAATGAATATTATGATGAGGTAAATAGATGTGAGACAAGACTCCCTAAATTGTTACATCTTGAGGAGAAGAGAGACAAAGCCCTAGACAATTTTGCTAAGCATCAAGGGGTTGTCAAGAGATGGTTTGATAAGAGAGCCAGGGTGAATGTGTTTAGGATCTCTGACCTGGTCCTTTCCTGGGATAAAGCTCATGACCATAGGGGAGAAGATGGAAAATTTGATAAACTCTGGCTTGGACCTTACATTTGTAAACTCTCACTGGAGAGCATATCCCATTGCCTGTCAATTTGCAGTATCTAAAGTATTATTTCCAGTCTTGAGCTATTTTCAACTCTCGTCTTGTATATAGTTAGATTAGGGTTTCCCTTTCTGCTTTTTTTTTGTTTGTTTGGTTAGTGTAGGTTTCCTTTTGGTTTGTTTGTTTTGCTCTACTTTTTTTTTTTGAGGGTTTCTCTATTTTTGCCTGGGTGTGTTGCACCTGCATGGAAAATTTGCCTTCTTTGGAATTGTTCTAAATATTTCATTGGTGAACTTTAGTCTTGCATCTTGAAAGGATGGTTGAAGTCTTTGCTGTTGCCAACAGTTTTAATGTCAGATTTATAGAAGATTGAGTCACTAGTATGGATTTGAACTTGATGTACTCTGAAAATCTTATATCTTTCATATATCTTAAGAATCTTGATGTCACTATAGGGACCCTTGCGAAGTCTTGTCAAGTGAAAAATCCTATTTCTACTTCAGCGCCATTATGGTTCTCAGCCCTGAGTGTGAACTTCATTGTTCACAGGTTGAAATGAATGAGACATACATTGAATATCAAAAGAAAGAAAGTGAAATATTGAATGCTAAAAGAATAAATTCAACTTATCAGGGGTACCTGAATATCTCTATCGGGGCTATGGATGCCTGGCTGGCAGTAGAGCTATGTTCTGAAGAGTCACAATGATAACTTCACCGGGGTAATGGATGCTTGACTGGCAGCGAGGCCCTATCCAGGTTGCTTTTGAAGTTAGAATCCTTACGTAGCCTGACTTGACTAAGCTTTGTTTCTATAGTGGATTAAGGAGGGAATGAACTCATATGCACACACTTAGATTTTCAATTTATGGAGGGTTTGGTCTATCCTTTGGGTCTAATTATGTGAATCTTTGCATTTTGACTTGCTTGTTTGATGGTGGGATTAAAACCAGAGATTTTGGGTTCTTGATTCCTGTTCATCATCAAATGCTCTGGAGCATTTTCCTAGCGGAAGTTGCCATTTGTTGTGCAATTTTTCACACACACGCCCCACTATAAGCAGGGACCCTCTTTTGCTTCAGTTTTGGTGTTTTGGCCCTTTCCTTTTGAGGTTTTGTCTTACTTGGGCATGTGCTTAAATGTTCATTTTGATGCCTAAGTGTTTTTCCTTGGATACTCATTGAAAATCCTAAGTCCTGGATGGATTTCAAGCTTTTTCCCTGATTCAAGATTTTTTGCCTTGGTCGGATTTTCCCGGATCCTGCTTGATTTCCGGCTGGACCCTTGTGGTTCAGGATCTTTGGTTCTTCACAGATTTTTGCGTGGTCTAGATTTTCCCGGACTCCGCCCTATCATCAGTTTCTGAGGTTTCATGACTGTCTTATCAAGGGCATTAATGCATTTGTACACACTTTGAAGGCTAGATCCTACTTGATTTCTAAGACCTTTTGCGCCATTATGTTTGCTATTTTCCATCATTTGAGCTAAGAGGTGCTTTCATGTGATTGATTAACTTCATTTTTGGGCGTTTGGGCTTGAATTAACTGCTTTGGTGGCTATCTCTTGTGCATTGTTTCCTGTGATTGTTGCATACACCATTGAGCTTCACGTTTTATGCTTTTGAGAACAATTCCTAATTTTTAATGCTATGTCTCTGATTACTCTGCTTTGAATTAATTTATGAATAACACGTTGGTATTGGGAAGGCTTGTGGGATTTGGGTTCCTGTGTGTTTGTTTATTTCATGCTAGGGTTGTTCAGTTTTATGTCATTTGTCATCCCTTGGGTAAGTCTTGAACTCACTTGTCTATCTGCTTTTTGGTGAACCTTGCCCAAGATTGTCTGGTAAACCCTGGTAGTGACTCAATAGTGAAACAACTAAATCCTGAGCTTGCTTGTTTGTTAATTGCAGATGGTGAGGTTTGAAACCTAGGGTAGGGCCATGGCCAATTATTCCATCTTAAAACGAGCCCAGAATACCAAGAAAATTCATGAAAGGGCCCATCCCTAGCTTGCCCTATTTAAACTTGTCAAAATCCATAGCCGGTTTGGCATCCGAGTGAAGTCGTGCCTTATCGTCACAGTCTGGGATGATCCATCCTTTCTGAAGTCTCTTCGCTGTGACCTTTCATCATCGGCGAGACCTTATGTCAATCTTCCTGTGCTTTGTTGAGAGGCCCTCTTAAGTCTGTGTCTTGTCACCATGACACTATCATTTTTACACAAATAAGATCTTGTATGCCCATCAGTCGGCGAAATGTTTTCTTTCGCTAGGACCTCACCCCACGAAGAAATCTCTTACCGATGTGTTTGTTCACCTCTACTTTTGGCAGGACCAGTCCCGGTCGCCAAGAAGTCTCAGCGGGATCTATGAGCTCTACTGATATTCGCTATTTTCTAGGACATCCATCCTTTGGCGAGACCTTCCGCTGAGCATGTTCGCTTTCCCTGCGCTGCTTTCCTTTCACTGTGACTATCGCTCTTCGATGGGACTTTATAGCGAGCTCCCCACTTTCATCGAGTCCTCCGCTTCGGCGAGACTCCTAACATTTGTCGGGACGTTGTGGTGAGGCCTTCTATTTTAGTGAGCTTGGACCTTTTCGTTGAGACCTCTCGTTGAATGTAAACTTAACCATAGTCGGTGGAACATTTCCATTTCGCTGGGACCTCCCACCGAGAGCTTGAAGTCATACTGAGGTGTTTGCTTGGGCCCGACGGTCGGCATGACATATAACCTTCGCTAAGACCTTACCCCGACCACCCCTGGCTCATTCCGATCTCAATGCTATGTCCCCCCTTCGCTGGGACTTCACACCGAAATGACAATGTCTTGGTGAGATCCTTTATGATAATTTATTTTGGCCTAACTTTGCGGCTTTGCGAAGACTTCTCCGAGAGATCCAAACTTTTGCCGAAACCTTTGCTTCTAGAGTCTCCATTAGTCCAAAAATTTTCCCTGCCGACGGATGTCCGTCAATGCCGAATTTCTCTGAAATATGGTGTTCCCCTGATTTCCCAAAGGTCCTATTTGGCTTGTTCTTCACAGAAATCCACCCCTCACCAATTTCCCCGAAATGTGATGAAATAGAGATGAATATTGAATAGCATGACATGGTGTTTTTCAATGCATTTTCTGGTTTGTCCATGCTACATTTGGATCTCCCACATGGTTTACTGATAAAAAATGATCAAATTTAAGGGTTAAGTAGGTGTTTCTTGGTTACTCCATTGGAATCCGAGTGGACTGGAATTTTCGGAAATTCCTCTTTGGCTCAGATTGTGTAGATGGCTTTGAAACCTGAAGTTTGCTATGGACATTCCATATGAATTTTAATGGCACCTTGAATATATGAGATGCATTCTAAAGGTGTTTTAGTAGTTTAACCTTGCTTTCCTATGGTTTTTTACTATGTTCTCGTGCTGAGTGCAGGCTAAATTAGGCAAGGGAGCAGCTGGTTCCTCGTTGTCTGATGCAGAGAGGATGAAGCTGGATATTAAGAGCAAGGTCCCTGAGAGTAAGATCACTCTTGTCTGGTTAGAAGTCACTGATAAAAATGTTGGCCTCTGGGACTATGAGGAGTTTAAAGCAAGAATGGTGGCTGAGGATTTTCCTTTGGTGGCCAAGAGAATGAAAGAATCAGGGTTGTCACACGCTGGTTTCCATTCTAAGGTGCAATGCTATGAGCTGGTCCTTGAGTGCGCTATGCAGTATGATCAGGATACACAGAGGATTATTGGTCCTCAAAGGAGAGTCATTGTCAGTCTCAACCCGGTCTCCATTGCCCAAACTTTTGACATGCCAGAAAGATCTCATGTGGTGGGATTCACCATTGAGGCAACCCAGGAATTCTACGATGACCAAACTGTGACATCATAGCAGCTAATCAACTCATGGCTAGAAAATCCCAAGTCCCACTATTCCAAGCTACCTAAACAGTTGTACAGAGTGAAGTTCAAGAAGGATTACTATGATGCCATCGACTTTCTTAGCAGGGTGCTTGGATTGAGTAGTGCTGGTACATTTGAGAACTGGATGTGCCATGCGATTATAAGGATGGAGCAGGAGAAATATAAACTACCATTGGGCAGGGGTCATCAGTCGAGTGATTCATAAGCAATTGTCCAATGTGTTGCAGACAAATACCTTCACAATGACTTCATATTTGGTTTATGCACTTGCTAGGTTCCACCCCTATAGAGGATTGGACACGAGGGGCACCTTTGGAAAGGATATTATCTATGAAGTTTTCCCTTAGTTGCATTGGGGAGGTTCAAATTATAGGAGAGAAAATGATGCATTCACTATGCACATTACCAGAATGCTTTAGGAAGTGGAGCATGTCAGAATTTCAGATCTGGCTAAGGAGCTCATCAAGAAGCATGGAGCCTGGTTTATTGAGTTTCCAACCTTCTCCTACATTCAGATTGATCGCTGCCAAAAGGCCCCATATAGACTTCCAAGGTATCCCACCGACCACATCATATTGTTGGAAGTCACTAGGCAGATTTGTGACTTTGATGCCATTGTAAGGATAGACAAGCATAAGATAGGATTTGGTGGGGATTTTCACCGAAGGATCAACACTGGTGAGGTATGTCCTTCCATTGGTTCTTCCCAAGCTTCAGAGGAAGAAATGAGTACTCTCGGGTTGACTCTCCATTCCAAGAGATCCAGATTCAACATCACAGGAGAGGCTCAATAGAAGGCCAGCAGAGAATATAGCCATAAGGTAAATCTGGAGGACTACTGGGCCAACTGCGGTGATGAGTACGAGGTCAGAAAGAGGAAATTATCCCGGCTCGCAGTTGAGTCAATTCGATTATATAATGTAAGGGTAGTTCCTAACTAGTTGGAGGATGATGGAAACTTGATCTAGGATCATGCCTACGAAGCCATAAAGGACAAACCAATAGGTGATGTAGATTGGTTGGAAGAGGAGAAAACAAATTTAAAGCAACTAATGGATCCGGTCCTCAAATTTACCAAGATGTGGCTCAAGCATACTTTGTGGGAGTTGGAGAATAAAGGAGTGAAGTGCACTTATGACCTAATGGGAGATTTGGATCCCCATTCTACTTCTGAAGAATTTTTCAAGCAAGACCCTAAGGGCAAGGGTAGGCTAGACTCTCCTCTCAAAATAAAGATTTAGGGTATCCAAGAAATAGAGCTTCAAGGGACAAAAAAATAGAGAAAGCCAAAGGCCAAGAAGAGGATGAGTACTAAGAAGTCCAAGCAGAGTCCTGAGGCCGATGCTCCTATGCCTAAAAGGAAAATAATTGTAAAGATGTGAGAGAAGGCTAGCTCCAGGGTTGTGGAAGAAGTTGCCCCACCAGTAATAGATGTTGAAAGCTCAGAGGAGAAGGCCAAAGTGTATGCAAGGAAGTCTAGGACTCCTTCTCCTAGGGATGGTGTGCCTAAGGCTGACCTACCTCTGATGGCTTCTCATGAGAAGTAGCATGATGACCTCCCTCCCACTCATGAAACCCAAAGTGAACCAGGGGAGACAAAGGAGATTGATGAGGATCTAGATACAGGGGAGGAAGAATTTCATGAAGGGGTACTCCAAAGTATAGAGGCAGAAATTGAAAAGATAATGCAGTCCCCTGTGGTTGCACATGCAGACTCACCTATCAGAACTGAAGCAGTTGAATCTCCTCCAAGGGAGGTGGAAGCAATGAGGGATCCATCACCTACACATGAAGAGGAGCATGCTGCAGAGGAAGAAAGTAAAATGGATGAGACCCCTGAGAGATAGAATTTGAGGGAGGAGGCACCTAGGGATCAACATGAAGAAGAAATGGGGCAGAGCAGGGTGCAATTGGAGTCCACTGTCCCTGATTGGCTGGAGAAAGAAATAAAGAGAAAACAAGTGGTTGTGGAAGATAGTCCACCAAATTGGGATGCACTGCTAGCCAAAGTGGGAAGATAGAAAGGTAAGAAGAAGGCTAGGGTGTTCTCAAAGATTGAGAGGGATGAGGCACATAAAAAGGTTGTTCATGTTGCTACCCCCATTCCAAATAAAAACATGGACGATGTGGCTGGGAATGATTACAATATATAGACTTTCAATCTTGGGCCTACATCGGTTGAGTAGGACATTGAGGATTATGAGGTCTCTAGTACAGTTATTGTGGACAAATTGAGAAGGGAAGTAAAAACCAAGCAAGAGCTAAAGAGAGAAAATGAGAATCTCAAGAAGTGCTTGGAGGAGTTAATGAAGCCACTACAGTGCATTAACCCTTCTTCCTCTACTACCAATCCTCTGCCTCAAGAGAGCATAATTGAGCTTGAAAAGATGTAAGCTTCCACCCTTGCCACTGTGAATTGGTTGAAAGGAGTGCAAGAAAAGGGTGATGAAGCTATTAAGGAGATCGAAAGATGCTATTATGGTGACTGAGTGGTTGAAACAAGTGTTGGCACGAGATAAGGAGGATACATACCTCCTTCTACAGAAAACTAAAACTCTAATGGAATACACTCATGACAGGTTGGTAAGTGACAATTCTTTCTTCCTCTAGAGCTGCTGAACCTTGGGAATGGTTTCAGGTGTTGCAAATTAGGTAGAAGGTGCTGAAAAATATTTACAAACATAGAAAACATATTGATGACACCCTGTCTAGTGTTTATGATGGCTCCATTTCTTTTTTGAAATCATGACGGGAAAAAGAAAGATTGCACCCAAGTACTTGAGCCTTGAGCAGTTGAGAGAATGGTGGCATGACGTGTATGCACCAGTTGACGACTGTTCTATTTCTGAGAACCAACTAGATGTTGCGGCCACCTACCTTGCAGTTATGGATAAGCATGTGACATAGAAGGCAGAGTGGGATAGGTCAGTCAAACACTCAAGGGAGGAGATTGCGTCCATTAAGAGGCAACTTAGGGTTCTACCAGTACCACCTGTGGCCGACTTGGATGGAGCATTCTTGAAACTACATGAGGAGTTAGATCGGCGTGAGGATAATAGGGAAGAGAGTTGGTGCTAGGCTGCGGCATGATTTGTGCTTCCCCATTATCTTCGCGTGTGTTTCCCGGGCTGCATCACGGATCTTGGGCTGACCTCGATAGGACACCCATGTAATATCGGTTTGACCATTTTTGACGACCCTCTTGGCTGAGTGGTTGCGTAGAGTTATTGCTACGAAACCCTTGCCTGGCCAACGTTTTCTCTAGAGTTTCTATATATTGGGTATTTTGCCTCTTTGGAAAGGGTTGTTGTTGGTTAGATAGTGAGAAAATAGTTAGAAGGTTATAGAACAGAGCCAGTTAGAGGTAGAGTAAGTTAGCGAATAGTCATACTCAAGAAAATATTGTAACAGAAAACCAGAATTGTTGCTACAGTAGACAATTTGAATACAAGGAATGATATTGTGATTTGGTGCCATACTTGTCTTCTTTGTTTTGCATGGTTCTTGTTTTCTATCTTTAAAATTGCTTTGAGAAGGTTAATACTAGTGTTAGATTCGATTGATAATATTTGTGATTTACTACTTGAATGTTGTAGCAATCCTTTAGTCCATACTTTCCGCAACCACCTTTATGAAATGGAGTAATAACCCCCTTGAGAGTCTACTAGATGCATATGCAGAAGCTGTAAAAGTCAGCACAAATCTAAGACAACATCTGTCTGGGCCTTTACCCTCGTTAGGACCCATTGCTCACCCGAGACAAGTTCTAGCTCTCAACTAGCCTTTTGGTAACCATACTCCTATCCTGAATTTAGTACCTCAGTTGCCTTTGGTCCCTCACCTAGGACACCCTATGGGAAAAATGCTATTGACGATGAGTTATCCCCAACAAAATGTGAACTAACCCCTACACACTCAGCCCCAGGCTAGTTATCCTTCATACTTGAAAATTCTGAAGTCCTGAACCAGTCACTGAATCCCTATGCTGAAGCTGGGTATTCTCAGAATAATGCAAAAAAATTGTCATGCAGTAATCCTGACAAAGAAAGACTGGATGAATTGTCAGAAAAAATAAAGAAGCTGAATATGGAGGTGACCTACCTAAGGAATCAAAATAGTCAGTTGTAGGCCGCTTAGAGAAACATGCAATCCAATCAAAGTAGAGAAAATCCATAGGGACAACACTTTGATAGAGAGCAACATCAGGACATAGGATACAACAATGATAGAGGATACAACAATGACAGAGGGTATAATCAAGACCAGGGATATAATAATGAAAGAATGTAGAATTATGATAAAGGGCAATCCTCAGGCCAGAACATTGACCGAGGTGGTGGACAAGGGTTCGAGAGAAGACAGCAGTCAGGACAGAACATAACATGGAATATATGTCCCAACAATGGAGGAGTTCCCACCCCATTGGATTAACCAATCAATCAACCAGTTAATCAGTCTGTCAGTCAGCCAGTAAATCAAGAGAAGCCTCCTAGCGGTGTATACCTAGATGAGGCTACGTTGTCAGGGTGGTGGAAGCTCCACAAGACTAGTCAACATTCTGAACTAGATTGTCAAGAGTTCCAAATGGCATCCTCGATCTTCCAGTATGAAGTGGAGAACAATTCAAGCAGTCAGGAAATAGTACCTTCTATTCCTTATGATTCACCAGTGTTGGTACTAAACCATGCTCCTTTTCCGCAAAGTGAGGACAATGTGCCTGAGGAATAATCTGACCGGTTGAAGGATGAGTTAGACCAGGTTGGCAATGGGGATGAAATAACCCAATTATTTGAAGAAAATCTAGTGAACGATAATGGTCCCAGGGATGAAGAAGAAGCTTACATTGAAGAAGGACAGACCTTCCAGAGGCCTGTCAAGAAGTATGAGTTGAGGGAGTTACCACACAGGCACCCACAGGCTGAAGGCCCCTTCACCACTTCCATTCCACCAAACAACTTCAACATGCCTCCAGATCCCAATGCTAGTAACAATCCCTCATTACCCCTGGTTTCCAAGCAATATTTATCTCAAGGAGGACAGACTGATGTACCAAAGGGAAGAAGTGTTGAGGCGAGTAAAGAAAAGATGGTGGAGTACCTAAAGGAGACTCCCACTGGTTTAAATGAAGAATAATTGGCCGCATATGTTGCTAAAGAACTCCAGAAATTAAAGGTAAATCTATCTACATTTGAGTTGTTAAGAGTCCCATCCATTAGGAATGCAGTCTTAGGTTCTTATGATGCAAATTCCATGTCTCAAGATAAATCATTTAGCAAGAATAGCCAATAGGAAGGAAAAATCAACCTCAAGATCAAGTTTACATGCCCCCTACAACCATTAGGAAGGAAAGGGACAAATCTCAAGTTGTTGAAGTAGATACTCCCTTAACTCTATTTCAAGGGAAAATGGATACTCCCCTATTCCTGATTTTTGTCTGTGTGTTCTTTAAGAATTTACATAATTGTCTACTAGATTTGGGTGCATCAACCAATGTTATTCCCCATGGTGTCTGTAGAGCTATGGGTATCACCCCTGCTGATTCTCAAAAGAAAGTCACACAGCTGGATAGGACTGAAGTCAATATGGTAGGAGAGTTAAATATGATCTAGATGCAAATTGCTTCCAACCCTAGGATTCAACAAGTTATCAATATAAAGGTAGCTAACATACCTAATGCTTATGACCTAATCTTGGGAAGGGACTTTACTAGGGCCTTGAATGGATATGTTTCCACTGATCATTCCCATATATGGCTTCCCTGGAAGGGAGTGCCAAATCAGATCAAGATTGAAAGAGAACCCAGGATGAAATATATGATCACAAAATATCAAAAGACCTCAAAAGAAATTCTGGTGTCAGAAGTAAGTATGGGAAACTACATGCTTACTGCTCCTCTGGCATAACCAAATATGGAGGAGGTTCTTATGATCCACACAATGCCTATTGAATTTACGACAGAGTCTGGTGGTGTTGAAGCCTTAGTGGAACCAGTTAAAGACATAGGTGAACTAGCTAAAAGTAATGATAATCCAAAGGATAATCAGCTGGCTTTGTTAGAAAGTTTTCAAGAGTTCCTTAAAAAATGTATTGAAGATCAGATTTAGTTAGGAAAAAGAATGAGCTATGGAGAGTTACTCTTTCCCAATTGGTGTAGGGTATATAATGCTTCACATTCAGAATTGGATTGTTGCTTATGCCAAGCTGCAATGGAAAAAATATAGGAACATACCAACTCCGATCCTGCAGCCAGAGTTGATCACATGAGTATCACAGAAGATCCTAAAAGAAATGGAATGATGCCTTCTGAAAGGCCACCCACCAGTAACAGTGCGAGTAACATAGCAAGGGACCCTGTAGTTGCTGGATGCTAGACTCTGAGGTTCAATGGGTCCAAGTCAAAACAAGGAGCTGGAGTAGGATTTGAGCTAATTAACGCAAAACGTAAGACATTCTTTGCTGCTCATAGACTTCAATTCCATTGTACCAATAAGGTAGCAGAGTATGAAGCCTTAGTTCATGGGTTGTTGATGGCCTTGAAGAAGAAGGTTAATATTTTGCAAGTGTATGGAGATTCTGAATTAGTAGTCAAGCAAGTTAGAAGGCAATACTCTTGTCATGACAGAAGAATGACTAACTACAGACACAGAGTATGGGACCTGATTGAAGGATTTAACACCTTCAACATTCAGCTGATTCCACGAAGTAAAAATCAGACAGCTGATTCCTTGGCCCAGGCAGCTAGCACTCTGCAGCCTCTATCTCTTTCTGGGTTGAAGAGGTTTATAGTGGAACTAACTCCAGTACCCTCAGTACCTAATAGTTTCACCAGCTTCTAGGTGTTTGAGGATGACAAGCACATTCTAGACTTTATCACTAACACAGATATTTTTGCTTCTCATATCATAGATGAAATTGAGCCCCAAGAGGCATAAATAGACTTAGAAAGAGTAATCAATTTGAAGACCAACACTATTCCCAGGGGGATGGTGCAATTAGAGATGATTTTTTATTTGGATAAGATCAGAGACCAGAATCAAGACACTAGGAAAGAGTCCATCAGGGGACAACGTGACAAGTACAATGTGGGATCCCAAGAGGATGGAAAAAATATTCTTATTAGCAAAGTATGCACTCCAGAAGAAATATGGGGAATCATTGATACATTGCATAAGTATCCAGATGTGATATCCTAGAGTTATGAAGACTTGAAAACTTATGATACATCAGTCATAACTTATACTATCCTTCTCAATCTAGGAGTGAAACCTTTTAAACAGAGGCAGAGGCCTATTAATGCTCTGCTGGAACCTGTAATACAAAGAGAAGTTTAGAAACTATTGTCTGCGAGAATCATATTTCCAATCAGATAGTCTACTTGGGTCGTGAACCTAGTTCCTGTACAAAAGAAAAATGGCGAAATCAGATTATGTGTATATTTCAGGAACCTAAACGAAGCATCAGAGAAAGACAATTATCCAATGCCTTATATGGATGAGGTACTGTAGATTGTCAATGGGTCCCAGATGATGTCTTTTCTGGATGGTTATTCAGGATATAACTAGGTCATGGTGCAATATGAGGATAGACACAAGACTGCTTTCACCACTAAGTGGGGCACTTTCGCTTTTAGAAGAATGCCTTTTGGCCTGATTAATGCTAGAGATACATTCCAGAGAGCAATGGACATAGCCTTTAAAGATATAATTGGTAAGCGCATAATCATTTATATGGATGATCTAATTGTCTTTTCCAAAAAGAGAGGTGATCATATTTCAAATTTATGCAAAGTCTTTCAGAAATGCAGAGAGTTTGTGATATCCCTCAACCCAAAGAAATGCATCTTTGGAGTAACAAAAGGTAAGTTATAAGGGCATATTATCTCTGAGAAAGGGATTGTGATTGATCCAGAACATATAGAGGCTATTCTCAAGATCCCACCACCTACTAGTAAAAGAAAAATGAAGTCATTCTTTGGCAAAATCAATTTTGTAAGGAAATTCATCACTAGATTTGCAGAGATAGTCAAGCCCCTAAATGTGATGTTGAAGTAGGAGGGAAAGGTGGAATGGAATGCAGAAGCAAAAGAAGCATTTACTGAAATAAAAAGAGCTATTGTTGAAGCTCCAGTTTTAGTAAGCTCTGATTATGCCAAACCATTCTACATATATTCATTTGCTTCTGGCCACTCATGTGCAGCTATATTAACTCAGAAATCTAACCAAGGCAACGAACACCCCATAGCATTCATGAGCATGCCATTGAAGCATGCAAAACTGAAATACCCAAATGTGGAGAAGTAGGCTTATGGCTTAGTCAGGGTAGTCAAGAAATTCAAACATTACATCCTTAGAAACAAGATCTTTGCTATAGTTCCCGATCCTGTAGTCAAGCTGCTCTTGATACATAGTGAATTGGGAGAATGAAGAGCCAAGTGGGTAATTATGCTACAAGAATATGATATGGAGATTCAGCCCATGAAGCTGGTAAGAGGGCAGGGGCTCACAAGGACAATGCAAGAGATAGGCCCTGGTCTTACAGCCGAGGCTTATACTTTAGACGATGTTTCTCCTGGTGAGTGGGATGGTGATGTCGTTCATTATCTCTTGACCTAGAGATGCCCTGACCATCTTAATTCAATACAAACAAGGGCATTGCACTTAAAGAGTGATAGTTTCATGTTGAAAGGGGCTATCTTATACAAGAGGAATCATGAAGGTATGTACTTAAGGTGCCTGGGAAAGGCAAAATCCACAAGGGTGATGTTAGAATTTCATGACAGATATGGTACAGGCCATGGATCAACACCTTCTACAACAAACCGGATTCTTAGAGCTAGTTACTACTGGACTACATTGTTCAAAGACACTCACAGTCACATCAGAACATGCCATGTGTGCCAAACTGCTTCTACCAAAGAGAAGTATGCTGCTCTCCCACTTCAGCCAATTTTTGAGGTAAAAACTTTTGCACAATGGGGAATGGACTTCATTGGCCCCATCAATCCACCTTCCTCTACTGGTCACAGGTATATTCTCACCATTACTGATTACTTTACATGATGGACTGAAGCTCTTGCATGCAAACAATGTACTTCTGAGGTAGTAATTAACTTCCTTGAATCTGGTATTCTTAATCATTTTGGATGCCCCGTGTCTTTGGTATGTGATAATGGTCTTGCATTTTCATCATTAAAGTTTTCTAATTGGGCTTTCGACCATGGAATTATTATAAAATTTGCATCTAATTACTACCCCCAGGGCAATGGGTTAGCTGAGTCATCCAAGAAAAATCTCCTAACTGTTATCCACAAATTGTTGGAATGTAATCCGAAGGATTGGCATACCCAACTCAGATTCTCTCTTTGGGCAGATCGCACCCAACATAAAGCTTCCATAGGAATGTCACCCTACCATCTGGTTTATGGATTAGAACCTGTGTTTCCTATACAATTGAAAATCCCTACCTTTTAGTTTATTAATGAATATTATGATGAGGTAGATAGACGTGAGGCAAGACTCGCTGAATTGTTACATCTTGAGGAGAAGAGAGAAAAAGCCCTAGACAATTTTGCTAAGTATCAAGGGGTTGTCAAGAGATGGCTTGATAAGAGAGCCAGGGTGAAAGCGTTTAGGATCTATGACCTGGTCCTTTCCTGGGATAAAGCTCATGACCATAGGGGAGAACATGGAAAATTTGATAAACTCTAGCTTGGACCTTATGTTTGAAAACTCTCACTAGAGAGGATATCCCACTGCCTGTCAAAGGGCAGTATCTGAAGCATTATTTCCTGTCTTGAGCTGCTTTCAGCTCTCATCTTGTATATAGTTAGATTAGGGTTTCCCTTTCTGCTTTGCTTTTGTTTGTTTGGTTAGTGTAGGTTTCCTTTTGGTTTGTTTGTTTTGCTCCAGTTTTGTTTTGGGGGTTTCTCAGTTTTCGCCTGGGTGTGTTGCACCTACATGAAAAATATGCCTTCTTTGGAATGGTTCTAAGTATTTCATTGGTGAACTTTAGTCTTGCGTCTTGAAAGGATGGTTGAAGTCTTTGTTGTTACCAACAGTTTTAATGTTAGATTTATAGAAGATTGAGTCACTAGTATGGATTTGAACTTGATGTACTTTGAAAATCTTATATCTTTCATATATCTTAGGAATCTTGATGTCACTATAGGGACCCTTGCGAAGTCTTGTCAAGTGAAAAATCCTAATTCTTTTTCAGCACCACTGTGGTTCTCAACCCTGAGTGTGAACTTCATTGTTCATAGGTTGAAATGAAAGAGACATACGTTGAATATCAAAAGAAAGAAAGTGAAATATTGAATGCCACAAGAATAAATTCAACTTATCAGGGGTACCTGAATATCTCTATTGGGGCTATGGATGCCTGGCTGGTAGTAGAGCTATGTTTTGGAGAGTCACAACAATAACCTCACGGGGGCTATGGATGCCTAACTGGTAGCGAGACCCTATCTAGGTTGATTTTGAAGTTAGAATCCTTATGTATCCTGAATTGACTGAGCTTCATTTCTATAGTGGCTTAAGGAGGGAATGAACTCATATGCACACACTTAGATTTTCAATTTATGGAGGGTTTGGTCTATCCTTTGGGTCTGATTCTGTGAATCTTTGCATTTTGACTTGCTTGTTTGATGGTGGGATTAAAACCAAAGATTCTGGGTTCTTGATTCTTGTTCGTCATCAAATACTATGGAGCATTTTCCCAGCGAAAGTCGCCATTTGTTGTGCAATTTTTTGCACAGACGCCCCGCTGTAAGCAGGGACACTCTTTTGCTTCGGTTTTGGTGTTTTGGCCCTTTCCTTTTGAGGTTTTTTCTTACTTGGGCATGTGCTTAAATGTTCATTTTGATGCCTAAGTGTTTTTCCTTGGATACTCATTGAAAATCCTAAGTCCTGGATGGATTTCGGGCTTTTACCCTGATTCAGGATTTTTCGCCTTGGTCGGATTTTCCTGGATCCTAATTGATTTCCGGCTGGACCCTTGTGGTTCAGGAATTTTGGTTCTTTGCGGATTTTCGCGTGGTCCGGATTTCCCCGGACTCCGCCCTGTCATCGGTTTCCTAGGTTTCGTGACTGTCTTATCGAGGGCATTAATTACTTTTACGCACTTTGAAGGCTAGATCCTACTTGATTTCTAAGATCTTTTGGGCCATTATGTTCGCTATTTGCCATCATTTGAGCTAAGAGGTGCTTTCATGTGATTGATTGACTTTGTTTTGGGGCGTTTGGGCTTGAATTAACTACTTTGGTGGCTATCTCTTGTGCGTTGTTTCCTGTGATTGTTGTGGACACCATTGAGCTTCACATTTGCTGCTTCCAAGAACAATTCCTAATTTTTAATGGTATGTCTCTGATTGCTCTGCTTTGAATTAATTTATGAATGGCATGTTAGTATTGGGAAGGCTTGTGTGATTTGGGTTCCTGTATGTTTATTTATTTCATGCTAGGGTTGTTCAATTTTACATCATTTGTCATCCCTTGGGTAAGTCTTGAACTCACTTGTCTATCTGCATTTTGGTGAACCTTGCCCAAGATTGTCTAGTAAACCCTGGTAGTGACTCAACAGTGAAACAACTAAATCCCAAGCTTTCCTATTCGTTAATGGCAGATGGTAAGGTTTGAAACCTAGGGCAGGCCATGGCCGGTTATTCCATCTTAAAACAGGCCCGAAATACCAAGAAAATTCATGAAAGGGCCCATCCCTAGCTTGCCCTAGTTAAACTTGTCAAAATCCATAGTCGGTTCGGCATCCGGGTGAAGTTGTGCCTTAGCGTTGCAGTTTGGGATGATCCATCCCTTCTGAAGTCTCTTCGTTGTGACCTTTCATCATCAGCGAGACCTTATGTCGATCGTCCTGTGCTTTCCCGAGAGGCCCTCTTAAGTCTGTGTCTTGTCACCGTGACACTATCATTTTTACACCGATAAGATCTTGTATGCCCATCAGTTGGTGAAACCTTTCCTTTCACCAGGACCTCACCCCGCGAAGAAATCTCTTACCGACATGCTTGTTCACCTCTACTTTCGGCAGGACCAGTCCCGGTCACCAAGAAGTCTCAGCAGGATCTATGAGCTCTACCGATATTCATTGTTCGCTAGGACATTCGTCCTTTGGCGAGACCTTCCGCCGAGCGTGTTCACTTTCCCTACACTGCGTTCCTTTCACCGTGACTATCGCCCTTCCCTGGGACTTTATAGCAAGCTCCCCACTTTCACTGAGTCCTCCGCTTCGGCGAGACTCCTAACATTCGCCGGGACATTGTAGCAAGGCCTTGTATTTTAGTGAGCCTAAACCTTTTCGTTGAGACCTCTCATCGAATGTAAACCTTACCATAGTTGATGGAACATTGCAATTTTGTTGGGACCTCCCACCGAAAGCTTGAAGTCATACCGAGGTGTTTGCTTGGGCCCAACAGTCGGCAAGACATGTAACCTTCGCCAAGACCTTACCCCGACCACCCTTGGCTCATTCCAATCTGAATGATGTGTCCCCCCTTCGCTGGGACTTCACACTGAAACAACCATCTCTTGGTGAGATCCTTTCTGATAATTTCTTTCAGCCTAACTTCGAGGCTTTGCCAAGACTTCTCTGCGAGATCCAAACTTTTGCTGAAACCTTTGCTCCCAGAGTCTCCATTAGTCCAGAAATTTTCCCTACCCATGGATGTCCGTCAAGGCTAGATTTCTCCAAAATCTAGTGTTCCCCTAATTTCTCGAAGGACCTATTTGGCTTGTTCTTCAAGGAAATCCGCCCCTCACAGATTTCCTTGAAATCTGACGAAATAGAGAGGAATATTGAATAGCATGACATGTTGGTGTTTTTCAATGCATTTTCTAGTTTTTTCCATGCTACATTTGGATCTCCCACATGGTTTACTAATGAAAAATGATCAAATTTAAGGGTTAAGTAGGTGTTTCTTGGTTACTCGATTGGAATCCGAGCAGACTGGAATTTTTTGAAATTCCTCTCTAGCTTAGTTCCGCGGATGGCTTTGAAACCCGAAGTTTTCTATGGACATTCCATATGAATTTTAATGGTACCTTGACTATATGAGATGCATTCTAAAGGTGTTTTGGTAGTTTAACCTTGCTTTCTTGTGGTTTTTTACTATGTTCTCATGCTGAGTGCAGGCTAAATCAAGCAAGGGAGCAGCTGGTTCCTCGTTGTCTGATGCAAAGAGGATCAAGCTGTATATTAAGAGCAAGGTCCCTGAGAGTAAGATCACTTCTATCTGGTGAAAAGTCACTGATACAAATGTTGGCCTCTGGGACTATGAGGAGTTTAAAGCAACAATGGTGGTTGAGGATCTTCCTTTGGTGGCCAAGAGAATGAAAGAATCAGGGTTGTCGCACGTTGCTAGTTTCCCTTCTATGGTGCAATGCTATGAGCTGGTCCTTGAGTGCATCAGGCACTATGATTAGGATACATAGAGGATAATTGGTCCTTAAGGGAGAGTCATCACCAATCTCAACCCGGTCTCCATTGCCCAAACCTTCGACTTGCCAGATAGATCTCATGTGGTGGGATTCACCATTGAGGCAGCCCAGGAACTCTACGATGACCAGACTATGAGGTCACAGTAGCTAATCAACTCCTGGCTGGAAAAGCCCAAGTCCCACTATTCCAAGCCGCCTAAACAGCTGTACAGAGCAAAGTTCAAGAAGGAATACTATGACGCCATCACCTTTCTTAGCAGGGTACTTGGATTGAGGAGTGCTGGTACATTTGAGAACTGGATGTGCCATGCAATTGTAAGGATGGAGCAGGAGAAATATCAACTACCATTGGGTAGGGGTCATCAATCAAGTGATTCATAAGAAATTGTCCAATGTGTTGTAGACAAAGACCTTCACAATGACTTCATATTTGGTTTATGCACTTGCTAGGTTCCACCCCTATAGAGGATTGGACACTAGGGGCACCTTTGGATAGGATATTATCGATGAAGTTTTCCCTCAGTTGCATTGGGGAGGTTCAAATTATAGGAGAGTAAATGATGCATTCACTATGCATATTACCAGAATGCTTTAGGAAGCAGAGCATGTCAAAATTTTGGATCTGGCTAAGGAGCTCATCAACAAGTATGGAGCTTGGTTTATTTAGTTTCCAACCTTCTCCTACATTCGGATTAATAGCTGCCAAAAGGCCCCATACAGACTTCCAAGGTATCCCACCGACCAAATCATATTGTTGGAAGTCACTAGGCAAATTTGTGACTTTGATGCCATTATCAAGAAAGACAAGCATAAGATAGGATTTGGTGGGGATTTCCCCTAAGGATCAGCACTAGTGAGGTATGTCCTTCCATTGGTTCTTCCCAAGCTTCAGAGGAAGAAATGAGTACTCTCGGCCTGACTCTCCATTCCAGGAGATCCAGATTCGACATCACAGGAGAGGCTCAAAAGAAGGATAGCAGAGAATATAGCCATAAGGTAAATTTGGAGGACAACTGGGCCAACTGTAGTGATGAGTATGAGGTCAGAAAGAGGAAATTCTCCTGGCTCACTATTGAGTCAATTCGATTATATAATGTAAGGGCAGTTCCTGACTAGTTGGAGGATGATGGAAACTTGATCTAGGATCATGCCTATGAAGCCATAAAGGACAAACCAGTTGGTGATGTAGATTGGTTGGAAGAGGAGAAAATAGATTTAAAGAAACTGATGGATGCGGTCTATTAGCTCTCAAAAATGCAGGTTTGAACCACGAAAGGTTGCCAAGCTTTCACAACATTTTAGGGTAACAGAACAAGGTTTGAAACAATTAAACCTTCTACTCTCCAGGCGTTGCTAGACCTAGGCGGGTGAACCTATAACAAATGAAGCAGACTTGACTATTGATCTTCTCTTCATGCCATGATTTGTCCATGATGGCAAATTGGAATGGACAAAATAAACAAATTTGGTATATATTATATACTAAAATGAAGACTAATCCCTAATATGCTCAATCAACAGATATAAAAAGTATGAATGAAACTAAATGATGGAAATGATGAGACAAGTGCCTTATATAATATATGGAGTCAAATGAAATCTTAAACAACTGACTTCTTTCTAGAGATCATTCAAATTGTTTGGCATATTTTGTTTATAACTAGTATAAACATGCAAGATTGTGATTATTAAGTTCTTCTTACTGATCTAAATGAAATTCCCTTATTACTGTTATTAATTAAAAGGATTTAATCGTTCCTTGAAAGAACCTATCATCCAATCACACAAATACGGAAAATTTGTACTGATAAACCAGACATAAACATGTTATGCTAATTTAAATAACCAAGCAACATCAATCTTAGAGACAACTTAAATAATTCTTTCAATAGGCATGACACAACAATTGACACCAGAATACGCCAACAAATCAAATGATTTTCATTGATATCTCCGTAGCTTCAAAACATACATTAGAGTCTCAACCCAGTGAAACATATTGTTCCACCATATCTTCTATTCTCTATCCTATTCTATCTTACTATTTTACCTACTACTTCATTTACAATTGAGAGTGATTATTTATACATCAGTATCCAAATAGGCACATCATTTCATATTCCAATATCAGAAAACAGTTGCAATTAGGAATTTTCATGTTGGCCATAGTGCATAAGACTTCATCAATCAATCGCTGTAACATCCCCGTGAGTATGCTGAAGGCAACAATATCACTAATCATCCCTTTGGTCTTCTTTGCCTCACCGTAACACATCTGAGTTGTGAAGACATCATATTGAAAACCCCTAAAACCCCATTTATCTCCCGCGCATCGCTGTAGCATTCCGTTTGTTGCGACGAAGCCATATAGTATTCTTTTATTCCCTTTCAGTTTCCTCTTCACATTCATTATAGCTCATCTGGGTTAGTGAGATATCACAGAGATTACAATACGTTTTGCCGATATGTACTTCTTGTGCCTTCCATTCGCCGAGACCCAAGGAGCCTCTCACCGAAATGCTCCTTTTCTAACTCACTGTCACTGTAACTTAATGGTGTCGAGAAGACCTTATAGAGAATCCACCTTTTTCCGTTGAAAGTTCCTTTATCTCCCGAGTCGCCAAGACAACAGTAAACTCCTGCCAACAAATTCCCCCTGTGCTCCATCGGTGAGACCAGGCACCTCGCCAAGACATTTTAGTTTTTTTACCAACTGAAATAAGTCTGACTGATGAAGCCATTCATCAACAAGACAATGAGCCTTCGAAGAGACTCATACCGATGCCAAAAGTTACACCAAACCCATTCCTTCATCTCATTCGCTGAGACTTATCCCGATGTGCTCTATCAGTGAAACACCCTGATTTCATTGAAACTCTCGTCGAAGACCACCTCTCCATAGATCGCCAAGAAATTTTAGTTTTCTTACCGATTGAGTCCACCTGTCGTTGATGACCCCCTTCACATCTTATCGGCAAGACACTACTCCGATATACTTTAGTCTCACCGATGTACATTCCTCGTCGCCAGTCGGTAAGACAATGCTCAATCACCAAGACCACCTGCTGAGAATGTTTAGCTCGGCCGAAACATTTCCACATGTGCCAGTCAGAGAGACAAAATGTTTTCACCGTGACCTTACACCGATACTCATCAATTTGGCTGAAATGAATACTTGTGCATAGTCGGTATGACATGTGGAGATCACTGTGACATTATATCGATGCCTCAATCCTTTGCCAATTGAACCTTTGATACGCCTTTCGACAAGACATTCATATTTCACTATGACCTTCACCTGAATATGACTCCTATGCCGATATGTGTCTTTCAAACACGGGTCGGTGAAACATGACGCGTTCGGTGAAGCATTATACTGATGATCCCGACTCATGCCAATATGAACACTCCCATCATCGAGACGATGAAACTGTTATGCCGATAACTGCCAGTGAATGAAATTTAGTCGCCATGACATTAAAACATCTTGCCAATAGGCAAAACAAACATTTTTCTAGTAGAAGACACAACATGGATCGGGGAGAGCCTAATGAACTCATGCCGATAGGCACCAGAATGCAAAAGATGTGTGACTCAATGGATTCGATGGGCAACATGGGAAAAATATGAGCAAAATGATATGAAAATAAACCCCTACATTTATGAAAATGATTCCAATGGAAACTTAAGGTTATGTCAAACATGTGAAAAAGCTGAGAAATTTATAGTTCCAACAGTGGCTCCGTCTGGGGATGAATGATAGTCAAATCATTGCAAGGATCAAGAATCTTTGGGTGAGCAGACCAGACCAAACACAAAATGAGCCAGTGAGAAAAATGGAAATGGAAATGGAAATGGAAATGAAGCATGAAGGAATGAATGCAAAATGAATGCAAGATGGAGGTGAATGCAAAATCAAAATGCACCAGAACCCTAAACTACTGTGCATGGAAAAGAAATTTATAGAGGATACACAAGAGTTGTCCATGCATTGGCAACCCTCAATCCTTCGTGTTTCAATTTCACCTTTCCTAAGCTGTTACAATCTGAAACTCAAACCAATCCTTCCCCTATCAAACACCTGGTTTTGTGTTGAGTTCATCAAATTATTCCTGAAGATACTCATGCAATCCTTCCTGTCACTGTTATTGCAAGTTCTTAGAGTATCATCATGCTTGGTTCGGCCCAAAATCCCTACACCATCCTGTAGTTCAAATTCTTCAACATCTTGGAACAAACCCCTATTATTTTCAACATTCAAGATGCATGCATATGAAATACAATATTCCTTATTATCTTTCTCACTATTATGGATCATAAAGCATTCACTCAGCTATATTAAAATTTCACAATCAAAGTGCCCCTCTCGAGAAACAAAAAAATTTGTCATACCAACATTGTCTAAAACAAGCAAATCTGAAACCCTTTGCATTTCTTTGATACCCCTATGACTCAAACCTTCAATATTAAGCATATATGAACCAATCAAATGTGGAACATTATCATCCTTGGTATGCAGACAAATGTCTTCTCCACATGAGTTAGAAATTTCAAAAACACATACCTCATTCTGAACAAACGCATGCATTTGGCCAATCTCAAAGGTTTCACTATCAACTTGAGAAAGGCACTGAGAATCATATGAATCATTGCACAAAAAATTTTCACTGTCAAAACAAATGCAAGTTGGATAAAGAACTTCAGGATCAGCTTCATGTGTATATCTCTGATAGTCAAGAGTCACCAAATCTAAAATTTGCTCACAGCTGAGTAAACACGTTTCCACATTTTCATTATTACAGTCATACTCATCACTTTTGTCATCATCAAAAAGAGGCCCAGGATCAACTAAGAATGAAAAATTACCAACACAGTCACTTGTTCCATAACTTGACACATCACTTTGTTTATCTAAAAATACCTTTTGCTCAACATCAAGTGGATTTGAAAATACCTGAAATTCATTCTAGGGAAAACCTTTGCAAAAAATTATCTGATCCTCTTTTAAATCTTCATCATGCCATGGGCCTAAAATTTTTTGGAAACCATTCTCAAATTTACAACCCTCCTCTTCATCGCATGTATTGTTGTAGCTTTCAACTGCAGCTAGAGGCATTGTAAATTCACTATCAACATTTCCCATTGCCTCTTCATCCTGATCCTCATAAGAGGTAAAAGGATCCCCTTGCTGCAGATCAAAATCCCCAGGTTTATCTTCAAAATCTGAACACTCCTTTGATCCCTCATAACACACACTACTCTCCTTGTCACAATCTATCAAGCAAGAGAGATATCTTGTACCTTCATCTTTATTATGCAAGATATCATAGGAATCATACTGACTTGCACATACCTCATCATCTATTGGATGCATTGCTTGATCAATTCCTCTATACTCATCAGAAATACAACAATTGGAATCAACATTGGTAGTGTCCCCATACCCTTTCCTCTCCATGGCATCAATGAACTTATTCAAGTGATCACAAACTTGTTGTATTGATAATTCTGAATATTGAACTAAATTAGGCTCCCATACCCTTATGAATTGCTCAATAAACATGGTCCTTGTAGGCCTATGGTGAGAAGGTAACTGTATACAAATTTCTCTCATTCCATTGTACAGAGAAGTGAAATATTCTCCACCATACCTCTTTATGTCAAGAAAAGCATCCCAAAGACTTTTGAAATATTCATCATCTCTAGATTGTTGGTTCTGATACATACCCTGTTGCAGATTCTGGCTAATATCTCCAAGTGAATCAGAATTGTGTTGCCCTTGACATTGATCACATTGACATTCTTGATAACTGCCAATTGCATTTGACACTAATCACACTGGCATTCTTGATAATTTTCCAATCTTTGTCTAGACAGGATAAGCATTTTCTTGCTTTAATGGCTGTGGAGGATAAGTTCTCTGCTATGCATGATATGTATCGCCTCCATTGTAGAAATTTCCATTTGTAATATCAGGTGCTTGAGGGGCCCAATATCTTCCTGCATCTGTATATTCATTCTGGTCCAATTGTAGCCTTTTCCTCTACCATTCTTCTATTTCCTTTCTCTGAGACTCATACAGTGCTTTGACCTCCTCAAAAGTTAATGAT
Organism: Sequoia sempervirens; assembly: GCA_007258455.2. Taxonomy (NCBI): domain Eukaryota; kingdom Viridiplantae; phylum Streptophyta; class Pinopsida; order Cupressales; family Cupressaceae; genus Sequoia; species Sequoia sempervirens. The sequence goes on from VDFB02056351.1 coordinate 30,815,200, forward strand.
TCATAATCAACTTGAGGAGTGTCATGATCAATAGGTCCACCCTAATTACCCTCCATTTTCAGATCATTGAGGATCTTTTTCCTATCATATTTGAACAAATGCAATGTTTCTTTCAGAGTCGCCACCTACTTTTCCAAAAGTAGGAAAATGATTACTTTTGATCTTTCCCCAACAGAATCACCCCTTCTGAATCTTCTCAAATTATAACCTTTTCTTTAACGACTCTATAATGTGGTCTTCAATCGAATTTTCTGATATGTTTCCCCAGTAGAGTAGCCAATTTGTTAGCTCTCAAAAATGCAGGTTTGAACCATGAAAGGTTGCCAAGCTTTCACAACGTTTTAGGGTAATAGAAAAAGGTTTGAAACAATTAAACCTTCTACTCTATAGGCACTGCTAGACCAAGGTGGGTGAACCTATAACAAATGAAGCAGACTTGACTATTGATCTTCTCTTCATGCCATGATTTTTCCACAATGGCAAATTGGAATGGACAAAATAAACAAATTTGGTAATATTGTATACTAAAATGAAGACTAATCCCTAATATGCTTAATCAACAGATGTAAAAAGTATGAATGAAACTAAATGATGGAAATGATGAGACCAGTGCCTTATATAATATACAGAGTCAAATGAAATCTTAAACAACTAACTTCTTTCTAGAGATCATTCAAATTGTTTGGCATATTTTGTTTATAAATAGTATAAACATACAAGATTGTGATTATTAAGTTCTTCTCACTAATCTAAATGAAATTCCCTTATTACTGTGATTAATTAAAAGGATTTAATCCTTCCTTGAAAGAACCTATCAACCAATCACATAGATACTGAAAATTCATACTGATAAACTAGACATAAACATGTTATGCTAATTTAAATAACCAAGCAACATCAATATTAGAGACAACTTAAATAATTCTTTCAATAGGCACAACACAACAATTGACACCAGAATACGCCAGCAAATCAAATGATTTTCATTGATATCTTTGTAGCTTAAAAACATACATCAGAGTCTTAGCCCTATGATACATATTGTTCCACTGTATCTTCTATTCTCTATCCTATTATATCTTACTGTTTTACCTACTACTTCATTTACAATTGAGAGTGATTATTTATACATCAGTATCCAAACAGGCACATCATTTCATATTCCAATATCGGCAAATAGTTGCAATTAGGAATTTTCATGTTGGCCACAGTGCATAATACTTCATCAATCATTCGCTGTAACATCCCCGTGAGTATGCCGAAGGCAACAATATCTCTGATCATCCCTTTGGTCTTCTTTGCCTCGCCGTAACACATCCGAGTCATGAAGACATCATATCGAAAACCCTTAAAACCCTATTTGTCTCCCGTGCGTCACTGTAGCATTTCATTTGTCACAACGAAGCCATATAGTATTCTTTTATTCCCTTTCAGTTTCATCTTTGCATTCATTATAGCTCATCTAGGTCGGTGAGATATCACAGAGATTACAATATGTTTTGCTGATATGTACTTCTTGTGCCTTCCATTCGCCGAGACCCAAGGAGCCTCTCACCAAAATGCACCTTGTTCTAACTCACTATCACTGTAACTTAATGGTGTCGGGAAGACCTTATAGAGAATCCACCTTGTTCTGCCGAAAGTTCCTTTATCTCTCGAGTCACCAAGACAACAGTAAACTCCTGCTAACAAAGTCCCCCTATGCTCCATCAGTGAGACCGGGCACCTCGCCAAGACATTTTAGTTTTCTTACCGACTAAAATAAGTCTTACCGATGAAGCCATTCATCGACAAGACAATGAGCCTTCGAAGAGACTCATACCGATGCCAAAAGTTACACTAACCCATTCCTTCATCTCATTCACTGAGACTTATCCCGATGTGCTCTATTGGTGAAACACCCTGATTTCGTTGAAACTCTCACCAAAGACCACCTCTCCATAGATCGCCAAGACATTTCAGTTTTCTTACCGACTGAGTCCACTTATCATTGATGACCCCCTTCACATCTTATCAGAAAGACACTACTTTGATATACTTTAGTCTCACCGATGTACATTCCTCGTCACTAGTCAGTAAGACAATGCTCAATCGCCAAGACCACTTGCCGAAAACCTTTAGCTTGGCCGAAACATTTCCACATGTGCCAGTCAAAGAGACAAAATGTTTTCGCTATGACATTATGCTGATACTCATCAGTTTGGCTGAAATGAATACTTGTACACAATCGGTATGACATGTGGAGATCGCTATGATGTTATATCAATGCCTCAATCCTTTTCTGATAGAACCTTTGATACGTCTTTCGATAATACATTCATATTTCGCTATGACCTTCACCTGAATATGACTCCTATGCCGATATGTGTCTTTCAAACACGGGTCGGTGAAACATGACGTGTTCGGTGAAGCGTTACACCGATGATCAAGAATAATGCCGATATGAACACTCCTGTCACCGAGATGATGAAACTGTTATGCTGATAACTGTCAGTGAATGAAATTCAGTCGCCATGACATTAAAACATCTTGCCGATAGGCAACACAGACATTTTTCTAGCAGAAGACACAACATGGATCGGGGAGAGCCTAATGAACTCATGCCGGTAGGCACCAGAATGCAAAAGATGCATGACTCAATGGATTTGATGGGAAACATGGGAAAAATATGAGCAAAATGATATGAAAATAAACCCCTACATTTATCAAAAGGATTCCAATGGAAACTTAAGGTTATGTCAAACATGTGAAAAAGCTCAGAAATTTATAGTTCCAACATGGTCCTCAAATTTACCAAGATGTGGCTCAAGCACACTTTGTGGGAGTTGGAGAATAAAGGAGTGAAGTGAACTTATGACCTAATGGGAGATTTGGATCCCCATTCTACTTCTGAAGAATCTGCCGAGCAGGACCCTAAGGGTAAGGGCAGGCTAGAATCTCCTCTCAAAATCAAGATTAAGGGTATCCAAGAAATAGAGGTCCAAGGGACAAAAAAATAGAGAAAGCCAATGGGCAAGAAGAGGACAAGGACTAAGAAGTCTAAGCAGAGTCTTGAGGCTGATGCTCCTGTGCCCAAAAGGAAAAGAATTGAAAAATGTGAGAGAAGGCTAGCCCCAGGGTTGTGGAAGAAGTTGCCCCACCAATAATAGATGTTGAAAGCTCAGAGGAGAAGGCCAAAGTGTATGCAAGGAAGTCTAGGAATCCTCCTAGGGATGGTGTGCCTAAGGCTGAACTACCTCCGATGGCTTCTCATGAGAAGCAACATGATGACCTCCCTCCCACTCATGAAACCCAAAGTGAACCATGTGAGAAAAAGGAGATTGATGAGGATCTAGATACAAGGGAGGAAGAATTTCATGAAGGGGAACTCCTCAGTGCAGAGGAAGAAATTGAAAAGATAATGCAATCCCCTGTGGTTGCACATGTAGAGTACCCTATCAGAACTGAAGCAGTTGAATCTCCTCCAAGGGAGGTGTAAGCAATGAGGGATCCATCACCTACACATGAAGAGGAGCATGTTGCAGAGGAAGAAAGTAAAATGGATGAGACCCCTGAGAGACAAAATTTGAGCGAGGAAGCACCTAGGGGTCAACATGAAGAAGAAATGGGGTAGAGCAGGGTGCAATTGGAGTCCACTGTCCCTAATGGGCTGGAGAAAGAAATAAAGAGAAAATAGGTGGTTGTGGAAGATACTCCACCAAATTGGGATGCACTACTAGCCAAATTTGGAAGACATAAAGGTAAGAAGAAGGCTAGGGTGTTCTCAAAGATTGAGAGGGATGAGGCACATAACAAGGTTGTTCATGTTGCTACCCCTGTTCCAGATAAAAACATGGATGATGTGGCTGGGAATGATTACAATATACAAACTTTCAACCTTGGGCCTACATCGGTTGAGCAGGACATTAAGGATTATGAGGTCTCTAGTACAATTATTGTGGACAGATTGAGAAAGGAAGTAAAAACAAGTAGGAGCTAAAGAGAGAAAATGAGAATCTCAAGAAGTGCTTGGAGGAGTTAATGAAGCCACTACAATCCATTAATCCTTCTTCCTCTACTACCAATTCTATGCCTTAGGAGACCATAACTGAGCTTGAAAAGGTGAAAGCTTCCACCTTTGCCACTATGAATTGGTTGAAAGGAGTGCAAGAAAAGGGTGATGAAGCTATTAAGGAGATCCTGTCAATAGGGAAAGATGCTATTATGGTGACTGAGTGGTTGAAACAAGTGTTGGCATGAGATAAGGAGGATACGGACCTCCTTCTACAGAAAACTAAAACTCTAATGGAATACACTCATGACAGGTTGGTAAGTGACATAATTCTTTCTTCCTCTAGAGCTGCCAAATCTTGGGAATGGTTTGAGGAGTTTCAAATTAGGCAAAAGGTGCTAAAAAAGATTTACAAACAGAGAAAACATATTGATGACACCCTGGCTGGTGTTTATGATGGCTCCATTGCTTTTTTGAAATCATGACGGGAAGAAGAAAGATCAAGCCCAAGTACTTGAGCCTTGAGCAGTTGAGAGAATGGTGGCATGACGTGTATGCACCACTTGATGATGGTTCTATTTTTGAGCACCAACTGGATGATGTGGCCACCTACCTCGCAGTTATGGATAAGCATGTGACATACAAGGCAGAGTGGGATAGGTCAGTCAAACACTCAAGGGAGGAGATTGTGTCCATTGAGAGGCAACTTAGGGTTCTACCAGTACCACCTGTGGCCGACTTGGATGGAGTTTTCTTGAAGCTACATGAGGAGTCAGATCGGCGTGAGGATAATAGGGAAGAGAGTTGGTGCTAGGCTGTGGCGCGATTTGTGCTTCCCCATTATCTTCCCCCGCGTCATTCGGGCTACATCACGGATCTTGGGCCAACCTCGATGAGATGCACATTTAATATCAGTTTGACCCTTTTCGATGACCCTCTTGGCCGAGTGGTTGGACAGAGTAATTGCTGCAAAACCCTCGCCTGGCTGACATTTTCTCTAGAGTTTCTATATATTGGACATTTTGCCTCTTTGTAAAGGGTTGTTGTTGGTTAGATAGTGAGAAAATAGTTAGAAGGTTATAGAACAGAGCTAGTTAGAGGTAGAGTAAGTTAGCGAATAGTCATACTCAAGCAAATATTCTAACAAAAAACTAGAATTGTTGCTACAGTAGACAATTTGAATACAAGGAATGACATTGTGATTTTGTGCCATACTTGTCTTCTTTGGTTTGCATGGTTCCTGTTTCTATCTTTAAAATTGCTTTGAGAAGGTTAATACTAGTGTTAGATTCAATTGATAATGTTTGTGGTTTACTACTTGAATGTTCCAACAATCCTTCAGTCCATACTTTCCGCAACCAACTGATTGTTAGTTGCTTTGAAAAGTTAACCAGGACTTTAGATTCCTTGTACTTAGTTCAATCGTGAATGTTTTTCTTTTTAACTGCAATAGGGTTATTTGAATGCATGTTCATGGTTTGAAAATCTTAAGAGCCTTAGAAGATTGCACTGTCCTCTGTAAGATAGTAGATTTATCTGGGTCAAGCAGAAATCAGTTCTGGAAGGATTGGTCTGTTTTGGGTATTGATTACTTTTATTGTTAATGCTAGGAATAATAAATTAGATTTAGAAATCTCTTTGAAACCCTCCATCTTTTGCTATTTCTTTGATTAGTGGGTAACATCTAGGATTGAAATGGAACTAGTATGTGAAATTTGACAAAATCGATTCAATAGTTTGCTTGTAGTAAGGTCCCATAGTGATTACCAACAATTTCACATTTATCACTTAGTTGTTTGTGCATTTTCAAGACCTGACATGAAGACCTTGGGGTTATCTCTTGAGGCTTGCTAATAGATATTTACCTTTTAAGAGAGATAGGATATTGCATCTTGTCTTTGTTGTTGTTGTTGTGCAGAAACAACGATCAACATGTTGTAGCACATTTCTACACTTTGATAAACTCTTATCATTAGAATTCACCTAAAAATAACATTTCTATCCCTTGTCAAGTCCTATTTTAAAGTGTTACAGTAAAGTCTTGTAACAATATTTCACACTTTTCTATGCTTGATTTCACTATTTACACCTTTCTTATGCTTTATATGACCCCTTTATGCACTCATAAGACTTAATTAAGTGTATTTTTGAATTTAAAATTGACAAATAACATTCAATGAAAGTTAATTCCTAACACCCACTTACAAGCCCAAGGTGGGACCCATTCACCATGGGTGGCGAATGAGTCCCTGTTGGCTCCAAATTTAAAATAATTCAAAATTCCTTTCAGGTTTTTATTTAAAAATACCTTATGTCGGCCTGTGATGAGGTATTATTGGTTTATTAGGGAATAAGTGTGTATAAATAAGTGTTTTTCTTCTCATTTCAACCCGCATTCACTCATTCAAATTCAATCATTCAAGCACTTTGCATCATTCAATCAAGCATCCATTGAAGATCTTGGAGCAACCATTGATATATCTTTAGATTTCTTCAACAGGGTTGTGGTGAGTTTAGGACATTTTCATGTTGTTTATTCATCATTCCTTGCTCATTTCTTCATTAAGGGTTTGATTACCAAAGTGGGATTTGACCAAGGCAAATCCCTATACTCTAACCCTTAACCATTTTCCCCTTTTGCATGTGTGTTTGCAGACTTTTGTATGCAGATTTGTCAAGAAATTAGGTGTTGAAAGGTGGTCAACAAGTCAAAAAAGTGTTTCAAGTCAACTAAACCCTATTTCAAGCTTGGAGACAACCTACAGTCTATTTTCTGCAGATTTGACTCGTCAACCTGACAAGAAGACAAGTGCAGATTTGGAGCTATAGAATTGACCTCTAATTTACAAAATTTTGGAGGACTGATTCACCATCAGTGGCGAATGAGTTCCACCTTAAGGTTGAAAAAGGTGATTTTGTTAGATTCTAGTTCTCAATTATCGAAAAGCAGTTTTTCAGGTGTTTTTGTCAGAAGTAGGACTGATTCACCATCAATGGCGAATGAGTCCCACTGGTGATTTACATTGAATTATGCTAGACATCAAAGGATTCCAAATTCATCATCCAATTCCCAAGTGCACTCTGTTTGACCTTCTTCAATTCTATTTGCATTAGTTTCCATTTCTATTGCATTTTCTGCATACATCACTATGTTTTCAAACGTTACATATTACATTAGTTTTGTAATAATAATTAGTCAATTACATCATTTAGTTGGATCTACAACATTGAATTTAGTCTTAATTACATAATACAATCCTCTATTTGAGTGAAATACTTCAATTTTGGGGTTCTATCTCTTTCCTTTTAGGTGAAAGATCCTAAAAGTGCAAGAGAAGTCCATAGAACTACACAACCAAAATTTTTGGTTCACCTCTTACCCATAAATCTTATTCTTGCAAGAAAGAAGAATTTCTCTTGACAAATCATCTACACTACACTTCCACTATGCCACTCTAATACCAATTATTGATATTAATTTCTACAACAAACTCTCCACCATCTACTAATTTTCTTACACCTTGACATGCATTTCAAAGAGCAAGAATGTGACCATAAATATGCAACCATCAAGTCGTTAGAAATTTGTAAAACATGTTTTACCTGACTTGATCTCTTTCTTCATTTTTAGGGATGAATGAAATATCAATTTAGCTCCCCTTGGATCCATGCCTCATCACTTCAAATTAGTGATGTGAGGTAGAATCAACCTTATGGAGTGCTACCTACCAGTCTTTCTCTTTCCAAACCATCTTTTGCACCTTCTTTGATACATCATCCATCTTTTCAACATGTGAACCATTGTTCACTCTTGAAGATACATCTTTCCTTGTATTCTTCCTCTTGCTCTGTACTACTGGTCTCACAAGATCTAATTTGTAGCCTAGCTATGTGACCAAATTTGTCACACTTGTAGCATACTACATACATATTTCTTATAGGATTAAATAAATTTCTATTTACATATTTAGTGCTTTGTATAAGTGCAGCTCTGCATTCTCTATCCCTATGAAAAAACTGATTACATGTATAACAATAACCATTTAAACATGGGGAGTACCTAGTCATAGCGTTCCTCTGAACATGATGAGGAGGTCTTCTTTGATTTGGATTCTTCATGTATCCCATCCTAGTAAATCCTCCCGAATCAGCTCCGATAATGTTTTATTTTTTTCTTTGATACCTTGGGACTAATCTTTTCATCTTCTTTTGATAAGTAACGTTTGAATAATTATTCCTCTTCTTGTTTGCAACAAGTCTCTCTTCATCTTCAACTCTCTTCTTATTAGTAGTGGTCTTCTTTTCTTCTTTTGCTTTCTTCACTCCAACAATACCTTTCTCTGATCTTCCATTTCCAGAGGTACTTTCTTTGGAGCTACTTGTGTAGGTATCCTCTTCCTTCATGCAAGAAATTTCTTCTACTTTAAATAATTTTGTAGAGGTAGAAGAACTCTTCCCTTTTTTATCACTAAGGTCAGTTTTTTTTATTGGTCTTGATCTCATTCTAGATGGATTTTGTGATCTTATAAATTAATTTAATGTCTCAAAGCCACCTTTCAGCTTTAGGCCTTTGTCAATCTATTCCTTGAATTTCTCCAAATCTCTTCTCAGTGCTATTATATCTACTTCTAGCTTCATGCACTCATCTGATTTATACTGTAGTTTAGATTTAACTACATTTTTATCCTCTTAGCTTCCTCAACTTTAGTCTTCAAATTAACTATCATTTGATTAGATTATTTAAGGATTTTAATCAATCTATCTATCTTTTTCTTGGAATGTAGCTTTTGTTCTTCATTCCCCTTCTTCAAACTTTTAATCTCATTAAGAGTACTAAAGAGTTTACCCTCAAGGTCAACTTCTTCTTCTTCTTTACTAGAGGTTTTAGCTTCTTCATCTTTATCAAAACTCTCAATCTCTTCATCAGAGGTAGTTGGAAATGGGTCAATCCCATGGAAACTTCCATGTTCATCATCTGATCTACCATAACCATTAGATGACCCTTTTTCTTCACTTGCATGCATATCCTTCTTCTCATTCTTCTTACAATCCTCTTCTTTCTTAGGATTATGCTTTTTACTATGAAATCATTTAGTAACTATAGGAGTTATTCTAGCAAACTTAAAAAATTTAGTGGGTAGCTTACCTTTATATCTTCCAAAGCCTCTTCTCAATCTTCTCATGCACTCAAATTTCTCTTCATTAGTATTCTTTGATTAGCAGGTGGATGTTCCTTATTTATCACCTCTTATTGTAGCTTCACTTGAGAACCAACTTGCAAATTTCTCATCTTCACTTGTCTCAATACTTTCTGATTTACTATGACATCTCTCAGTCAATGGATGCACCTCAACATCACTTTCTTCATACATCCTCTTCAGCCTGTTCCACACTTCACATGCACTTTGGTAATGCATGACTTTGACAAATATGAAACTTAACAATCGATAAAGAATTGTATCCATTTCTTTAGCATTGTTCTCATATGCCATCTTTTCATCCTTAGTAGTTGGAGGTGTAGCAGAAGTTGTATATCCATATTCCATTGACATCCACACACCAAACCCTATGGATCCCAAATGTAACTTCATTTTGAATCTCCATGATATATAATTTGATCCATTAAAGAGAGGCACTCCTATAAATGAGCTTTCCTTATTAGCCATATTGTATTCACTCACCAAGATCTACTTGAGTTGATTAAGATTCTCCTAGGGAACCTAGGGTCTGATACCAATTGTTGGAACATAATGATCTACTGAGAGAGGGGGTGAATCAGTAGATACCAAAATTTATCCCTTAAAACTTTTTCCCTTTGAAAACTTATGCAAATTACTTCTTTGAACTCTTAATGTGTAGATACTAATATGAAGAAAAATAAACACACACACACACACAAGAACATCAAATAACACCATATGTACGTGGAAAACCCAAGATGGGAAAAACCACAGTAACAAAAGGATGCTTGAGTCTACTGCTCAAATCCAATGTCACAATCCACATATCTGTTACAATGCTTTTAGGGCTACAACCCAAGGATGCATCAACTACCTAATTTAGAAGTAGCCACTTCAAGGATACAACAACATCCTAGTTTAGGAGCAACAACTCCAAGGAAACTACTATCCCCTAAGCTGAGCTACAACTCAGTACAATGAGGCTACAAACTCTAAAGGATTACAAGTTCATATATGCATATAAATGGTTCTTCATAAACTTGAGATGCATCATTACATTTTTTTCTTTGTTGCACATACTGCAACTCACATCTTACTACTGAATTTGCACTCTGAGTAGCACACCCCTGCTCTACACTCTCCTTTTCTACACATAGAACTATCAATGTTCTATCTCTCTACTCTACACACACTCTTCATCATGGATGCAAATACCTAGATAATGATCTATATTACAGCCTAGGACTACCTTACATATGCATTCTCTATCTACTCTTTCTATCGTCTACACTCTACTAATATCTCTCTTTCTTGTAGAATTCATTCCCAACTCAACTCTCCCTCTCTATAGTATATCTCACAAAGATGTAACTCTTTATAGTTCAACATACAACTATAGAAATCTCACACCTATTGTAGACTCTTCTCTTTCGACCATACTCAAATTGTCTTCTTTTTTTCTAACTCAATCTACAATCTCTCTCCTCAAGATCCTCATCATCGTCTAGATTTTCTAATCTTGTTGTTCATTAGTTAGGGGTTCTCCTCCTTTCCAACTTTACAAGTAAGTTTTCAGTCCATCTCGAGCCTTGCACCATCATCCATCTCATCTGATAGAGTCTATGAGATATCTTCACTACATCGAGCCAATTCCATATTTAATTATGTACATAGAATTTTCCCAAAATAGCTCTCTAGAAAAACCTTACAATCTGATATACATTTAATGTCCTCACCTGATCCTTCAATCTATTTCTCCACCTACAAGATCAAATCTTCATTCAATTGGTCATTGAGAGCAATTGGACCAATTAAATCTCTACTCTATGTTGGTTTCTAGACAAAACCCTTATTCACATGGAGTTAGTTGTTTCAGATCTGTATGTTTGAACTCTGGCTATTGATCTATTCCTTTGCACCTTGATCTTATGATTAGTATTCATAGTGGTGTCTTTAAACCCTGACTGTTGGATAATCGGTCACTTAAACCACTATTGTTGATCTATCATATCGCTCTATCGTTGGGACTCCATTTAGACTCCCATCAATACAAGCAGGTCACACCGATATGCTTTCCATGTTATCTAATTGGGCCCACAGTCCATTTTTCTTCCATGTTGTCACCACATCTTTCCCAACACTGATGCAAAATGAAATATCGAGCAATTGTTCATTGCCATCTATCAGCCATCAATACACTTAGGTCCCACTGAATTCTTTCCTTATTGCTCCATTTGGGGGAACATATTTTAGACTCCCACCAATACATTAAAGTCACACTGAAACCATTCATTATTGTAGGCAAGTGGTCCCCACATATCGCTATCATCCACCATAGATAGTGTTCCACCAATCACTATTGTCCACCTAGTGTACTACCTTCATTGTCATCATGCTTAGACATCATTCATACTATCGGTCTATCAGAGAGACACCAAATCACCTTCCATCGATATGGAATTTTCACATTGATGCCATGTGTCATTCTTCCATTTGTTCTCACATGTCAACATTACCTTATAACTCTATTGCTGGGACATCCATCAATGTTTTACCGATACACCAAAGTCTCATCGATGAAGTACATAGAATCACTAGTACTGTCTGATCAACCTTCATCAATGTGCATCGTTGATCATTATTGGCCTTCATCATCACATATTTCACTAACCAGTCTGAATCAACCACATGTCACCATATCATTCACCTTCTAAATATCTTCATTACTATCGAGTCCCACTACCAGTGTTCATTCATCCATCACCCTGTTGGAGGGACCTTCTTCAAGGTCTTGGTGATGACATATAGTCTCTTTAAAGATATAGCCATTGTTGTATCGGGGAGATGATCATGGAACTTTCACTGATAAGACTTAGTCACACTGACAAAGACCATTTGATGACATCATCTATCCACCTCATCACCACATCACTACTTATTAATCCACAAGGATGTGGATTACTGTTCACCCAATCTTGTCATGCCATACGTCTACTTTGTCATTATGGTTAGGTCCCACATGGAGTGCTTCCTTCCTTCATATGACACGATCACTAAGTCACTACAAGTTATAAATTTTGAACCTCTTTTCAGAGGTTACTAAGTTATGAAAATCTATGACATGCTGATATATAGATATCGGGCTATCAGAGAGACTCTGATGCAAGTCCCACCAATAAACACTTGTCACACCAATGAAAAGTTAATCTGCTATCTACATCTCCACATCAAAGAGACATCTCTTATTCTCTCGCTGATCACACATTTTCACACCAACAAAGTGACCATTGGGACATTGAAGAGACTTTGATGCAAGTTCCACCGAACAATGCCAATCACCTCGATGAAATAGAAACCATTTAAACACTATGACTATAAACTCCTGTGTACATAGGGTTTAACTGATAAGCCCTAGAATGAGAGCTTTATCATATGAATGCTAACATCTCTATTGACATCAAGACCTACATAATACAATTCTGGAATTCTCTGGAAAAACCCACATCGAATCTGCATCTAGATTTGACCTTAGACAATTGGTAGAACTATTTGTAACGCCATGTAAATCTTGCATGATAGCAATGCAACATTTGAGAACCTTTGCAACATTTGTAGATACATGTTCATGTCTTCATCACTCTACACTATCTCTTCCAGAACCAGATTCACTCCCCTCACATTCATCCTTTGAGCTTCATAGCATTTAGGCACACCATTGATCTATCATCATGCTAACATCTCCCTTGCATGATCAACTCCACTTCCTTTGACATCAATGAAAACATTATGTGCTTCTGTACAGGATCAACACACTTCTCTTTTGATCCCCTTTTGACATCAATGACAACATATTCCAAGAAAAAGAAGTAGGAAATCCAAAAGGACAGAGAAAATATAAATGGATATTAAAGCATACAAAAGAAGATCATCCCTATCACACTCCATTAGTCAAAGAAACTATGGGGAAAAATCAAAAGAGGAAATGTATCCATCAAAGATGTCTGCAAATACAAAAGTGAACTTCTCAAGTGGCATATAATGTATATCAAGAAGTTGGTCACAATCTCATGCAAACATCCTATCATTGCTCATCTTTCTAAGTTTGGAGAATCAAAGGTTCCAAACTATCAACCAATCCATCTCATATTCCTTCACACATGTCACCATACACTCTATTCATGATATCCAATTCTTGCATTGACAGTGTGTTGGCAACTACTCTTCATCATAAGGATTCTGAAGGCAATCTATCATGATGTGTGCACATAGACAAGGTTAATTCTGATATCATCAAGGTAGATTAGAGTTCTCCAAAGTTGCATTCAAATTTTTGTATCTTAGCAAAGTAGCTTCTTCGAGTAGGATATCATTGGAACATTATGACATTCACATCTATATCAGTACCATTAGGTGGTTCAACATGAGCATAAACCTCTAAAAAATTAATATATATATAATAGTAAAGATAAAAATTGTCCTCTAGTGAAAACCACTACGGTGGCACTTTGGGAATGTACTATGGTGAAAACCTATAAAATAGGCATCATGAGTAGAATCAAGTATCTATATGATCCTTTTTAGATGGAAGTATCACATCCCCATCATGATAAATCCAACATCCCTCCATCCATCCAATCCATCATTATCCAAATCTTCCAATTTATCTTGATCTTGAAAAAGGTTCACCGTATAAGTCAACTTTATTGATGGAAAGCTCTTGACAGAATCTTTTACCATTTTGTCTCATGAAATCCCATAGCCCATATATACCATGATAAAATTCTGTTGAACTCTTTGCATATACATTACTATATATAGGAGAGAATTTTCACCCCTTATGCAAATTCCCCTTTTTCTCTTCTTCACTTTAGAAAACCAAATTCAAAGGAAAAATTTTGCATAAGCCCTCTACCTTTGTTCCACTTGGTGGTCATTTCGTGTGTCAATAGAGGAATAACAATTAGGGACACCCACACATTGCACTTATGTCCTTGGTAGATTCGTACATTTTGAGCCTACAAAGGAATTACATTTCCCATTGGAAGTTGATTTGTAACACCCCCTTCGACTATCGACCTGAATATGGCCATTTTCTTCATTCTCTCCTTCAAATTCACTCCTACATGCTTTCATCTCGTTTCATCTTCTAAGAATTTAGTTCATCCCTCCAAGCCATTCTCTAAGCATCCTACACAACTTTTCTTGCATCCATCACTCTCAAGCAACACTTTGCACTCCATAGCATAAGCAACAACACTTCGTCAATTCCATAGAGCAAGTGTGGAACAAACACCATTGTAGAAGAGGCTTGAGTCCCCTCATTTTCTCCTCCATTAGCTAGTGAGCTATTGGTGGAGGTGGTAAGATTTCTACTCTTGTCCTCTACAACCCTACTATTTTTGTAGTGCTTTTGTGTTCTTTACTTCATTTATCTCTTTATCATATATTTCTCCATTATCACAATCTTGGTTGTCCGTGGAGGTGGAAATAGCTAAACGGGGGTCTAATTGAGGTAGGCCCCTATACAACCACCCAACAATTTTCCTCTCTATTGTGTGTAGGAGAAACTATTCTCAGAGCTAGCTAGAAAATAGGCCTTTTTGTGAGATCATTCTTCTCACCCTAGCATTAATCTACTTTATCACATTCATCTATACATTTCGTATTTCATAGTGTTATTTTGTTCTCCTAAAAACTACTAGCTAGGTTGTTAGTCTATTTTCCTATATTTAACCTTGTCTCTTTAGTCCTCTGGTCATACAGATGTCAACACACCTAAGAGACACCATCACGCCACACTGTCATCCTGGAACCGTGCTTTCATCCTTCGGCAGAGAGCTTCTTGAGGCACAATGTTGAACTCAAAAACTAGCTCACCTAGCCCAATTCCAAGTTTTAGGTTTGTAGAGTGATCGAAGGGCTTTAAATAGTCCTCATCATTCTCTTCTCACACCTCCTAACACCCCTTTAAGCTGAGGTATGTTAGAGCAGCCTTCCACTCTTGGCTCTCCATGACTTGGGGCCTTGAATGTGGTTGGTCCCCCTCTCTTACAATTTTGGTGAAATCGATGTGAACCAACATCTATTCATCTATTGGTGTTGAAGCTTTTCCCTTATACCTTGTGACCGTTGTGCCCCTGAGTGTTGTGAAGGTTTATGAGCATCACAATCTAGTCCACAACCTCAGGGTATATTGTTAGGAGAAGTATATGACACCTTCTGATGGAAAGGACGAAGGTCACTACTGGTTTCTCTACGGGCATTTTCTCTAGTCCCATCATTTGTCTAATTGCATAGGAGTAGTTATCAAGGGATGAGATAGGATTCTCTAATGAGACCGATCACGTCCCCGCTCCTCCTGCATCTCCTACACCATCTTTGGTAGATGACCATGAGGTTGTTCACATACTTACAAAATACATCTCTACCCTCAGCAACGGGTTAGGTGACTTGGAACATCACTTGGAAGGACCCCCAACATTGGCTAGGGCCACCCAGGTTATCAACAGACTAAAGTACATGGTGGAAAAATATTGAACAAGCATAGAACTCTTCACTAGTCTCTCTAGTCTAACTGATGCATGTGCTCCTCCAAACAACCCTAATATTATACGAGGAGCCACTTTTGAAGATTATGAGAGATAGCTAGGACTATTGATGCCTCCTATGTCTGTATACATGACTGATATCGTACCCTCAATCAACATCCCCTAGGCCCTTGAGGGACCCAACATTATTAAAGTGAACAAGATCCCCTTGGGTTTCAACTTCACCCCTCCTATCACCTCTAGTGGTGGAGTTGTTGGTAGGATGAGTGGTGGAGGCTTCAGTAGTGGCGGTGGCCTTAGTAGTGAGTGTGGTGCTAGTGGAAGTGGTTCTGGGGGAGGTCATGGTGGTGGCTTTGGAAGTGGAGGTGGCTCTAGCAGAGGCCCTACTGGTGGTGGTGGCTCCAATAGCAGTTCCGGTGGTGGTCACACTAGTGGTTCTAATGGTGGCTTTGGTGGTAGTTTTGGAGGAGGTCCTTCTAGCCCTTTATCTACTAATGACCCTATTCTAAACACTCTTCTTTAGAATATGGGTAAGATGCAGAGCTAGTTAGTGAGTCTCTCGAAATCCGTTGCCTAGCCTATCTTCCAACCATTCTTTTGACATAGCCTATTGTGGGTCGCTATTTTGAACACTCCCTTTCCCTAGGGAGTGGAGATTCTTAAATTTGAGAAATGCGGTGGTAAAGGGGACCCACAAATGCATGTTTCCTCATTTAACACCTTGTGCACAAATTTCTTCCATCACGATGCATTGATGACCAAACTATTTCCTCGATCTCTCAAGGATACAACACTTGAATGGTACTGTTCCTTGCTTGATAATTCAATTTTCTCATTTGATCAACTTGTGAACCAATTCCTATGACAGTTCCATGCTAACATTAGGTCAAAGATGACCTTTTCGGATCTCGCCCAGTATAAACAAGGTGATAACAAAAAGATTATTGATTTCATAGCATGATATGAAGCACTTTTCTCACAAATCACATATTTGCTACCTGATTCAGACGTATATAATGTATTCATAGGGAACTTACAAAGACCTTGGAAATAAAAGTTTTCCCTTATGAAATACCCTTCTTTTGCACATTTTTGTGCAGCCCTATGAGAGTATCTGTAGACAGTGGTTCAGTTTGAAGGGTCCTCCTTGCGCTCCCATTCTAAAGGAAAGTCCATTGTGTTGATCTCTGAAAAAGGAAAAGCTATTGTGAATTTAGTAGCCATTGTGGATGACAACAACCTTAGATGCAACTGAAAGTTCACAAAGTTATCAGAATCTTATTCCTCCATCTTGTAAAAGTTGTTGAAGGATAAGATCGTAACCTTTCCAAACCCTAAAACTCTTAAGGCACCATACCCTAATTGGCATGATGCAAGTACCTACTTTCAGTAACATTGAGTTAATGGACATGATACCAAACATTTCCTACATCATGAGATACAAAACCACATCGAGGATGGTACTATTCATCTATATGGTAGCAAATAAAATGCAAAAAAATTGGTGGTGAAAGTGAATAGTGAACTATAGATATACACAAACCTATTTTCATCACATTCTACTAAAATGATTGTCAACCCCACTAATTCTATCACTTAGCCCAAAGCCTATGTTAACATGGTCATAGTTACTTCTACTGCATGGCCTACGACCGGTCCGCTAGATATAGTGTCACTTCTCTATGTTATTGCTCACCTCAATGGAAACATTGTGATAGGGGTCCTAGTATACCCCACAAGTCAAGTGAATGTTATCACATAAGAGACATTGTGGCTTAACTCATTACATAGAAAATAATATGAAGAAATGAAATCTACCATCCATACACACAATGGTCTTTGTCTGAAACCATATGGCTCAATACCTTTGTTTGTCCTAGTTGGACTTAGCACTATCGACATAGTTTTCAATATCATTCTGGAGTCAAATCTGTTCAGGATGAAGCTAAGCATACCTTGGCTAGCTTCCATGAATGGAATCACCTATGTTATTCATAAATGTCTAAAGTTCTCCCATGAAGGTGATGTGCATGTAGTTCATGACACTGGATACTAGCCTCTCATGTCCCATGGGTGATATCCATTAGACTATTTTTGGCCCACCCCGATTGGTTTGCTTCCTCCAAGAACAGACCTACTTTACAAGAAGTACGTGAAGTATAAGACCATGGGAAAGGGATACCCAAAAATGGCTCTTCTTGTAGCACAACAACTGGCCACCTCGTCTTCTTGAAAAGGGAAGGGGAAGGTGACCTCCCCTCAGGAGGAATCATCTACTCCCCTTTGTTGGGAGGAGTATTGGATGAGAAAGCCCGACTTCTACCCGTAAAGTCTGATGATCCCTCCTTGGCGTAGACCCAAGATTAGAATATAAGATCTCCCTACTAAACTATCTAAACCTTGGTACTACCTATATGTTAGAGGAAAAGGTCCCCATGCAGAGTCCTTTTTTTCTTGACCTCTGCAACCTCCTACTACTCCTACTCACAAAGTGGTGAATGGGAAGAGGCCCACTATCGAGGTGCTTGATCTGACTCCCCCAAGGTTGCTTCTCAATTTTTTCATCCTACTCCCATTCAGGATTTTGTTCCTCCACCAGAAAAAGCTATAGTGGACACTCCCATGGCTAAGTAGGATCCTTTTGTTCCTTTGCAGCCTCCAACCTCTAGTTCAAAGAGTCACAGAAACTGCCTTGTGTGCAAGCGTAAGTGCCAACAAAAGGCTCTCATGGTTGAGTAGGCTGCCTTGTAGAGGAAGGAAGAGGAGATGACCACCCCTGTATCAGGGCCTCCTACCATGTCCTCCTCTCTACTCCCCTCTTCTTACATTCAAACCATCTTTGTATCACTTTTGGATTACGCTGCGAGTGTGAATGTGTGTGACCCTAAAAAGGTGTAGGTGTTCCTCACTCCTTCGGTGGAGTTGCCTCTGTTGATGTCCCTTCCATATGTCCAACCTTTCTTGAAGCCCATAGATACGACAAACACCTTGGTCATATCTATTGTAGTTCTTTCCTCCTCCTCTTCCTCCATACCTCTTGCCTCATCTGTGTGGAGTTCACATCCCCCAACAAAGCAAAAGGTAGAGAGTGGTCCTTCCAGCAATGGAGGAAGTCAGAGGATCCCACCTTCTCTGAAATGTGGTTCCATGCTGACTTGTTCTATCCTAGTGATGGGACCGGTCCTAACTTCCCCTGAGTTTGTCACTACTCTCAAATCAATCAGTGAGCCTAGCAGTGAACCTCGAGCACACCCTTCCCCATCCGTTGAGGTGAAACATGACACTCCTATGAAGTGAATGTTTAACTCTTTGGATGAGGTTCTATCCTTTTCGGTGATCTTCAAGAAATTGCTAACCTTAGCTCAACAAGATCTTGGTGGAGAGGACATTATGAGGCTCTCTTATCCATTATTGCGGGAGTGTTGGATGTTCCTCCTCTTAACATCTCACCACTACAGGCTCATCCCACTTCTCCCTATGATGATCTAGAGTGGGAAGCGGATGACCTCTTGGTCGATTAGTGTTAGGAGGAGGCCCCTTCTTTATCTTTAGATTAGATGTGTGTGTGTTGTGATGTGTTCCCCCATGATCGTGCTATATGTGCCTAGATGATGCTTGTCACCCATATTGGTGATTGGATATAGGCATGGTTTTTGTGTCGTAAACCTTCTTTTATTTGTATAATCATTCTTCTGTGTTTGTGACTTGATTTTGGATAAATTAGGGGCAATGTAAAGAATCAGGGGCATTTAGGCTTCCCTTCCATGTCGACCAAATTTTTTATTTTTAGTTTGTATTCTCGTGGATTCTTCACATGACTTGATATAGTAGGTTGTTGATGAAAGTTTATATTATATACTATATATATATTTATGAGCAGTTCTGACCCTGAAATATTAGGCCACCCTTGTGCCCTTTGTTCATGTTTTCTTTCCTTTTTTTCTTTTCTATTATCTTTCTCTTTTCATTGCTTCAGTTGTCCCTCTCATGTGTGACAACACCACCTCTTCAACACTTTCATTTTCAGAAAATGCATTTGTTGCCAATGAATATTTTCTTGAGAATCTTCACAAACTCCTTTCAAGAGTCATGTTCTCAACTTGAAACCCTAATGGAAAGTGTTTCCTTCATCACGGGTTCGTAAAGAAAGAACTTGGGAATCTTCCTTTAAAGTGATAACAACTTTGATCTTCCCCTCATGTGGGGGCATATTCTTCCTTTCAAATTCCTTAATAAAGTGAACATCTTTCAAAAGGATTCCTTGATGATGAATCGATTCGAGAGACATATCCTTTGCATTTTTGAACTATGTGTCCCTTGAGTGGATCCCTTCTTGACACCAGGGTTCCCAAGGGAGCCCTTTGAAATTTTTCCAAATTGACGATGGTTTGTGCGATTGTCTGCCTACTTTCCTGCATGGCTACTTGTTGACATGTTCTATCTACGGGTAAAGATGTCGCTTTACAAGTACACCTATGAAACTACTCTTTGACTTTGTGGAGTACACTTTCTTTGGTTTCCTCCATGTGAGAGATCTTGGGGAATACCTTCTTGTAGGTTTGAGGGCATGTAGGGTGCTTCCTTTGAGCTTCCTCCATGCGAGATATTTTGGGGGTGGCTCCCCTATAGGTTTGTGGGTCTCTAGGGTGATTTCTTGGGTTTCCTTAATGTGAGAGATCTTGAAGGACACCTTCGTTGCAGGTTTGTAGGTCTATAGGGTGCTTTCCCAGCTTCCACCATGTGAGAGATCTTGGGGGACACTTCCTTGCAGATCTGTGGGCTTGTAAGGTGCTTTCTTTGGTTTCCTCCATGTGAGAGATCTTGAAGGATACCCTCCCTTCAAGTCTGCCAGTCTATAGGGAACTTTCCTGGAATCCTCCATGCAAGAGATCTTGGGGAACGCTTCCTTGTAGGTCTGTAGGCCTATAAGGTGCTTTTCTAGGTATTCTCCATCTGAGAGTTCTTGGGGGACACCTTCCTTAGTAGTCTATGGGCTTGTGAGGAACTTTCTTCACATGGCTGCCTTTATGTGAGAGATCTTGGGGGTTGCCTCCTTGTAGGTCTATGAACCTGTAAGATGCTTTCATTCTTCAACTTCATAGTTCTATAGGGCTATGAAGTTATTTTCTTGTCCTCCACTCTTGAGTTTTCCAGATCGCAGTCTGCTTCCTCAACAGTTCAAGTATACATTTCTAACTCTACTACTTCTCTGATCTACTTTACCAAAGCACTCATTAGTATTCATGCTCACTAAAGTGGGGTAAAAATGTATAGGAGCAAATTTGTACCCCTTATGAAAATTCCCCCTTTTCCCTTCTTCACTTTAAAAAACCAAATTCGAAGGATAAATTTCACATAAGCCCGGTGCCTTCGTTCCACTTGCGGTCATTTTTTGTGTCAGTAGAGGAATAACTATCAGGTATGCCCACATGACACATAGAAATTTTCATTGTGTGCTTATGTCCCTAGCATATTCCTATGTCTGGAGCCTACAGAGGTGTTAAAATTCCCATTGGAATTTGATTTGTAATTCCCCCTTCGACTAACCGACTTGAATATGGTCACTTTCTTCATTCTCTCCTTCAAATTTACTCCTACATGATTTTCATCTCTTTACATCTTCTAAGCATTTAGTTCATCTCTCTAAGCCATTCTCTAACCATCCTACACAATGTTTCTTGCATCCTCACTCTCAAGAAACACTTTGCACTCCATAGCAACAACAACAACACTCCGTCAACTCTGTAGAGCAAGTGTGGAAAAACCACCATTGTAGCAGAGGCTTGAGAACCCTCATTTTCTCCTCCATTAGCTAGTGAGCTCTTGGTGGAGGTGGTAAGCTTTCTACTCCTCTCCTCTATGATTTGGTGGGTAGCACCCTACTATTTTTGTAGTTCTTTTATGTTCTTTACTTCAATTCTCTTTTTATCATATATTTCTCCATTATCGCAAACTTGGTTGTCCATGGAGGTGGAAAAACCTAAATGGGGGTCTGACTGAGGCAGGCCCCTATACAACCACCCAACAATTTTCCTCTCTATTGTGTGTAGGTGAAAGTGTTCTTAGAGCTAGCTGGAAAACAAGATTTTCTGTGAGATCATTCTTATCACCCTAGCATTAATCTACTTACTTTATCACATTTGTCTATACATTTTGTATTTCATAGTGTTACTTTGTTCTCTTAAAAACCTATAGCTAGACTACTAGTTTGTTTTCTTGTGTTTAACCTTGTCTCTTTAGTCCTCTGGTCATATGGATGCCAGTGCACCTGAGATATGCGAGCACACTACGCTATTGTCTTGGAACTGTGCTTTCATCCTTGGGTAGAGAGTTTCCTAAGGAAAAATTTTCAACCTAAAAACTAGCTCACCTAGCCCCATTCCAAGTTTTGGGTCTACAGAGTGATTGAAGGACCTTATAGTCCTCATCATTCTTGACTCACATCTCCTAACACCCTTTTAAGCTAAGGTAAGTTAGGGAAGCCTTCCAGTCTTGGCTCTCCATGATCTAGGGCCATTAACCTGGTTGGTCCCCCTCTCTTAAATTTTTGGTGAAGTCAATGTGAACCAACATTTGCTCATTCATCGGTGTTGAAGCTTTTCCCTTATACCTTGTGACCATTGTGCCAACGAGTGTTGTGAAGGTTTATAAGCACCACAACCCAATCCACAACCTCTGGGTATATTGTTAGGAGAAGTATACGATAGCTTTTGATGGAAAGGAAAAAAGTCACTACTAGTTTCTCTACGAGCCTTTTCTTTGGTCCCACCATTGGTTTGGATGTGTAGGAGCAATTGTCAAGGGACGAGATAGGAGTCTCTGATGAGATTGATCATTTCCCCACTCCTCCTGCATATCCTACACCATCATCAATAGATGAGCATGAGGCTGTTCAGATACCTACAGAATACATCTCCACCCTCAACAATGGGTTGGGTGTCTTGGAACATCACTTAGAAAGAGACTCAAAGTTGGCTAGGGCCACCTGGGTTATCAACGAACTAAAGTACATGGAGGGAAAAGACCAAATAGGCATAGAACTCTTGGCTAATCTCTCTAGTCTAACTGATGCATGTGCTCCTCCAAAAAACCCTAATATTATACGAGGAGCCACTTTTGAAAATCATGAAAGACAACTAGGACTATCGATTCCTCCTACATCTATATACATGACTGATACCGTACCCTCAATCAACATCCCCTCTTCCTTTGAGGGACTCGACACTAAGTGAACAAGATCCCCTTGGGTTTCAACTTCACCCCTCCTATCACCTCTAGTGGTGGAGGCTTTGGTAGTGGTGGTGGCTTTGGTAGTGGGGGTAGTACTACTGGAAGTGGTTCTGGTGGAGGTCATGGTGGTGGCTCTGGCAGAGGCCCTACTGATGGCAGTGACTCTGATAGTAGTTTCGATGGTGGTCACACCAGTGGTTCTGGTGGTGGCTCTAGTGGTAGTTCTAGAAGATTTCCTTTTGGCCCTTTATCTTTGAATGACCCTATTCTAAACACTCTTCTTCAGAATATGGGTAAGATGTAGAGCCAGTTAGCGAGTCTCTCACAAGCCTCTGTCTAGCCTATCTTCCAACCCTTCTTCTGACATAGCCTATTGTTGGTCGCTATTTTGAACACTCCCTTTACCTAGGGAATGGAGATTCCTAAATTTGAGAAATACGGTCGAAAAAGAGACCCAAAAATGCATGTTTTTTCCTTTAATGCCTTGTACACATATTTCTTCCATTACGATGCATTGATGGATAAACTATTTCCACGATCTCTCAAGGATACGACAATTGAATGGTATTGTTCCTTGCTCAAAAATTATATTTTCTCATTTGATTAACTTGAACCATTCCTATGATAGTTCCAAGCTAACATCGGGCTGAAGATGACCTTTTGGGATCTCGTCTAGAGAAAACAAGGTGATAACAAAAAGATTACTTATTTCATAGTGAGATATCAAGCACTTTTCTCACAAATATTGAATATATGTTTCCCAATTCTGACATGCAAAATGTATTCATAGGGAACTTACAAAGGCCTTGGCAAGAAAAATTTTCCATTATGAAATACCCTTCTTTTGTGCATTTGTGTGCAGCCCTACGAGAGTATCAACAGGCAGTGGTTTAGTTTAGAGGGTCCTCCTCATGCTCTCATTATGAAGGAAAGTCCATTGTGTCGATCTATGGAAAAGGAAAAGTTGTTACGAATGTAGTAGCCATTGCGGATGACAATGGCCTCAAATGCAAACAAAAGTTCACAAAGTTATTAAAATCTTATTCCTCCATCTTGCAAACGTTGTTGAAGGTTAAGATCGTAACCTTGCTAAACCCTAAACCTCTTAAGGAACCATACCCTAATTGGTATGTTGTAAGTACCTACTATCAGTACCATCGAGTTAATGAACATGATATCGAATGTTGTATCCGCCTGCATCATGAGATATAGGACTTCATCGAGTACGATACTATTGATGTCAATGGTAAAAAACAAAATACAAAGAAATTGGTGGTGAAAGTGAATAATGAACTGCAAATATACACAAACCCATTTTTGTCACATTCTACTAACATGATTGTTGACCCCACTAAATCTATCACTCAACCCAAGGCCTATGTAAACATGGTCATGGTTACTTCTACCGTACGACCTATGAATGGTTTGTCAGATATAACGTTCATGTCGCAGGACTTACCCTTAAATAACAAGCCCTCGCCTCTCTATATTCTTGCTCGCCTCAATGGAAACATTGTGATAGGGGTCCTAGTAGACCCCGTGAGTTGAGTGAATGTTATCACAGAAGAGACATGTTGTGGGTTAACTCATTACATAGAAAAGAATATGAAGAAACAAAATCTACCATCCGTACACATGATGGTCTTTTTCTGAAACCATATGGCTCGATAACTTTTTCCATCCTAGTTGGACCTAGGACTTTCGACACTATTTTTGATGTCATTCTAGAGTTATATCTATTCAAGATGAAGCTAGGCATACCTTGGCTAGATTCCATCAATGGAATCACCTCCGTTATTCATAAATGTCTGAAGTTCTCCCATGAAGGTATTGTGCACATAGTGCATGACACTAGATACCAGCCTCTGCTGTCTCGTGGGGGATATCCATTAGACCATTTTTGGCTCACCCTGGTTGGTCTGCTTCCTCCAAGAATAGACCTACTTTACAAGAACTACATGAAGTACAAGACCAAGGGCAAGGGACAGCCAAAATTGGCTCTTCCTATAGCACAACAACCAACTACCTCTTCTTCCCAAAAAAGGGATTGAGAAGGTGACCTCCCCTTAGGAGGACTCATCTACTCCCCTCTCTTGGGAGGAGTATTGGATGAGAAAGCTTGGCTTCTACCCAATAAGTGTGATCATCCCTCCTTGATTTAGACCCAAGATTAGAATATCGGATCTCCCTACTAAACCATCCAGACCTTGGCACTACCTATATGGTAGAGGAAAAGGTCCCCATGGAGAGTCCTCTTTGTCTCGACCTTCATAGCCTTCTACCACTTCTACTCCCAAAGTGGTAAATAGAAAGAGGCTCACTACTAAGGCACTTGATCCGAATCCCCCCTGCTGCTTCTCAACCTATTCCTCCAACTTTTTGTGCAATTTTGCACACACGCCCCACTTGGAGTAGGGACCCTCTTTCTTTTCGGACTTTGGATGTCTCTTGGACCTTTGGTTTTTAGTGGATTTGTCCTTTCATGGTCTTGGGATGTTGGTCTTGCTTACTTTGGTCTTACCCTGAAGGTTGAATTGATCAAAGTTGGTTTTTGATGAGGTCCAGGTTTTGACCTGGGTCCAAAATTTTTCGGTTCACCCGGATTTTCCTGGGTCCTGGTCCATCTTCTGTCGGTGTCAGATTTTCCAAAATCCAGGTTTCTGGTTGAATCTAGGATTTTTCGGATCACCTGAATTTTCCTGGACTGCGTCGGAGTCCCAGAAGGGTGCGTTGTCCGCTTAATTCATGCTCACCAGGATAATCCGGCTGGCTCGGATTTTTCCAAAATTCCATTTCAACCTCGAGTTTCCAAATTTTCTCGATATTTCTTGTCAGCCATTAATGCTTGGAGTACGTCTTCTCAAGCGCGAGTGTGAGTGAATTTAAGATCTTTTGGTGCTCTCTTGATTTCATTATTCACTTGCTATCTACTCTAGCGATTGAGTTTGTTCATTTTTGAGCTTTGGTCATTGGATTTGGTTTGCTTGCACATGGATTCCTTGAGAGTTTGTGTTGATATATTTTCCACTAGGGCAACCTGATTCGCAGTGACTTCCTTGGGCTCGAGGTTCATTCGGATTTAATCCATGGTAAGTCATTTTGACTTCTCCTATTGTTTTGCGCTTGTGATTGAGCCTCTCAAGTTGTTGTTGATGATTATTTGGGTCGGCCCTTCTTGTTTTCATGGTTACATATTTATTGAATTAGGGTTTGATCTCACCTTTCCATGGGTTTTAACGCCTGCACTGTGCATCCCTTCGTTTATCAATTAAATGTCGGGTACTCCTCTGTGACTAGGTGTCCCTGTTAGGGCCTTGACTTGTTGGTGCGTAATCTAGTTTAATTTGTGAAGGTAAGGTTTCGCTATGTCGGCCCAAGATTGCTAAGTTTGGTGGAGTTGGCATGAACCTCATGCCTTGTGTCTAACTCAACCTTGTTCAGAACACTTGAAACCCTGGTATGCCCTAGTTTCATCATTTTAAGGGTAGTGTCTGAATTTCGAGTTCGCCTTAACTCTCATGGCGGAGGTTTGGCTATTAAATCTAGGGCATCATTATTTTGTTGCAGGGATCAACCATTTGAGAGTTTTTGGGAATTTAAATTCAAGTGTAGTTGAAATTTGGCTTATTGGGGTAGAGTTTATGTTCATCGGATTCAGACAGGGGGGTTTGTATGATCACTTGATTAATGGTCTGCGCGTCGAACGATCGTCGGGTTTCTGAGGTGTCTGCGGAATTCCTGTGCACCCGGATTTTCCCAGATTTTTCCATTTCCCCAGAGTATGATGAATTCTCGGAATTCCAAGCTGCCCACGAAAATTTGAACTATCCGAATTTTTCTGGTTTTTTGCTTGGTTTCACTTGATTTTGATTTTCAAACTTGAAATAATGAATTAAATGTTAGATGATGATTTCTTGTTGCTAAATGGATGAATCTCATGATAATCATGCATCTCTTTTGTCTGTATTGATGATTTATTTAATGAATAATTTCTTGGCAGCAGGAGTCCATCTGGGTCAGATTTCTCTAAAATTCTGCCCCGACTGGAATTTCCTGGATTACTTCTTTCTTTCTGATTACTGCATTTTCCCAGATTTTCAAGATTGATGATTAATGATTTATCTTAATGATTTCATGAGGTTTCGAGGCTAACCTTTGATTGAAATATGGATGATAATTGGATTCTCATGAAGCTCCTTTATGAATGTAGGCTGAATCGAGCAAGGCAGTGGCAGGAAAGGCCAAGGGAGATACAGAGGGATCCTCAGTTATAGATGCGGAAAGGGCCAGGATGGATGTGAATAATCAATTACCGGATAGCAAGGTGGCTTTGGTTTGGTTAGAGGTCTCGGATACCAATGTAGGAGCTTGGAGATATGAAGAGTTCAAAGAAAGGTTAGCTCAGAAGGATTTATCGGTCCTGACCAAGGGAGTGGTGCAATCTAGACTGGCTCATGTGGCAAGATTTCCTCCTGTAATTCAATGCTATGAATTGATATTAGAGTGTGCCTGGCACTATGAATTTGATACACAGAGGATTGTTAGTACTGATGGGAGAGTATTGGCAAACTTTAATCTAGTTTCCATTGCCCAGGCATTTGATATGCCAAACTTATCATGTGTGTGTGCCTTGGACATGGACTTGGCTAGAACTTATTATGAGGATGAACCTACCAAAGCCTAGTAGATGGTCAATTCCTAGCTGGAAAAGCCAAAATCTCATTTCTCCAAGCTACCTAAACAGCTACACAGGGTCAAGTTCTGACAAGAGATATATGATGCAATCACACTGTTGAGCAGGGTGGCAGGCTTAAAGAGTGCTGGGGCATTGGAGAATTGGATGGTACATGTTATTAACAAGATTGTGCAAGGCATCAATTACCATTGGGCAAGGATTATTAGTGCAATGATTGACAGGAAGATGAGAGATGTGCTAGAGATAAAGAAATTCACCATGACATCTAATGTGGTATATTTACTTGCCAGATTTTATCCATACAGGGGTTTAAATCCAAAAGGAATATTTGGGCAAGATGTCATCTATGAGGTGTACCCTGAGCTGCACCTAGGGAATTTGAATTACAGAAGGGAAAATGATGCATTTACTATGCATATTACTAGTTTGCTTCAGAATGCAGAGCATGTGAGAATTTCTGATGGAGCCAAAGAACTGATTAAAAGATATGGAGTCTGGTTTATACAATTCCCCACCTTCTCCTATATCAGAATTGATGGATGTCCCACTGATCACATCATACTCTTGGAGGTTACCCGACAGATATGTGATTTCGATGCCATTGTTAAAAGAGAGAAGCACAAGACAGGGTTTGGTGGGGACTTTCCCTTGAAAATTGGCATAAGTGAGGTTTTCCCTTCAATCCAATCGGCTCATGCATTAGGGGAGGAGCTAAGTACTTTTAGTTTCTCTTTCCATTCTAAGAGGGCAGGCTTTGACATCACTGGCGAAGCACAGAAGAAGGCCACTAAAGAATATCATCACAAAGATGATCTAGAGGATTACTGGGTGAACAACAAGGATGACTTTGAGGTGAGAAAGAAAAGTTATTCTAGGCTTCCAGTTGATGTATTTAGGATGTAAAATGTTAAGTTGATCCCTAATTAGTTGGAAGATGACATAAATTTAGTCCAGGATCATGCATTTGAATCAGTCAAGGACAGACCCATTGGAGAGATAAACTGGTCAGAAAGGGAAATAATAGAGTTGGAAGAATTGATGGCTCCCATTGTGAAATCCACCAAGTCATGGTTGAAACATAAAGTATGGGAATTGGAGAGTGAGAAGGTACCTTGTACTTTCAATCTGATGGGAAATCTGAATGCTCATTCTACTTTAGAGGAGTTAGGTGAGGATGATTCTATAGGTAAAACTAAGCTAGGCTCACCTTTTAAGATTAAAATCAGAGGCCCTAAGGAGGGTGAGCTTGAAAAGAAATGAAAACCTAGGGGAAAGAAAAGGTGTCATACTGTGAAAATTGGTAAGGTTACTGGAGAGGAGGAACTTGAGAAAGCAGAGACAGAAGACACTCCTCCATAGCCAAAAAGGACGAGGATAACCAGGGCTTCTAAGAAGCAAGATCAAGAGACTTTTGGGGATAAGACGGACCCTCATGTGGTCAATGTGGAGAGTTTAGGAGAGAAAACCTAGGTTTATTCAAGAAGGTCAAGAACTCCATCTCCTAAAGAGACTATGCAAAAGGTAGATCCTCTTCCAATGGCATCCACTATGGAACAACAGAAAGATACCTCTCCTCCCTTGGGTATACCTGAGTAGACAACTCATGAAGAGCATGAAACCGGTGAGGAGGTGGAACCGTTTAAGGATGGGGAACTTTATGGCATAACTACTGAGTTTGAGGTAGGAGATGTGGAAGTGCATCCTTATCCATTAGTACAATATGAGGATTCCCCTACAAATAGCAAAGATAATAGGTCCCTTGAGAAGGAGGATGTTCTTGTTAAGACTCCATCACCCCTGCAAGAAGAGGAGCTAGAGTTGGAAAAGAAAGGTGACCAATCTCCTGACAAGGAAAGAGATGAGATGGTAGATCAACATGAAGAGGTCAAGAAAGATGAAATCCGGGTGGATCCTGCTGTTCCAGATTGGCTAGACAAAGAGATCAGAAGGAAATTGGTCATTGTTGAGGACACTCCTCTTAACTGGGATGAAATGTTGGCCAAGATTGGAAAGGGTAAGAAGAAGAAGGTAGCCAAGGTGGTTTCAAAGATCAAAAGGGATGAAGATAGTAATAGGGTTATTCATATTGCTACCCCTGCTGCTGGTAAAAGTAAAGATGAGGTCACCGAGAAGGATTATGATGTACAGACTATCAATCTTGGGCCCGCTTCTATGGAGCAAGATATTGAAGAATATGAGGGGTCCAGTGCTGTGATCATTGGGAGATTGAGGAAGGAAACACGGTCTAAGCATGAACTAAAGAAAGAGAATGAAAGGCTTAGGAAATATCTAGAAGATTTAATGAAGCCTTTGCAATCTTTTCACCCATCTTCTTCTGCTACTGTTGGTTTCTTGCCGAAGGAAACCATATTTGAAATAGAAAAGATGAAAACTTCTACTCTGGCTACAATCAATTGGTTGCAGGAAGTACAGACTAAGGGAGATGATGCAATAAAGGAGATCCTTTCAACTAGAAATGATGCAATAAGGGCTAAGGAGTTGTTAGATTATGTTTTATCTCAGGATAAGGAGGACACTGATCTCTTGTTGCAGAAAACCAAAACAAGCATGGAGTATAATAAGGATCAGCTGGTCATTGATGGAATTCTTTCTTCATCTAGGTTTAATGAGCCTTGGGAGTGGTTTGAAGCCCTGCAAATTCGACACAAAACCATCAAGAAGATATGCAAACAAAGGAAGCAGATAGGTGATAATTTAACTAGTGTTTATGATGGATGCATTGCCTTTTTTGAGATAATGATTGGCAGGAGGAAGATCGCCCCTAAGTACTTGAGTTTGGAACAATTGAGGGAATGGTGGCATGATGTCTATGCCCCTAATATTGAGAATTCTATGATAGGGCACCAATTGGATGATGCGGCTACTTATCTGGCTGTAGTGGATAAATACTTGGCATATAAGGGTGATTGGGATACAACGGTTAAGCAGTCAAGGGAAGAGATTAAATCAATTGAATGTCGGCTCAAAATCCTACCCTTGCCACCTGTTGCTGAGTTAGATAAGGTGTTTTTGAAAGTTCATGAATTGCTGGATCAGAACAAGGATAAGGGAGGCGATAATTAATATCATGTCAACTTTGTGATTTGTGCTTCCCTATTATTATAGGGCATGTGTTGATCTGGGCTGCATTGGGGAATGTGTTTTGGCTGACCTTGATGATGTATCAACATTTAATGTGTGCCTTATTTTAGAAATTCCTAAGGCTGACTTGTTTTGGCTATTTTATTTTGTAAATGTCTAGCTGGGCCGACATGTTTTGAGGGTTCTCTTTAAATTGGCATTCTTGCCTCATTTGTAAGGAGTTAGACAGATAATGGAGACAAGCTAGACTAAGAAAAAGCTAGAGCATTATGTAGTAGAGATAGTAGTTAGTTCTTTTGAGCAAGTGTTGAACACAGAACAGTGGAATTGTTGCTATATTTTGGTGATCTAATACAATTGAAGGAATTGTGGTTTCTCTGGTGAATTCTTTTGTGTTAGTTTATTTTGCATGGTTCTTGTTGTTCCATCTTTTGAAATTACTTGAGGATATAAGATTTGATGTTAAATTTAGAACTAGATTAGTTTGGTGAATAATGTTTATGGTTTCATGCTTGGAATGTTTGTAGCAATCTCTGGTCTATACTCCCAGTAACTATTTGATTGTAGTAAGCTGGTGAAGTTAACCTGGACCATACATCTATTTGTGCCTAGTTCGATTGTAGATGAATGTCTATGATTTGAAAATTTGTATGTCTTAGAAGATTGCACCTTTCTTGTGATATTGCATTGTGGGTTAAGTAGGAATTGGTTATTTGAGATTGGTCTATTCCAGGTATTCATCCTTTGCATTGTTCATCTTAGAAATAGTTTAGATCTTGTTATATCCCTTGTACCCTCATCTTTTGCTGTTTCTTTATCATTTGGTTAGATTTCGGATTTAAGATCATAATATTGAAAAATTTGATAAATTGGAAAGATATAGTTTGCTTGTAGTAAGGTCCGATTGTGATCACCAAAATTTTCACATATTATCTGAGTTGTTTATGCATTGTCAAGACCTGACACCTGAGAGACCTTGGGGTGATTTTCAGCAATTTATTGTTGAAGATTATCTTTCAAGAGAGATAGAATATCATTTTTTGTCTGAGTTGTTGCTTTGCAGAAAATACCATCAACACATCTCCTATTCAGGAGTCTATTCCTCCACTGAAAATGGTTGTATTGGACACTCCAATGGCTGAGCAATAGCCTGTTGCTCCTTTGTAGCCTCCATTTTCGGTTCAAAGAGTTGTAGAAATTACCTTGTGCTTGAGCATAAGCACTGATGAAAGGCTCTCATGGATGAGAAATCCACCTTGCAAAGGAAGGAAGAGGAGATGACCACCCCTATATCAGGGCCTCTTGCCATGTCCTCCTCACTCATCCCCTCTGCTTCCATTCAAACTAGCTCTGTATCACTTCTGGCTTCCACTGCAAGTTTGAATGTGTGTGAACCTAAAAAGGTGCAAGTGTTCATCGCTCCTTCAGTAGAGCCACCTCTATTGATGTCCTTTCCAGATGTCCAACCTTTCTCAAAGCCCATTAATATGATGAACACCTTAGTCGTATCTACTACAGGTCTTTCCTCCTCCTCTTCCTCTGCACCTCTTGCCTCATTTGTGGGGAGTTCACATCCTTCAATGAAGCAAAAGGTAGAGAGTGGTTCTTCCAATAATGGAGGACGTAAGAGGATCCCACCTTCTCCAAAAGGTGGTTTTGTGTTGACTTGTTTTTTCCTAGTGACGAAACCTGTCCCAACTTCCCGTGAGTTTGTCTCCTCTCCCAAATCACTCGGTGAGCCTAGTAGTGAACCTCAAGCACACCCTTCCCCATCTATTGAGGTGAAACATGGCACTTATATGAAGTTCATGTTTAACTCTTTGGACAAGGTTCCAACCTTGTTGGCAATCTTTTCGAAATTGCTGACCTTAGCTCCACAGGAGCTTGGTGGAGAGGACCTTATGGGGCCCTCTTACTTAGCCCTTGTTGTGGGAGGGTTAGATTCTCCTCCTCTTAACATCCCACCACTGGAGTCTCTTCCTCCTCCCCCCTACGATGATCTAGAGCTGGAAGCGAATGACCTCTTGGTTGATTAGTGTTAGGAGGAGGTCCCTTCTTTATCTTTAGATTAGATGTGTGTGTGTGTGTGTTGTGATGTGTTCCCCCATGATCATGTTGTGTGCCTAAATGACCCTTGTCACCCATGTTGGTGCTTGGATATAGGCATGGTTTTTCTGTCGTAAGCCTTCTTCTATTTGTATCATCATTTTTTCATGTTTGTGACTTGATTTTCGATAAATTGGGGACGACGATGAAAAGCGTTGGGGGCATTTAGACTTCCCTTCCATGTTGACCCCATTTTTTATTTTTACTTTGTCTGCTTGTGGATTCTTCACATGGCCTAATATAGTAGGGGATTGATGACAGTTGATTTAATATACTATATATATATATATGAGCAGTTTTGACCCCAAAATATTAGGCTACCCTAGTGCCCTTTGTTCATGTTTTCTTTCCTTTTTTTCTTTTTTGTTATCTTTCTCTTTTTTTTCTTGAGTTGTCCCTCTCATGTGTGACAACACCACTTCTTCAATAGTTTGATTTTCAAAAAATGCATTCGTTGCCAACAAATATTTTCTTGAGAATCTCCACAAACTCATTTCAAGAATCGTGTTCTCAACTTGAAACCCTAATGGAACATGTTTCCATCATCATGGGTTCATAAAGAAAGATCTTGTGAATCTTCTTTTGAAGTGGGATTAGCTTTGATCTTCCCCTCACATGGGGGCATATTATTCCTTTCAAATTCCTTGATGAAGTGAACATATTTCAATAGGATTCCTTGATGATGAATTGATTCAAGAAAGAGACATCTCCTTCGCATTTTCAAATAGCGCATCCCTTGAGTGGACCCCTTCTTTACACTAGGGTTCCCAAGGAATCCCTTTGAAAATTTTCTAATTTGATGATGGTCTGTGCAACTATCTACTTACTTTCCTGCATGGCCACTTTCTGACATGTTCTATCTATGGGTAAACATATCATTTTATAGGTATGCCTGTGAAGGTTCTCTTTGACTCTATAGAGTTTTCTTTCATTGGTATCCTCAATGTGAGAGATCTTCGGGGATACCTTCCTATAGGTCTACAGGCCTGTAGGGCACTTCCTTCTAACTTCCTCCATGCGAGAGATCTTGGACCTGTGGCTCCTTTATAGGTCTGTAGGGTGCTTTCTTGGGTTTCCTTCATGTGAGAGATCTTGAAGGACACCTTCTCTATAGGTCTGCATGTCTGTAATGAGCTTTCCTGGCTTCCTCCATGTGAGAGATCTTGGGGGATGCTTTCTTGCAGGTCTGCGGTCCTATAAGGATCTTTCTTGGGTTTCTTCCATGTGATAGATCTTGAAGGATACCCTCCCTGTAGGTCTATGGGTCTGTAGGGAACTTTCTTGGCTTCCTCCATGCGAGAGATCTTGGGTTACACTTCCTTGCAGGTCTGTGGGCTTCTAAGGTGTTTTTTTGGGTATCGTCCATGTGAGAGTTCTTGGGGGACACCTTCCTTGCATGTCTACAGGCCTGTGAGGTGCTTTCTTCATGGGGCTACCTTCATGTGAGAGATCTTGGGGGTTGCCTCCTTGCAGGTCTATGAGCCTATAAGATGCTTTCATTCTTCATCTTCATAGTTCTATAGGGCTATGAAGTTCTTTTCTTGTCCTGCACTCTTGAGTTTTCCAAATTGCAGTTTGCTTCCTCGACGGTTTAGGTATACATGTATACCTCTACTACTTCTCCAATCTACTTTACTGAAGCATTCATCAGTATTCATGCTCACTAAAGTAGGTGAAAAATGTATAGGAGTGAATTTGCACCCCTTATGACAATTCCCCTTTTGCCCTTCTTCACTTTAGAAAACCAAATTCAAAGGCTAAATTCCACATAAGCCCACTGCCTTCATTCCACTTAGCAATCATTTTTTTTCTTGACAAAGGATAATTGTTGGGGACACTTGCATAACACGTAGACGTTCGTGTGGTGCAATTATGTCCCTGGCAGATTCCAATGCCTGGAGCTCGCAGAGGCATTACACTTGCCATTGGAAGTTAATTTGTAACGCCCCCATCGACTAACTGACCTGTATATGGATGTTTTATTCATTCTCTCCTTCAAATTCACTCCTTCTACATGCTTTTCATCTCTTTGCATCTTCTAATAATTTAGTTAATCTCTCTAGGCCATTCTATAAGCATCCTACACAACTTTTCTTGCATCCATCACTCTCAAGCAACACTTTGCACCCCATAGCAACACCAACAACACTCTGTCAACTCTGTAGAGCAAGTTTGGAACAAACACGATTGCAGTAGAGGCTTGATTCCCCTTGTTTTCTCCTCCATTATCTAGTGAGATCTTGGTGGAGGTGGTATGCTTTCTACTCCTCTCCTCTATGATTTGGTGGGTAGCACCCTACTATTTTTGTAGTGCTTTTGTGTTCTTTACTTCATTTCTCTCTTTATCATATATTTCTCCATTATCATAAACATGGTTGTCTGTGGAGGTGGAAACACCTAAATGAGGGTTTGACTGAGGCAAACCCCTATACAACCACCCAACAATTTTCCTCTCTATTGTGTGTAGGTGAAATTATTCTCAAAGCTAGCTGGTGAACATGCTTTTTTGTGAGTTCATTCTTGTCACCCTAGCATTAATCTACTTACTTTATCACATTCATTTATACATTTTATATTACATCGTGTTATTTGTTCTCCTAAAAACCACAGACTATGTTGTTAGTCTATTTTCCTATGTTTAACCTTGTCTCTTTATTCCTCTAGTTGTACAGATGCCAACGCACCTGAGAGATGCCAACACATCGTACTATCATCCTAGAACCACACTTTCGCCTTCAGGTAGAGAGCTTCCTAAGGCACAGTGTTGAATCCAAAAATTGGCTTGGCTAGCCCCATTCTAAGTTTTGGGTCTGCAGAGTTATCGAAGGGCCTTATAGTCCTCATCATTCTCATCTTGTACCTCCTAACACCCCATTAAGCTAAGGTAACTTAGAGCTTCCTTCTGCTCTTGGCTTTCCGTGACCTGAAGCCTTGAACGTGGTTGGTCCCCCTCTCTTTCAATTGTACCTATCTTGATTTGTCCATTGAACTATGAAACATTGCTAGACACTGGGGGAAGGTTCTTGCACTCTTGTTCCATGCCTTGTATCTGATAATGTGGCATTGAGATTGTGATATAGGTATTGTTTATCTCAAAATCATTAAAAATTTAAAAACATTTAAAAATTTCAAACAATCCAAAAATAGTCTTAAAATCCAAAACATCCAAATCACATCAAAATCCCTAAATAGGTCAAAAAGTCAAAATAAAAAACATGGTTGTTGAACTATATTGTCTCTGAACTTGAATGTAGGAAAGGCCATCATCGATGTTCCCTCAAGTCATTAGGTCAGTCTTTAGGAGCCCATTATAATAAACTGACAATCCATTAATGTTCATATCTCATCAATAAATGGTTATTGGTCAGAGTCAATCAAAATTCATCATCTCTACATGTATAACATAGGAAAGGCCATCATTGTTGGGCCCCTGAGGTGCTAGGTTAGTTTCCCCTTATGTCTTGGTCTAAAATCAGAAAACACAAAAATATTTGAAAAACTTTGAACCCAAAACATTCACAAAATGTCAAAATACCAAAACAAAATCAAATATCTTTGGAAAAAAAAATCCTCATAATAACTTAAAAACCTAAACATCCATATACACCCAAAAGGATAAAAAACAACCTCAAAACATTGCAAAATGTTAAAAACAATGAAATATTCCAAAAAGTTCAAAACCACCCATCTCATTTTGCTTCCACCCGAATAAACTTCCATCCATAATAAATTGATCATCATGATCAATCTTTTGTAAACAAGTGGGAACAAGTGTAGCAATTCATGAAGTGTAAGCCTAAATGGAAAAATCTAAAGTCTTGATCATGAGTAAACAAGTCAGTAAAACCTTATATCAATAGCCTTTCAAAAATCTTATCAATCAAAAGTCATCATCCACTATCAAGTCATAGGATACATCTTTCCTACAATGGGCATCATCATTGGCAATATTTTTGGATAGTTATCCTCAAAAAAATACCTTTTGGCAAGAGATATGAATGAAACTGTCTGTTTGTTTATTTTGATATTTTCTTATGATTTATCTTAATTATCCTTTCCGATGACCTCTCGATGATGTCTATGAAAATGATTTAGGGAGAAAGAAATGGGGCATTGATTTTTTATCTTTCATTTGTTGTGCTTGTTGGATGTTGTTGTAGTACAACCTCAGTGAATACTTATCTTGTGTGTGCTAGGATAGTCTGAAGTTACACAATGCCTAGGACATATCAGGCTATTTATACCTTTAGTGTGTTAGTCTCAATACTTCAATGGCTTATTCTCTCACATGGTCAAACAAGGGTTTTGTATGTCAAGTATGAATAAGGATACTCCTATTTGTTTGCAAAGTCAAATTCCATCGCATTAGATACAACATCGTCCTAGTTATCAATACCTTGATGCATCATTTCTATTGGCTATATAAAAAATAAGGAATGATATGATGAATTTATCCCAATTCTAGAAGAAAAAAAATCATCCTTCTCATCACCATATCCAATAAAGTTTCAAATAATCATAGGCTTGTTGGACTTCTAAATCAATATCAAGAACAATGGTTAATCAATGCTCATCTCATAAAATTTGAGCTTTCTAAGAAGTATCTATCATCCTCTTTGAGTTGAACCTACTTGAATTTTTTGTTGTGATCTCGACCTCAAAAAATTAAAATTTTTGCTCGATCTCTTGAGGGGGTAGTGTACCTACATAATTCCTTCTGTTGGGGCAATAGTGGGGCATCCAAACCATCAAGATTTTTAATTTTTTTTTTATCTAAGCAACATCATTGATCTGAAAAGTGCTAGTCTTTAAACTAATGTAACAGGTACCTCACTTCGAAGAGGGGAAAAGTGTAGACACTTAAAATCATCCTAATAAATATTGCACATCTAAATTTGATTACTAACACCATTTCATCCCGAATCACCTCTTTTCGACTGTTTAATTAAATACCTCCACTGTTTAATTACATTGATCATTTTCTCCGATTAATCAAATAATCAATGTTATTTGGCTAATTCATCCTATTTCATGCTAATTTTCATCTTATTTAATTTGATAATACAAATTATTTAATTAAAAAATTTAAGTCTTCTCATCTGATTAAATAATCTTGATTATTTAGTTGAATGTCATTAAATCCCATTTTATTAAATAAGTTAATTGTTTAATAAAGTTCCTAATTTCCTCCACCATACATAATTAAGCAATTTCTTAAATTACTTAATTAGCCAATTTGTCTCACCCTCCTACTTGCAAGGGAATATTCCCCTAGAATATTCCTCCATTTGCACTCCTCCAAAATGGGAAATATTTTGTAACAACTTCCTAATTTTTAGGAAGCATGCTTCTTCAAATCAATGAGATCCATTGATTAAAATCCTTGATCCTTGTCAACATGCATTCTCATCCATTGATGAGAATACTTGATCCACACCATCTCCTCTCATGGCTTTTCATCCATTGATTTATATGGTGCATAGATGGAGGTTATTAGATGGCATTCGTGGTGATGTTCCTTTATTGATATTGATTAAGGATTATGAGAGTAGGATGTATATGATGGGTAATAGGGATAGGTGATTTTTGGATGATGGGAGGAAGGATACAAGATGAAGGAGCTGATTTTGGGATATAGGGTCATAAAATGGACTTAGTATATGGAGGATGTGTGAAGGTGGATGGAGGGATATAAGAACCCAAAATAGATGTAGTAGATGGAGGATGGGTGATGGTGGATGCAGGGACATAAGGACCCAAAATGGATTTGGAGGATGAAGGAGGAATATGGATGGTTGTTTTGAGATGATATGATGAAGGGGATGGTGACAAATGATTTGGTGGAGTGATGGGAAGAGCTTATTTTTATTTTGGAAGAGGCTCTCTTAGAACGTACAAAAGTTGTACCAACATTTTTGGATTGTGAGTCAAGTGAGATATATATCTAAGACCTTGTGCATGTGGGTTTTATTCGATATGGATGGGATCCAACATACCTTATTAGTGAAGGCCTAAGCCTTTTCCTTAATAGTGAACACAAGGGAAATAGGTGTCCACCTTTTAGGAGATGGAACTTTGGGACCTATTTCGCACTTTAGTTCATTAGGATACAAGATCTCTCAATCAAGTGACTTGATTGAGGAATGGACTAGTGGTTTCCTTGTGTGATTAGATGGGGGTTCACTATTAAATGAAGCTTCAAAGGAGAAATGAATTTACTCTTATGCACAAAACTCTAGAAACTTGAAAGCATTAAATAAAATTGACAAACAACACGAAACATAAAAGTACTTGGAAGAATGGAGAGGTCAAAACAAGGTCTGAAAACCTTGAATTTTTTTGTTTTGAGGTGTAGTGGGATTGATACACCAAGCTAGGTGATTTAGTCTTGCTACACGAATTTGGGTAGAATTTGGAATCTTCTGGTGACTATTCAGGATCTATAGAAAGCTGATAAAAGGGGTATAATGGGACTCATATACCCATAGGGCCAATTTAGTCCCAGTATTATGGTTTGAATGATATATTTGTAGCATCTAGTTATTTTCTATAGCTTTCATCTTGCCCGATCTTGAATTCCAAAAGTCTGAATTCTGGCCTATAGGTGAGTTTTTGTGAAGATGACAACCTCTTGAAAACTTTGAAAACTTTTGCAACTTTTCCTTCAAAGGATCTTCAAGCTTCAATTCACCTAGATCTACAATCACACATCAAGAGGAAAAATGTCGTTTTGTTAGGGAATAGGGGTTTGCCTTGGTCAAACCCCGTTTTGGTAATTAAACCTTGAAATGAAATGAAATAGCACAAAGGAATGATGAAGGACCAAATGCAATGTTGCAACTCATAAACCCTCGAAATGAAGGTTGCAAACTTGTGTGAAATGGATTCAATGAATGTGGATCTTGAATCTTGATTGACTGCTTGAAACTTTGGTTTGAAAACTTGCTTGAATCATGAAAACCTACATCACAAATGTTAGCTCACAAATACACATGATGCATGAATACATTGACATGACACTTGAATCTTAAATGTTGCTCCAAATGCTTGATGATTTGCTCTTGAATGATTGAAAATATCTCTTGAAAGCTCAAGGTGTAGATAAAGCTATGTTGCTTGAAGATTCTTAGTGAAATAATGATTTGAAACCTTAGTTATATAAGTATTCAATCTAATTACCATTTATTAGATCTCAAATGTCAACATTTACAAAATTTGAATTGAAAACCTTGATTTTCGCTCAAAACCCTAAAAGGCCCCAAATGGGACTCATACACCCAAGGTGGCGTATGGGTCCCACCTAGGGGGGCTCATATGCCCAAGGTGGCATATGGGTCCCACCCTAAATTTTTGGGGTGAGAGAGTGTCGGGGGGGTTAGAATATTAGGTGTATTTATTGAATTTGTTGGGATTTCAGTTGAAATAAGCCTTGGGATACATAATAAAGGGTATTGAGGACCTATTAATGATGATTTTAAGGTCATGAATGAAAGAGGTTCCAAAAATTATTGTGAATATGTAAATAAATACATTTTACAACACTAAATTAAGGCAAAATCAAGTCCATTTTAACTAGGAAGGCCTAAACAAGTGAGAAAATGTAAAGGGATACATTTTCTGTCACTACAGATAGTTCATGGTCTTGAGCATTTAGTTTATGGTAGGATGCTTATTATTTTTTAAACATGATGCATGTCCATTATTAGGTGGAGGATTATGGGTGGTGTATATACTTTGTTTTTTTGCAAGATTCACTGCCATGGATAAATGTAAGAATACCAAGGGGATATGGAGTTGGTGTTGGGATAGTTTGGATAGTTGGTGGTAAAGGATGATGAGATGGAGATGATGGGATGGAAGGATCTTAACTTGGAGGAGTAGTTGATAAGGGATCATGAGAGGGATTGTGGGATGGAGTGGAGGAGATACTATGATCTCGAGATGGGGTGGATGAGATGGTAGGATCTTGATGTGGAGGAGTGGGTGATAAGGGTTCATGAGAGAGATTAGGTCATATGATAGGATATTGATGGATTTAAGAGGATCATGGGATGAAGTGGAAGAGTTACTATGATCTTGAGATGGAGTGGATGGGAAGGTAGGATCTTCATGTGGATGAGGACGTGTATTGGTATGCTTTGGAACAAGCTCTTGGAATGTTTCAACTTGTGTGGATGGTGTAGTAGTGGAGGAGTGTTGCATGGACTCCTTAGATAGTTTGGAAGGATAGAAGAGTCATGGAGTTCATGGGAATGGATTTGGTTAATGTTGGGAGTAGGAGAAGGGGATTGGATTTGGATACATCTTCGATGGGTTGGGTGGCTCTTGGAGTAGAAGATGGGGATTCAGTGGATTTAGTGGGTTTGATGGTTTCAATAGTTTGGATAGTATTAAGAGTGGGAATAGTAATGATAGGTGTGGGATGGAGAAGGGCCTCATCACTAGTGATTGTACATGATGGAGTGGGGTAGCATGGCTCCACAACATCAAGATGTGGATTTGGGAATGTCTTCTTTGTCATGAGTCCTTGGATGAAATTTGGAAGTCTAGATACTTGCATATTTTAGGCTTAGACTAGGTGATGGGAATAGATGAAGGATTATGAATGGGTGGGGGACTGGGATTATGGATTGATTGATTAGGATTAGATGGAGGAATGGGATTGGATGGAGGACTAAGAGTAGGTGGAGGATTAGGATTGGTGGGGGATCAAGATTAGATGGAGGATGAAGGTAGGATGGACTGGAGAGAGGATTAGGATATGATGGAGTGGAAGGCGAAGTGATAGAGGAGGGTGTAGAGGGTGGATTAAGATAAGAGGAAGTGGATGATGGATTAAGGTAGGAGGAAGTGAATGATGGATTAAGATAGGAGGATGTGGATGGTTGATTGAGATAGGACATGGATGAGGTATCGAAAGAAGTGGGATCATGGATAGGAGTATGAATATGGATTAGGATATGGGTTGGAGGATAATGAAATGGTGAATTTGGACTAGGGATAAAGGTGGTAGTATTGTTGTGTGAATATGGAGGTTGAGATATGGATAGAGGAGAAGATTGAGATATGGATATGTAATGAGAGGGATATGTTGGGGATAAATAAGAGAGAGATGTGGATGAAGGATATGATGGATAGGTAGAGTAAGAAGATAATGGAAATCCCTTATCAAAGGTAGCATAAGTATTGCTAGTAGGTGTGGATGAAGGCATGATGGGATAGCTTGGATGAGTGATTGGATTTTGGATGATGGTTGGGGAAATATTTCTAGTGATGATAGCATCAAGGGGATTTATATCATACTCATCTTTATCAACAAGAATTTCAATGTCATCTTCAAGGTAATTGGGTTCTCCCTTAATCACTATTTTTGGTTGCATTGAAGGAGGATAAGGATTCATGATGTTGGATTGGATGAGAATGCATGAAAGAGAGGGGAATAGATGATTAGAAGAAAATAAGAGATGATGAATAGTTAAATGGAATGGATTAGAAGAATGTGGAAGAAGGGATCATAAGATTTTTTTTGATATCAAAAGATCTTGGATGTGGACGTACTAAAGCTCATATTGGGATATAGATTAACCTAATATTAGGATTCAATTTAAGCTCATATTATGATTTGATTAGGAAGATATGATGGAAAAAACTCCTAAATTCAAGTATACAACTAAACTAATTGAAACCAAGGAAATAGGTGTTCTATCTTTTTGGAAGATGGAACTAGAGTTTAGGACCTACTTCACTCTAGTTCATTCAAATTTAATTCAAGGAAACCTTGGAGTTCTCAATCTAGGGATGGAATGAGGAAAAGAAGTATGCAATAAGGTGTCCTATGGTGTGATTAAAGACAATAAGGGGTTTCACCACCAAGCAAAGTCTTGGAAAGAAAATTAATGAAAGTATCATGCAAACTTTACTAAATGACCTAGGAAATGAAACTAAAAATTAGGATAGTAAACTAAGAATGAACAAAGGGGTACCTAGAAGAAAGATGTGGATAAAACAAGCTCTGAAACCCTAAAATTTTGAATTTTAATGCTCACTGGGACTCATATACCAGTCTAGGTGATTTAGTCCCATACTAGGGTTTCTATGTAGAAACTGGAATCTCTTAGGGATTGGTCTGGATCTTCTGAAATCTGGAAAAATGTAGTATTGGGACTCATACACCCAAGGTAGTGATTTAGTCCCAATATTAGGTTTGGTTAAAATTTTGGTATTCTCTGGTGATCTCTTGTAGCTTCTCTCCTGCCATATCTCTGAGTTTGAAACATTGAATTGCAGCCTATAGGTGACTTTTTGTGATCTTGCAATGTAGATAACAACTTTGTGACAACCCTAACAACTTTTTTCAATCTTTCAACTTAGTATTCAAAGGATCTTCAAGCTCTAAGAAACCTAGATTTGCAATCACACATGTAGAGAGAGAAAAAAATTTTGATTGTTAGGAAATAGGGGTTTGCCTAGGTCAAACCTCGTTTAGGTAATTAAACCTTATGATGAAACAATGAAGCATTTTAACATTTAACATGAACAATGATACCTTGAATGATGTCTTGAAATTTAAATATGCAATCTAACATGAAGTGGCCATGAAGAATGTAGATCTTGATCTTGAATTAGATATGGAATAATGCTTAACTTGGATCTTGAATGCTACATCACAACACTAGCTCAACAACATACTTGATGCTTTATGCCCTTGACATGATAATGGATCTTGAATTACTACAAAAAATGATGAAGTCTACCCTTTAATGCCTTATAAATGCTCTTGAATACTCTATTATGCTCTTGTGAAGTCATAGGATGCTTGATTGTTGATTGCTAAGTGAAATAATGATTTGAAACCTTGTTTATATAGGCACTCCATCTAATTTATCATTTATTAGATCCCAAATGTTGACATTCATGAAATTTGAATTCAAAACCCTAATTTCCTGCTGAAAACCCTAGAAAGGGGCCAAGTGGGACTCATACTCCCAAGATGGCATATAGGTACCATCTAGGTGGGACTCATATTCCCAAGGTGGTGTATGAGTCCCACCAAGGCTTTTTGGGTAGAGGAAATGTTGGGTGTTAGCATATTAAGTGTATTTGTTGATTATGTCAAAATCTCAGTTGAAATAAACCTTGTGATGCATAATAAAGGGCATTAGGGGATTATTAATGATGATATGAAGGTAATAAATGCAAGAGGTCCCAAAACTTAATGTGAAGGTGTAAATAAATACACTTTATAACACTAAATTAAGGTAAAATTAGGTCTATTTAGCTTAAAAGGGCCCTAAACCTAATGTGAATGTGTAAAACACATTACAACACTAGCTCAAGAAATCATTAGGTTCATTTTAATGTTAATCATTCCCAAATTAAGTGTGAAAAGGGATACTTTTTCCTACACTAAATTGATGAGATGATTGTTGGACAGATGAAGAATAGTATCCTCTCAACTATTGTTGATATCCTATGTCAAAGATTGATTAGATGAGTTTCCTACTTGAGATAGGCTAAGTTCTCAAGAAAAAGAAGATATCAATACAAATTATACCTCTAGCTTGAGGTGAAATAGTTTGGATGAGGGATTACTAACTTGGGATAGATTGATTTTCCAAGAAAGCATTATGATGGATGATCTATTTAGGATGTAGGATCTTGATTGAGTGTTTGAGGTTGGATTTTGGATTGTGAATGGTTGGGATGTTGATAGGATGGGTTTAGCTGACTCCTTTCTAAAAGGAAATGATGTTTGGATAGGTTGATGATAGTTGATGAGACAAAAGTGATTGTTTGGAGATGGATATGGAGTAGAAGAATGATTGGATTATGGTTTTGGACTCAAGAAGATATAGGATAACTATGATAAGATGGATTGACTCTCTAGATTGTGGATGGGAAGTAGATTCGCCCAAGAATAGAGTTGAACTGCCTCTATAGGTAGTGTAGATGCTTAAGTGTGGAAACACCTATCGAAGTAACAGATTCATCTATGAGGGAATGACTTGGATAGTGTACAAATGAGGATAGTGGGATTTCCCAAGGATAGACTAGATATTCCTATATGGGATAGCTAGTTATACAAGCTTGAAGCACATATGCATATGAACTGAGAACAAATGCCTATGAGAGATGAC
The DNA here is from genome assembly GCA_007258455.2 of Sequoia sempervirens. Classification (NCBI taxonomy): domain Eukaryota; kingdom Viridiplantae; phylum Streptophyta; class Pinopsida; order Cupressales; family Cupressaceae; genus Sequoia; species Sequoia sempervirens. The sequence continues at coordinate 30,860,190 of VDFB02056351.1, forward strand.
CACGTGTATGAATTGAAAGCAGAATCTCCCAAGAGAAAAGCATATTCTCCTATCTGGGGAGGACTATGATAGGTCTAGATAATGGCTTAGTTTCTATTATTTTTATACCTATTTTAAGATACTTTTAAACATATTATCCAGAAAATGTTTCTACATTATATTATCCTTTTATATCCATTATGCAAAATTAAACCTTACTTATGATGATGAAATTATGGTTATGATATATTAGTATTATATGGTTTATATGAATAAATGCATGGAATGTTGACAAAATGTTATGAGTTAATTGTGATAGTTATCCTTGTGTACATGTTTTGTGAAATTAACTTGTTTGCAGTTGAAGAGGAATCATAGTGCAATAGTTCTAAGGTGAACCTATAGAAAAAGTGATGGCTAGACACCAAAGCAAGGGAAGCTCTAGATTAAGCGAAATGTGGTGATCATTGATCAAAGGCACTTAATGAAGATTAGACATGTGTTATTATAACCAGTTTAATAAGTGTTGAAGAAGAGATCTCCTTCATCTATGGGATTTTGACAAGTGGTTGTATGTTTAAATATAGTTCTATTTTGATAGAGTTCTAGTTCTAATAGGATTTCTCTTTCCTTTTGAGTTATAGGTTAAATAATTCAAGTCTTAATTCTACACTCTATTATTTGGGAGTGGAGTTAATGAGTTTAGTTAGTTGTTGCTTTTAATAAAGATTCCCTTATTTTGTATATAACTATTGGTTGAATCCATAGGATAGTTAGTTGGTTTTTATCAGTTTTATGTTACCAATTAATTTTAGTTTTGACAAGACATGAAAAATGTTCCAAATGATTGAATCCAATCTATGGAAGGATCTTTTGTAATATTTTACAATATGCAATGAATGGAGTTAATCTTATAAGATGCGTAGAATCTATTAGTGAGATTGAGTTTTGTTTAAGTGGGAAAAATTACTTGAGCAAGCCACTCAAGGTATTGTTCTTCACTTCATCTATCAGTTATTTATTTATGTTAATAGTTGTTATTAGTTTATCATTATTCATGAATCATATGCAGGTTGATTGGAATTTCATTTCTTTCTTATTATGAATGAATACTTGTGCATGTGCATGTAATGGTTATTAGTAACACTCTGGAGGATAGTTTAGCTGAGTCATTAGTTTTATTATGTTTTCAGTTAATATAGTATTAATTTATTAGTAGCATTTTAGTTACAATCTTTATTGTAGGTACCCGTTGTAGACACATAAAAATTTCCTCTAATAATATTAAAATTGTTTATCATTATGTAGATCCATTATTAGTATCATTATCCATTTTATATTCATATCATATTTATATTTCATGCATAACCATTTTATAAATATTAATCCATCTCATTAAATCATTTATATATCCATAATCATTAAAATATTATTTGTTCATATTCATAAACTCCATTTGCATAATCATTTTCATCAAATCAATTTGCATAATATATAATCATTAAAATATCAATACATTTACATATTTCATAAAAATCCATTTGCATATTCATAAATCAATTCATATATTTATCCATTATCATTTATTTATCATGCATATATTTATCCCACATTCACCCTAATATTGGATCCACCCCTGAAGAGAACTATTTAAACCTTGTCCTCTCTCATTTCTCGATCATTCAACATCTACTCATGTTGCATTTAGCTAATCCATTGCATCCAGTATCCATTTAATCTTAGTTTATTTACATGTTAGCATTCTAGTTTATATCATGTTTTCTTTCGTTATCTCATATCATTCATATTCAATCTTTTAATCTTCGTTCACCATAGCCTCTTGTGCACAGTGCTCTGAGAGAAAATTTATTCAATATCATAGGATCTTGGATGATAGGAGGTCAATGGAGACAAAATTCTATTTGCATGCATGTGTGTTTAGCTAGTTTATTTTTTTTTCATGTGTGTAGGTGGGAAGGTACTTCATTGTTTGTTGTTGGAATACATCTGAAACTTCAAATTCGGATACCCATTTCCTTCATCAACATTTGGATGTTTTTAATATTTTGTAGTTATGTGAATTTCCAACAATTAGAATAACTTAAGTAGGATATTTTAGGTAGTTTTAAGTCCATGAAGGAATATATAATGTTGTACCATCATAAGCTTACAAGCCTTGGGTTGACAATTTAATGTGGTTTAAGCAATGTAAAGTGGACTGTTTAACTAGTTTAACCTCTAAATTATGTAGATTCTACCAAGTTTGCAATACATTAGCTTAGAATCTACTAATTGTATAGACAAGAAAAGTGGATTCACACAAGAGCAAAGTGGGATCACCTACCCAGTGGAGGATAGTATGGATAAGAAAAGTAGATTCACCCAAGAGTAGAGTGAGATTGCCTATCAAGTGGAGGATGATATGGATCTGAGAAAGGAAAATTTTCCTCTAAAAGGAGCAAGATTTCCTATCTGGGGGATGCTGATATGGATAGGAATGATAGATTCACCCCTATAGAGAGTGGGATTTCCTATATGAGAATGACACTATGGAGGTGGGCAAGCAGATTTTCCCTTGAAGATATCATAATCACCTATCACATATGATTAACCAAAATGAATGAACTAGATGATGGAATGTAATCACCCTTTGGAGAGTAAATTCACCTCTGTAGAGAGTGGATACACCTTCATAAGATAGAGGAACTTGATGGAAAATGATAGATAGAAAAACCAAACAGTTAGATATAGACTAGGATGGACAAAATATAATCATTGGTATGCATAAGAAGACATGGTGGCAAAAAAAACCTATATTAGTCAAGTGGGTGTGTAAAATCAGTGTAGGCTCACCACCCTAAGGGGTTAATACTTCATGATATTCAGGTGGAGCACCCTTTCTCTCGAAGGTGGATAGGTAGAGATCCAGTGACATAGGGTCATCAAAAGACACCACGGGCACACCTTCTCTCTCTCCTTAGGATTTTTTGAAGTTCACTTAAATATTTCTATCTCAACCTAAGGGAGTATGTGGTGAGTAGCTTTGGGGTATGATCTGCATTCCTTGCACTACATTAAGCCAAGACTAATAATAGTCTTAATCTAGGCTCAAACAAGGCTATCTAGGGAGTTATCTAAACACTAGGAGGGTGCATGAGGCACACCCATGAACACCATCCCATTACAAGCATGGGTCAAGAAATTTCAGTGGGAAAGCTCAGACCAACCCTTCACACCTAACTTGGAATCACCCAAGTATCAACGCTCCACTGAACATGACAGAATTAGATTGGGGTACAACTTTTGTTCTCCCCCCTTTATATGCCTAGTCGATTCACATGGTTGAGTTCATCTGTTGTGTGATGAAATTCCAAGAAGGCCTCCTAAAGGGAAGGAAATTCTAAGAATTTATGATCCCTAGGCTCACACGTAGTGCAAGAGGAGAGCATACACACAAACTAGCACTCCTAGGTAGACTCACAGATGGACTTGGATTGATTCATGATTTTTGATCCCTAAGATTGCACATAGCACAAGGGGAGAGCGTATGCCAATGAACCACTCCCAAACAAAACAAATAGATTAATTGAGCCCTTAAGAAAACCAAGTGTGCCTAGATTAGTACAAAAATATATTCACACTTTTCTTCGATCAATCATCTTGCAAAAGATAAGTTAGTAGTTTAATACTCTAGTCTTGGAAAAATGATAGCAAGCTACAAAAAAAAGTTGATTAGAAGCTAAAGAAAAAGATGAAAAGAAGATAAAAATTAGCTCCGAGGGGGGTGGAACACTTACACCAAAAATAAGGGGGGTGTGGGGGGGATGGTCCAATCCCTTGCGTAAGGGGTTTGTGAGTGGAGCCCCCAAAGATCTTTTTTTGGAAAAGGAAAGTATAGTGTGATGTAAAAATTTATTGAAAATGAATGTTTTTATAGCTTCTATGTTTGCTAATGTAGAGAGTGGAATTTTACAAGAACAAAGTGGATTCACCTCTTTAGACCATGCATATTTAGCCCTATAATTTGCACGTATCCGCCTCTATGTCTCATGCAATCACCTGTGCAAAGATGAGAACAATTAAGACATGGATCTACCTTTAAAGGAAGCATATCCACCTCTATAGAACCTTGGGTGGATAGCTTCATGGGTCTACCTATCCATTAGCAAGCTCACCACTATGCAACGAAGATCCTAAAGCCAAACATGTGCTTTCCTTTGTAAGTGGTGGGTTCATCCCTGTAGGTCATAGGTTCGCCCTTTGGATGGATTTTCCTTTGTGATCATGTAGTTGCCTTTGTAGTGCCTTGGACTAATTTCTTCACATATTTTCCTCTGAATGTTCACCCTTGAAGATTGAAGATTAGGGACAAACACATGTCTTCCTTTGTGAGGAGCGGGTCTACCCTTGTAGGTCATGGATCTGCTTGTCAAGAAGATTCACCTCTGAAACCTGAAAGAATCCAAACCTATAAAATGTCAAACAAAAAAAATAAAAATATCCATGATGTGTGTCCCACTGGGTGTGCCAAAAATGTATGGTGTGTTTTTACCCTATCTAAAATGCAAGAAATAAACTCAAGAAAAAGAGAAAAACCAAATACAACACTTAGATTAGGGCCTAAGGATGAAACTCAACTTGAAAATGCAAATAAAAACCAAATGCTATCGTGTTGAGTTTGATAAGTTTTTTTCCCCTTTGAAGTGATTAGATGTGTGCTCTAGAACAAATTCAACATAATAACAACTTGTTTTTGCTTGATTTGGATGTAAATATGGTTGGGTTTGGCTATGGATGCAAGATGGTGGTGTGTGTGTGAGAGATTGAGATGAATGTTTTGAAGTGTTGAATGAGTGTGTTAGATGAAAAAATGACTAAGTGCTAGTCCTTTAGCCAAGGGAGATGGGAATGGATGGTGGAGATTAGAGCAACGATGAGATCGAAAGCCATAAGAAGATGACACTTATCATCACATAGGAAAGTGGGACAAGGGGAATTAAAAATTCCCATTTAATCTTCATAGGGATGGTAAAAGGATTTAAAAATTCCTTGAGAGATGTGGGGAGGAATTAAAATATCCTCTAAAGACATTGGGTAAATAAATGGAATTTAAAACTCCATTTGGGGATGTGGAGGAATTAAAAATTCCTCAAAAGGTTTTGGGTGAATAAAATGGAATTAAAAATTTCATTGGGGTATGGGATAACATTTATTAGGGGGTTGATAAAAGGGTTAGGTTAGGCTAACTAATCAAGGATCGGGATGTGCAAGTGAGGGTTTAAGATTATGGTTAGGAAAAATGGAGAGAAATTAAGGGTCACTTGCATATTATGGAGGATGTAACACCTCTTAATAATGGATTAGGAGTGTGCACATCCTTAATCCAAGATTATGCAAATTAATCAAGATTAGAGGAAGTTTATGGAGGATGTGATATAAGAGAAATTAAATAAATAGATTATTTATTTTAATTTTTGAAGGAAAGGGATAAGTGATGGGAGTAAATAATTAAAGATAATTATTTACTTTAGGATATAATTTATAGATGATAGAAGAAATAGATTAGGATGAAGGGATAATGGATAATGAATATTAATTAAATAATGAGGTATTATTTAATTAATAAAGAGGATATGAAATTGGTTGAAAGAGGGATAAATTGATCAAATGAAAGTGAAAGACATTAGATTTCCACAGTCCATAATAATGAGCTAGAGATTTTTCTAGATTTGACTATGTCTTGGTTTTTGCATCAACGTTTCGAATCACACTTTGTGATTCATCATTAGGATGAAAGAGAGTTGTAGGAATAGAATGAGAGATTACAAACCAAGACATGATAAATAGATGGTGGGAAAGAATGATATGATAAGAAAAATAAAATTACACACCATTCAAGAAGGGAGAGGAAGAGAGAAAGAAAAAGAAATTAAACAAAAACTAAGAATATCAAAATAAGGTCAAGATCAACTTAATATTAAACACACTCTGAAATGAGAAACCTATGAAAAAATGAATAAAGGAAATAAAAGTTACATATGTTAAAAATACAAGCCCAACTATCAATGATAGAAAAATGATTTTTGTGAAAATAACAATAATATATATATATATATATGTATGTATGTATGTATGTAATAATATGTATACAAATATAATAATATGTATATATATAAATCAAAGTAACATGCAAATATGTATATAGATAAATAACATAAGTAGATGTATATAAATGTGACATAATAAAAAATCAAAAAATAACTAAATTAGGGGAAAAAATGAGAAACAAAGATTAATAAGAAAGGTTAAAGGAAATGAAAGATACCAAAGTTAAGAACCAAAGCCCAACAATCAATGATAAAATGAATTTAAGAAAAATGAATATATATAAATGAAAAGTATATATAAAAATAAAAATAATATGTATATATGAATATGAAAGGACTATGTAAATATAAATTGTTTATAGGCATATATAATTATATAAATAAGTAAAAAGTTAACATAATAAGAATAAGTACACTGTATATAAAAGGATAAAATGAAAAATAAGCTAAAAATTAATTACATAATCTAGGCTCAAACAAGGCTATCTAAGGAGTTATCTAAACACCAGGAAGGTGCATGAGGCACGCCTGTGAACACCATCCCATTACAAGAATGGGTCAAGAAATTTTAGTGGGAAAGCTTAGACCAACCCTTCACACCTAACTTGGAATCACCCAAGTATCAACGCTCCACCAAACATGACACAAATGGATTGGGGTACAACTTTTGTTCTCCCCACTTTATTACCTTGTCAATTCATGTGGTTGAGGTCATCTATTGTATGATAAAATTCCAAGAAGGCCTCCTAAAGGGAAGGAAATGCCAGACATTTCTAATCCCTAGGCTCACACGTAGCACAAGGGGAGAGCATACACACAAACTAGCACTCCTAAGTAGACTCCCAGATGGACTTGGATTGATTCATGATTTTTGATCCCTAGGATTGCACATAGTGCAAAAGGAGAGCATATTCCAATGAACCAATCCCAAACACAACAAACAGATTAATTGACCCCTTAAGAAAACCAAGTGTGCTTAGATTAGTATAAAAAATATACTCACACTTTTCTTCGATCAATCATCTTGCAAAACATAAGTTAGTAGTTTAATACTCTAGTCTTGGAAAAATGATAGCAAGCTGCACAAAAAGTTGATTAGAAGCTAAAGAAAATGATGAAAAGAAGATAAAAGTTAGCTCTGAGGGGGTTGGAACACTTACACCAACAATAAGGGGGGTGCGGGGGGGACAGTCCAATCCCTTGCATAAGGGGTCTATGAGTGGAGCCCTTAGTTATCTTTTTTGGAAAAGGAAAGTATAAAGCATTATGTAAAAAATTATTGAAAACTAATGTTTTTATACCTTCTGTGTTTGTTGATGTAGAGAGTGGAATTTCCCAAGAAAAAAGGGGATTCACCTCTTTAGACCATGTAGATTCACCCCTATAACTTGCACAGATCCGCCTCTAGAGGTCACATATCCGCCTCTGTGTCTCATGCAATCACTTATGTAGAGACGAGAATAATTAAGACATGGATCCGCCTTTGAAGGAAGCATATCTGCCTCTATAGCACCTTGGGTAGATACCTTCATGGGTCTACCTATCCATTACCGAGTCTGCCTATATGCAATGAAGATCCTGAAGCCAAGAATGTGTTTGCCTCTGTAAGTGGCAGGTTCACCCTTTTAGGTCATAGGTCTGCCTGTTGGACAGATTCGCCTTTGTGATCATGTAGTTTCCTATGTAGTGCATTGGACTAATGTATTCATGTATCTACCTCGAACGTCCACCCTTGAAGACTGAAGATTCGAGCCGAACACATGTCTTCCTTTGTGAGGAGTGAGTCCACCCTTGTAGGTCATGGATCCGCCTATCGAGCATATTCACCTCTGAAACCTTAAAGAATCCAAACCTATAAAATGTCAAACAAAAAAACATAAAAATATCCACGATGTGGGTCCCATCAAGTGTGACAGAAATGTGTGGTGTGTTTTTACCCTATCTAAAATGTAAGAAATAAACTCAAGAAAAAGAGAAAAACCAAAGACAACGCTCAAATTAGGGCCTAAGGATGAAACTCAACTTGAAAATGCAAATAAAGACAAATGTTATCGTGTTGATTTTGATAAGTTTGTTTTCCCCTTTGATGTGATTAGATGTTTGCTCTAGAAAAAATTTGATAGCATAACAACTTGTTTTTGTTTGATTTGGATGCAAATATGGTTGGGTTTGGCTATGGATGGAAGATGGTGGTGTGTGCTTGAGAGATTGAGATGAATGTGTTGAAGTGTTGAATGAGTGTGTTAGATGCAAAAATGACTAAGTGTTAGTAATTTAGCCAAGGGAGATGGGAATGGATGGTGGAGATTAGAGCTAGGATGAGATCGAAACCCACAAGAAGATGATGCTTATCATCATACAGGAAAGTGGGACAAGGGAAATTAAAAATTCCTATTTAATCTTTATAGGGATAGTAAAAGGATTTAAAAATTCCTTGAGAGATTTGGGGAGGAATTAAAATCTCCTCTAGAGACATTGGGTAAATAAATGGAATTTAAAATTCCATTTGGGGATGTGGTGGAATTAAAAATTCCTCAAAAGGTGTTGGGTGAATAAAATGGAATTAAAAATTCCATTGGGGTATGGGCTAGCATTTATTAGGGGGTTGACCAAAGGGTTAGGTTAGGATAATTAATCAAGGATTGGGATGTGTAAGTGAGGGATTAAGATTATGGTTAGGCTAATGGAGAGAAATTAGGGGTCACTGCATATTATGGAGGATGTGACACCTCCTAATCATGGATTAGGAGTGTGCACATCCTTAATGCAAGATTATGCAAATTAATCAGGATTAGAGGAAGTTTATGGAGGATGTGATATAAGAGAAATTAAATAAATAGATTATTTATTTTAATTATTGAAGGAAAGGGATAAGTGATGGGAGTAAATAATTAAAGGTAATTATTTAGTTTAAGGTATAATTTATAGATGATAGAAGAAATAGATTAGGATGAAGGGATAATGGATAATGAATATTAATTAAATAATGAGGTATTATTTAATTAATATAGAGGATATGAAATTGGTTGAAACAGGGATAAATTGATCAAATGAAAGTGGTCAATTTTCATGTCTACAGTTTACATGAAGATTTCAGAAGAAGAAATATAATACGAACTATCAATCTCAGATTTGATATAATAGATCCTTGAATATTTCCTCTTGAAAGTGAGAATGCCAATTTCAAAAGACATAGAAAAATAATTTAAAAAATATAACCAGGGAAAAATTAAAAGTGAAGAAATGAATTACATGGGAAAAAATAAAACAAGATTTGACAAGGACTATCTTATTGAAATTTCAAGATAGTTGACCATAGGTTCTTCTAGAAGTCTAGATATAAATTATTCTACCTACTTGATATGTATGCCAAATAAAATACACATCTTTCGTTACAAGACCATAATAAACTATTGGATATGGTGTGAAATATCACAAGATGCTTCTGGAAAGCCACGTGGAGTTAATAGTAGGGCACTGAATGATATAGATGCTCTCTGGTTCATAAATGGAGCTTTTTAATGGTTGGATAATATCTCACCATCAGAATTATTAAGAAGAAAGAGAGCTAATGCTTGGTTAATGCTTCGTTCCATCATAATTTAATGCTAGATGTTATAGTTGCCAAAAAGATATGGATAACTTGATTTGTAATAATCTCGTTTGACGTCCTTTATTTGGCATGTCTGGTTTGGAGCCATGCAAACATCCAACTCTCATCCAGAGTTCCGCTGTGGCACGTCATGCCGGTTAAAAGTTGGTCGCACGTCTCTGTGTGGTTTATATTAATAATAATACGGCAATTATGTTATCAATCCTCTTTCCTTTCAAGTGGATAAAGGGCACGTAAAGCTTCATGGACTGATGGACGTAAACAAGGATCAGTGTCCTGTCCTCCAGCATTCAATGCACGTTCCACAACACCCGATTAGGGTTTGGATTGACGTTTGTCCAGGACATAAGCCCAGTGAGTTAAATTTGCAGTGTTTGGATAATTCGTTGATGGTGCGTGTACTGAGAGATATTCCTTCCTCATTATCCCATCTGTGATATTAGTCACTCGATACAATGAGAAATCGGGCCTACTGCTTTTAAAAGGTAGTTGATTAAAGTTGATTTGCTTAGCGACATGATATTTGAGTGTATTTTATACAGTTTTAGTGTCTGTTATATCATAATTTATGATATCGGTTATGGTACTGCGATCAGCTTTCAGTCACTGCTTTAGGCCTCCTCCTTATCCAAAACTTGCTAACCAGCTCTACACCCAGTACTGCAAGCCCATGGTTTTTGGATAAGGACGAAGTACACGAATGCGAGGAGCAGTGCATGATATTGATTGAGTTTATATTAAGTATTATTGGTGTTTCTATATGTATATATAGTATTAAACCTGTGTTACAATCAATAAAATATTTTTGCTGGTGAATTAAACTTTTACTCAAACTAATATATATTTTTTGGTAAATTAAACTTGTATTCAAACCAATAAAATATTTTCGTTGGCGAATTAAATTTGTATTAAAACTAATAAAATAGTTTCTTTATGAATTAAATTATTAAATTGGTATGCAAATAAAAATCATAGTGTCGATGGAAAAATGATCAAATACTATATATCATTCTATTCTGAGATGAATTTTTCACACACCCAAATTCCTACATAAAGTCTTCGAAATAGAGACAAGTGTCAACATATTTATACTTTTTTATAAGAAGTGAGCGATGTTTATTGTGACATGTTAGTAGATAATGATAATGATTAAGCTAAAGCAAGTCATTTAATTCTATATCTTTTCAATGCTTCGAAGTACTTTGTCTGAAGTTAGATGTCAGTGCAACTAAAATTTGCAACGACTCTTGCATGTTCTACTGTCACATCTTGCTTTTGCTTGCATAAACTTAATTAATAAATGAATGGAACTAGTTGAGACTATTGGATGATTATCTTATGAATATTTGATTATGGATAAATGTGTTTTTAAATTATTAAAATTGAAATTGAAATGGAGATGACATGTTATATTCATGTTCTTCGGTCATAGTTTTATGAACTAATCTATTGATGTAAATTTGAGTGTGAATGAATGCAAGAACCTATTGAAGGTGAGAGTATGATTGAGCTAGGGGTATTGTAACCCCTTGGCAATGAATAGTATGATATAAACCCGATGCATTCACACACCCATGAAGTTGCATTCTTCTTGCATTGTGTTTAATATGATTGCATTGTGTTATTATGGTCCCATTAAATTGTTTTATATACAATGATTATGTTTTATACCTATTATATGTGAAAGTTAAATTACTTGGGAAAACAAAAATGTGTCATATGATTGTTATTTTGTTAAAAATAAACTCAATTGGGAAAAATAAATGTATATCTTATGGTATTTTGTTTTTGAAAACTAAATTGATTAATTATAAAATAAACAATTTTATTTTTAATTGAATTGCATAAATTATATATTAATAATAATATGATGATATATTACCCCCAAAACAATTTATGATACATTATTATTAGTAATTATGTATAAACAAATAAAAATATAAAAGGCTTATTAATTAAATATATAAAAAAGTTTTTAAAATTAAATTAAATGAATATTATTAAAATAATAAAATAAAATTTATTAAATAAGCTTTAAATATTTTTTTTTTATTAAGCATGTTTATAAAATAAATTCAAGAATCAAGAATTGCATGAAATCATGCAATGGGTAAGTAAAAGCTCAGTTCTAAAATTAAGAATTGAAGATAAAATTAATTTGCATAAAAATATTAAATGATAAAATGGAGGAGAGGTCGACCTTTTATCATTATCAAGACAATTATTGGAGGATTTTGACAATGACCAAGGAATAATAGAGAGCCATAACATTAACTAGAGGGTTTTTTCCACTGATATTCTTGTAACATTGAGCAAGGAATTAGTGACACCGAGTTTTCTTCAATACTCTTTATATTACCTTATTGGTTTTTTTATCCATGCATATTTCATATCGCTTAGATAATTATATACTATTGCATATAGTAAGACTTGTTATGACTGCACTTTCCACATTATTGTGCCAAATTAGTGACTATATTTGCTATAAATTTATTTGTATCCTTTTTTGTGCAAACTTCCTAATTGCCAAAATCTAAATATAATCTTTTTCTTCTTGCTTGTGTTAGAGTTGATTTTGTATTTCCTACCATTATAAAATGTCACTAACATATAATTTTAACAAGATTGATTTGCATATGCATCAACATATGGACACAAAGATGAAACTCTGATCTATTGATAAAATTTAGAACCTCTTTCACATATATGATATATCAATTACAACTCACAACAATGATCTAGAAATATATACAAATTGACCACATATCAACAATAGTATTGTTATCTTCTTTACATAATCCTTGAGGCTCAAATGCAATCCCTGAATGAGAATTCCCTCAACAACTAAAGGGGTTTCTTTCTCTAATCCTAGTGAACATTGGGTTTTTTTCAAATAAACACAAACTCCTATGGGTTTTCATCCACATAATGGTTTAAAACAAAAGTGTCCCAAAATATAGAAAAATGACATAATAATTCAATGTCATTACATGAAATGACTTCCTACGCTTATATGCTAGTAGTTTACCTTAAGGAATAGGTCAGGCTTGAGCCAAAATGGCACCAAAGCCTAAAATTTTAATTTCACATGCCACACTAGGTCGGCCTTAAAGCCAAAGGAGATTCTTTTGGAGTTAATGTGCTATTCTAAAAACCTATCCACATGCTTCTCTGGCCCCTTCCTTTTTCCTAAAACTTCACAATCAATGTCACATGATCTAAGGGTGTCTTATCCATTATCCCTACTGACGTAGGTGTCATTTTCTTGGCATAGTTATCTTTTGATAATAATATATTTTTGGTACCTAATCCATTTCCGCTAAGATTTGGATGAGATGTGCAGGTGTCATCATGGATGTTATATTCTGAATTGCAAACTGAAATGTACTCATGTTGAGGAATGCAGAGGGATTTCTGGAAATGATTCTACTCTAGTATAGCAAGCCTAGACTAGTGAACTTCTAATCATGAGGTCTACCCAGTATATGACCCTTTTTCCATGGTCTCTGGATATGATGTGTGGTTGTTATTGTAGATGTTACATTCTAAAACGTAAGTAGGGGTGTGCTCCTGTGGAGGAATGTGATAGGATTCTCAGATTTCACTATGTAATTGTGTTTCTAGAAAAAAGGCACATGACACAATAAATTAACAGATTCACATGGGATCATCTTGTGCATTACTAGTTATAGATTTTAAACTATTAACTAAATGAAAGCCTAACCTGGCTCTATCCCATGCCTGATTCTAAGCCTTTTATTGTTGCAAAACTTATTCATAATTCCCTTCTTTCTTGTACCACTAGAAAGGGATTCAACTTGCAACATATAACTAGTGAATCAACCATCATTGCACTAGAAAAATAGACCATTATCTACAACCTATATTGCATTTTGTCATCTTCATTTCACCATAGTTTTAAATGTTTTTAAAAATTCTTTTAATTTAGCACTCACAAGTAAACTCACAACCAAATGGTATGTTTTCATAAACAATCTACCTCCTTTCTAAGTTTGACCAAATAGAATTACCAACTATTACCATCTTTCTCTTTGTGTCATGTATTCCTTAATTTAGTACCATTGTATTTTTTAAACTAGTGCAAAGTAATAGAGGCTGCCATAGTAAGTTGTAACCTATTAGAATAAGATACCTAAGTTCAAACCCAAAGTCATTTCTGTTAATGGAAGTGCCTCTCTTACCCATACCTCCAATTAGTAGTTAAATTTGATTTTTTTAATATAATTAAATACCAAAGGTTGTGGGGTGGTGCATATCTTCTAGTAGCATGCTTGAAACTTAAAAAGACTCAATATTAATATTGAATCTCCCTCTCCTATTGCCTAGTTCATTATAGCTTTAAAACCATGCTGAAATCCACATACTTATGCAACCATGTGGATTAGAAATATGTGTGGAAATTTTCCTTTTATATGTGCTTTAATTGAAATTTAATTTGTTGTTTTAAAAACTGGATCAATTGAGATTAATAAATATCACTTGTACAATAAAAAAGAGACTATAAATTTTCATTGAAGTGACTTTCTTAACAATTCATCATGGTATCTAGCTGAAGGAGTGCAATGAATTCATGAGGTACATATTGTGAAATTAAATTTAAATTATATAATATTAGCTACACTAGTATTTTAGTTTTTCTTCTTTTAAATTTGCATAAATATTTTACAGATATAAAACCTTTATTTGAGTAATACCATATGCTACAAACTAAATTCTTATGATAAAACCTACCAGACTATTAAACTTATTCATTATTTCATACAAATGTAAATATTATTATCTTTATATTAAATATTACATGGCATTGAGATTAGTGATGCATGAACTCTAATCGTTGCATGAAGTAGAAAATGTTAGTGAATTATTAACTTGCATGTAAAGAAAAATGAATGAATTGCATGTCAATGATATATAATTTATTGTTATTACACATGTACAGTTTAGAATAATAAATGATTTACATATAATCATTTACATGAAAGAAAAGAGTATTAATTTAAGTTATGATAATTATGCATATATTTTTCTATATGAATTGGGTTTACCTTTTGAGATAAGGTGTTGAATATGGAGCAATAGAAAAGGTCGATCCTCTTTTTGGGATCTTCTAATTTATTCTAGTGCTTTGTCCAAAGCCATGTGTTCATTGAATTAGATGAAAGTTACCTATAAAATCCATTTATACGATTCTTTGCCATATCCTAATAGTAGGACATTGCATGTTCATGATATAAATGCATGTAGATATATCAAGTTGCATCGAGATTCCCTCTTGCTTTTTGTTTGTAGGTTACTAGGTACTTCATGCAAGGTTGGGTATTATTTGAGTAGGAAGAATTTCATGGAAGTGTAAGCCTGGTTGGGTGGAAAAACACTTGAGCTATGTTCTTATCTCTTGACTTGTGGATGGATATGAGGGTTGATGGTGGTCAAAGATTATATTGTTTGTAGATCCTCACATCATTATTATATCATTGATTGTATTTGTACTTCTAGATTGTATAATTATTTGACTTCATGGTATAAGAGCTAGATTTGTACTTTTGTATATCATATATTATATGCTTTTACTTGGATTATGCACTACACATATGAGGATATGCTAATATGACATTTATTTATCTAATGACTTGTTGTTTTATTTTTTCATGTTTATGAGATAATTAGTTATTATTTATTTTTGTGAGATTGTTTTGGGTCATGATCCTTATAGCTATTTCCAAGTATTCATGTCTTCATTATTTATATTTTAGCTATATATTTCATGGCTAGACATTCTTTTTTCCTACTTATGTTCTTTTTGCATGCTTCTACTCTTTTGGCTTGAAATGGGGTCCCAATTTAGAGTGTTTATCCCTTGTCACCACTAGGAAGTGAGAGACAATTTACCTTTCTCAAGGGATAATTTGCATTGTTTTCTCTTATATCAATGTGATCAAGTGGAGTTGGCTATTAAAATGGTCGTTGGTAGAAATTGGCTTCATAATAATCCTTCGACTCTCCCATCTAAGGTCTCTTCTTTATTTGTTTCAAATATAATGGATGTTTTTTGGTGTGCAAAACTGATCAAGTTCCTTGCTGGGATTCATCTCCAAGCTTCTATCTTCTCATTTTTTCCTTTGTTTGAAGCTTTGGAGAACTACAATTTAGCTCTAGTTTATGCATAGTTGGTGACTTTCTTGACAAATAAAAGCTACGAAATGGTGACACTATTGTGTCAATTCTATATGCGACATCTAGTCAATGGATTTGTTGGAAACAACCCTTTTGATTTTAGTAGATATTTGAATTCTTTGCATTTTTTTGTGGGTGAATCATTATATGTTAAGGAATCTAATATTTTTTATCCAATTTATTTTCTCATAAAGCATGTTGAAGAGGACCTACATGCATGTCCTCTCTTTTTGCCACATTTTGATCTTGCATTTGCTCAAGTGAGAGTTGTACAAAATAATATTTTTTACCATCTTGGGCTTCTACGATGTAATCTTTTTCCTTCAATTTTAATATAAATTTTATTATGTCAGTAGCCATTTTTTGGGTGGTATCGGTTTGACATTGGGTTGTATTAAATTATTAATCATTTGTAACAACATTTTGTCATGGTGTGGAGGTCATGGTAAATGTTTTTGTGTGTGGGGTCATGGACCTAGTTAGGCCCTAATTGTATCTATCTTTTGTGAACATGATGATTGATAACATAATTTTCCTATTATTAACATAACCACATAGAGTTGTGTGATCAAATTTTAAGTGGCATGCCACTGAATTTTACTTTGAATGTGTCAAGAATTTTTTGTATTGGAATTATGTGCAATTTCTTACATAACATTTTGGATCATACTCCATGATCCATCAATCTTCTCTTTATCTACATTGCATCTTGATGATGGATCATGGAGTATGATCTGAAATGTTGTAAAAAATTGTAAACAATTTCAATTCAAAAATCTTAGCACACTATAGAAATATTATGTTTACTATTTAATTTAATATTTTGATGTGTAAATGTATATCAAATTTAAAGTAAAAGATAAGAGGTTTGTTAACATGCTCACACCATTATACTTTCACTCCTTACTACCATTATAAAATGTCATTCAATATTAATTAAAATAATTAATAAGCACATTTTTACATAAATTTTTAAACTTAATGAATGAAAATAATAATAAATATAATTGATTATGAATAAGCAATACATCACTCAAATGAGATATGTATACATGTTAATTTTAACATTTGAAATAATTAACTATGATATATATTATGTTTTGTTCAAATTAATATTTATAATTAACAATAAAAAATATTATCAAATTATTAATAAATATAAATATTTATAATTAGATATATTTAAATGGTATATATTTGTATTTTTTTACAAAATTATTAAATATAATACTTGATAAATAATATTATAAATATTTATTTATCAATCATTTTATAACACTTTTAAAGATCACCAATATTTTTAAAAATAAATTATTCATAATAAATTAAAAATATATAATTAATAATAACACACAAAATATTAAATTTCATATTAAAAAATTAACTGAAATAAATATTTATATTTTATTTAAATTAATTCCTATAGATTTAATTATTTCTCCAATTTTATTATAAATGTACATCTAGACCTCTCTTTATAACCTAATCATAATAAGAGGAATATTCTTCAAAATTGAAAAGAAAGAAACATTAAAACTTCATTTAATGATAAATGTTTGCCTATTAAATAAAATAATTCGTGTCATGGTCATTGATTTAATACTAAAAAATATGATTTAACATAATGAAATGACAATATCTCGTTATTTTTTTCATATTCTTAATTTTGTAGAAAAAATTAAAATATCAATAAAGAAGAAAAAATGATATGTGATCATTAAGAGTTGCCAAGTCTAAGGATTTTTAGAGAAAAGGTTTTCTAGCTTAACATTGTTCATTTTCCTAAATTTAGGTACCATTGATAAATGTTGTATTTTTTTTTGTGTTGAATAGTTTGGATAGGTTTAGCCTCGTTATTTGGTTTAACATATTTTTGGGAAAAAATTGCATGTTATTTTGGGTATTTTCTATTTTCACCCATTTAAAAAAAATTATTCATGTTTATCTTTTTCCATTTTATATAATTTTAAAAGATTATTACAATATTTCTATTTATAACCATACATTCTTAACCATGAAATAAGAGCGATTCATTATTGCACTATAAAAGGATTGAATTTTGCAATAGGGAAAAAAATTACTAGCCTAAATATTTTACTTATAAATGTTTTTTTTCCATCTAAAATAAATTGTATATTATCCAATCTTTCTATTATTCTATAGTTTTCAAAATGTATATGCACTACTACTATTGTACATTTTTATTGGCTTATTTTTCTTTATAGATACCATGGCCCCAAAATAAAAGGCACAAATCCTAAAATATAGATATCTAATAATTATTCTATGATTTTTTAAAAAATATATATTTTAATTACGTCTACTCTATCTTTCACAAGTTTGATGATTCAAATTTGAATGAAGATGATGATTTAGTGGAACAAATTGACTAGGTAAGAGAGGTGAGATGGTTTGATTTACACAAGACCACAAGTAAGACTAGTGATTTTCCCTATATATAATTTCTTAAGGACATACTCAGTGAATGCACTATCTCAAAAGGAAATATTGAAAATGTAGAAGGTAAATAAAATATAAGTTATAGAATATTTTTAGAGTTAATATTGAGGCTTTTATATCTACAAATCAAATATGAAAATTATTTTTCATATACATGGTTATGAAACCATCTTATTTCTATGCAATTAAATAAAATGTGTGTATAACTAAACAAATTTAATAAATTAACTCTATAATGATTCACAAATTTAAAAAGATTCAAAAAATATCAAAAGGTTTTTTTTTTAAATCTATGATCATACTTGTAACAACTTAAAGCTATCTTCTAAAATAAAATTTGTAATTGTTGTAAACAATGCTTTAAATCATAATAAAACATTGCTAAGAGAATTTGATAGAGCATGAAGATAGCTATAAAAAAATATCACTTATTCAACATACTCCTCCTTGATGTTCAATGTACACTAACCACTTCATCTCAATGTTTCAAAAACTATTTTTTTACAGCTATCTTTGTAAAGATATCAACAAGTTACTATTGAGCATTTGTGTATTTCAATTCAACTTCTTTCTTTTGATCCAAATTTTGAATGAAATGATATTTCAAATTAAACTTCTTTGACCTACTATGATGGAATAGATGTTTGGCCAACTTGATAGTGCTCTTGTTATCACAATACATTAAGTATATACTAATTATTTTCATCCAATTTCATCTAAAAAATTTTAGATTCATAATCCTTGTGTCCATGTGTAGGCGATTGCAATATATTTTTCTTCTACAAAAGAAAAGGAAAATGAATTTTTCTTCTTTGATATCTATATAACCAAACTTGAACCAATTGAAGCACAATTTCCAACATGGAATTCTAATCACCTAAACTACTTGCCTAATCAAAATCACTAAACCTAACAAGTTCAAACTTTTTAGAAGCATAAATGATACCATAATTCATAGTAACTTTCACATACCTCAATATCTTATTTTCTACCTTCATAAGAGTTTTAGATGGATCAGCCAAATACCTTATAACAAGAGAATCTGAATAAGTAATATCTAGTCTTGTGTGAGTTATTTAGATACATTAAGCTTCCAATAATAAATTTTATATAATTTATCTCATAAACTATTTGAGGAACATATTATTTACATAACACAATTCCATGAGAAATTGAAGCTAAGAATAGTTATAAGATCACCCATAACTATCTTCTACAAGTTTACATAAATCCAATATATTTGAATGTTATGGTTAGCATGCTAATGTTGCACACTCAAATGATTATGAGGTTTATGATTTTCATAATGAGATCTCACCTAACCTTGATCTTATAAGATACATCTATCCAACATTTCATGGTTATATTTCTTACCCTTTTATGACAACTTTGGGGGCATATAGTCACCTATCTTTATATGTGCTTTCATGAGGATACCTTTAGTATTTTTTCTTATGTTATTATATGGAACTATCTTTATATTTTTTTATGACCATTTAAATAAATTCATCTTTATGTACTCTCCTTAAATCTATTTCCATCCTTTGTACAAACTAATTGGAGGGGCACATGTGAGCTCACTATTGTCCCTCTTATCCAGGCATAATTGCATGACTACCACATAATTCAAACCTATCCATGGATAGTATCATAACTTTTTGGGTGTCACAAGGTACTGCTTATCCATCCAATTACTTCAAGAGCCACATCTCTATCACTATCTCTATTTTCTTTTCTTTTCTAATAGTTCATGATTGATACAATATATTTTAAATGCATATAAGATGCCACTTTTGTTTCTATTTTGTAGGTTTCTAAGATGGGGCACTCACTTTAAGAGGAAAAAATATCAAGGTAGAATCTTCATCCATATTAGTTTCCTTTTTATGAGTTTCTATGCAATTACTTTCTTTTTGGTTGCTTGTATTTACTTTGATATGCATCTTCATAGTAATTTGCATGTACATCAATATTGGGGGAAATATAATGGTAAAAGGTGCATACCAAACTCTTTTCCTTTCCCTTATATTTTGGGTCCACTTCAACTAGAGTGACCTTGATACTTGAACGAGTATAAAAATGGTATATTTTTAGTTGAGATTGGATGAAAAGACAGAGCCTTATTTTTTCTTATCTATATTTATTCCCAAGGACCCATCTTGACTTTTAGTTTAACCCTTTCCATCCTCACATTAGATTTGTAGTCATGGCAGTCATCTAAATCACTTTTGCACTAATTAAAATGATTGAAAGTTGATTTTTAAATTCTTATCTAAGGCCAACTTTACTATTCCTTGTGATTGTTGTACTTGACTTGGAGCATCCCTAGTTTATGCAAGAAAAATAAATTTTAATATAAATACAATTATAGAAAAGTCAATGGAAAATTTCCTTTAAATAAATTTTATTATTTTTATGCATTAAGAAAAATAAACATCATTACTGTGAGAGATGTAATCTATAGCAGTAATAGGCAAGAAACATCTCATATTGATTGTCAAATAATAGTTGAAAAGTAAATCCATATGAGTCCTCACTTATGATGTAGAAAAAATGAGAGAAAAATTAATATAGAAGAGTTACAAAATCAAGTATATTAATTATTTTCATGCATATTGAACAAGGTCAATATATAATAATAATCATAAATGAGTTATTATAATGACATGGTCAAACACGAGTCAAGAGTTAAAAAAATTACTTTTTAAGTGACTTTTTTCAAGATAATTTATTTTAAGTATTAAAAAAGATTAGCATTTAGAAATAACCAAAATTTTGAAAATAATAATACAAATTATACAAATTTAGTATATTAACAAATTAGAATTGTATGAGATAGAAATTCTTTAATAAAAATATTAATAATTATTTTTTTATTATTAAAAAAATTACATGTTTAGTTTAAAAAATATTCATTTAAATTTATAACATGTAATCGATTAATAAATATATATAAAAATAATAATTTTGATTACAATAATATTAACAGCTATTAAGCAATAACAGTGGTCGTTTCTATTACGACTTTTAATTTAGATATGCAGTAAGTTTTTGTGTCGGCAGAGCTAGTTGATAGAAAGTGGAAGCATAGTAGAGGAACAGTACGGAGATCGGATCTTTCTCATCTAACTAGACCAGATTGGAATGCAACACCAGTCGAAGGCAACCACGAATTCCCAGATATAAATTGTGCAACGGTATATTTGCTGGCCTCTACTGGATCTGTAATGACATGAAATCCAGGCCACTTGACCCGCCTGGAAAGCCCCGCTCCTGGCCCAGAATTCATGTATTCCGCAAAGTATAAAGTCTTCAATCCATAACTACCGATCCACACAGCCCAACCGGCAGGATCGATGTTCCCGTCTAAGAAGGATTGCATGACGACTGTGCGAGAGTAGGGCATCCACGGCCTGCCCAGAAATGTTTGAATGGACTCCGCTGACACCCTGCAGTTGTGGATGGAGAAGCCGGTGTTTTGGTTCGGATCACTTCTGCCTTGTGCCACAATAACATTCGGCTTCTTGTTCCGTTTCCGAGAGTATATGTTGCAGCTCTGAAACACTGCAGAGGCGTCGCCAAAGATGAAATCCACGGTGCCCATGATGTCGCATTCTCTGTAGAATTGGCGCTGAGAATAGGCGTACAGGGTATCTTGGTAACCTCTAATACTGCAACGGTAAAACGCCGAGCGATCCGACGATACTCGAAGCGCAACAGATTGCCCTGCGGTCGCTCCTGCCGTGTTCTCGAACCCCATATCCCGCGCAATGAATCCTTTTCCTGTAGCAGCTACACCTCACAACACAAAATGTCCAATCAACCACTGTTTCACAATTAATCACTAATTATAAACTATACAGAGCCTTAAATTTGTCACGATATACGATTTTACGAGAGCTAAGAAAAAAGCAAAAAAGGTCGCCGTTTTACGTTCCAGGGGGGAATGATATCTCCAGCAAATCCCGCGAATTAATTTGATTTAGACAGAGTGGAAGGGCCTTTGTTGAATGTTTCAAGAGTGGCCATAAAGATCACCTTCAAGTTAGATCAGATCGCTATTACAATGAAAGCTCTAGTCTACAGTTGACCTCGAAATGATGGTCTGTCTTGAACTCTTTAAGAACATCAAGCTAAGTAACCAAGTGATAAGAAATCTGAGTGTATTGGTTGCATTTATTAAGAAACACGAATAGCGTAAGCGGAGCATAAGTTGGAGATTTTTTTTTTTATTCATAGTAATATCAAGACTCAATTCCGGTTCATAGTTTCCGGTTCATAGTTTCAGATAAAAAATCTTTATATTTCATCAATAATGATTCACACCAATCTATTTTGAATGAGAATGAATGATCCACTTAGTGCTCATTACATCTAGGTGATGCTCATAAAGACGAAGCACCGGGGATTCTACCTCAAGTAATACTGCAGGAAACTCCATGGTTAAACACGTTTGGGTCAGAGTAGTACTTGGAGAAACTCCATGGTTAAACACAACATGCTTGAGTAACAGTAATAGTAGGGGAAACTCCGTGGTTAATTGTGCTTGAGTCATATTAATATTGAAATAGGTGATACACCTGGAAGTCTCTATGATCCAGTCCTATAAATAGATCATTCATTCTCATGAAAAGAATCTGTATGAATTACTACTTATAAAATATAGATCAATAAATTCGACTCTAAAATTAAACAGTTTGAATAATTCAATAAATTTCATTCAGAAACTAAACAATTTGAATAAAAACAACAAATAATATACGTTATAATTAAAAAAAATTGAGTAAATTGAGTGTAATCATTTGATGATCATTTTAATCCGAATTCTAATGAAAGAGTTTAGTCGTTGTGACATTAGCTAGTAAAGAATAAATTAGTCGTCGGAAAACTTAAAAATAGTGAGGAGGTAGTGGAACACCGTACCAAACGTAGCTACGGATTGGATAGAACCATGATTAGATCCCGTAACTACCGTGGCGTATTTCCCATCACCAACCAGCATGATATTGTCTTTGTAAACCTTCAAGGATTCTGCGTACACTCCGGCTTTGACATGGATAACGTAGCGGCTATTACTCTTACTGGGAGCAGCATTCAAGGCCTCTGAGATGCTCCTATAATTCCCCGTTCCGTCTTTCGCTACCACCAAATTCGCTGCGATGCCGCCCGCCGGAGAGATCTGAAGTAGCCGTCGGTCGGCTGGAGACATCCAACTCGGGAAACCGCCATTCGCAGAAAATAATTCACTATCAGCTGCTTCCGATAAAAGCCGCCGATTGTTTTGGCCAGGAAAGATATTGGCCACGGGAAGCCTGTTGACGATTGCAAGGGAATTACTTACCACTTTGGAAACATTTCTCACAGATTCTGCATAGTTGTCTTTGACACCTTTGAATCCTTCAATGCATGTGACTTGATCGGTGATAGAAGCGCTGAGCCATGTCTGCACGTCCTCCGCCTGCTCCTTCTTCCACTCTTCGGGTCTCGTCAGCAATATCAATGATTCGTTTAACTGCTGCACCGTGTATTGAAACAACATCTCGCAGTCTTGAATTGCAGCACGCTTAATTTCATCGTCCGAGCTCAGCAACACGGACTGAGAGGAAGTCACAATTGACAGCTTTTTAACTTCCTCGAGGCTGACCTTAACGGTAGTTATAGCCATGTCTTTCATAGAACTCCCTGATTTCAGAGATTCTTCATAATATTGAGATTGCAGGGTTGAGACACAGACATCTGGGTAAAGCGTGGTATTACATGCAGACTTCAGAACAACATTAGGGCTCACTCCCTCTCCCTTGTGCCCTGCAGCACACGCAAATGCAGCTAAGAGTAAGAAAAGAGCAGCAAAAGGTTGCCTAATCTTTTTCATCTTGCTAGCAAGTCTTTACTCGAAATCCTACAAACTATAATTAAGGAAAGAAATATTTCTGTGAGCTTTGCGTCCTTGACTAGGGCTTAGGCCGTATTTATAACTGAACAGT
Organism: Sequoia sempervirens; assembly: GCA_007258455.2. Taxonomy (NCBI): domain Eukaryota; kingdom Viridiplantae; phylum Streptophyta; class Pinopsida; order Cupressales; family Cupressaceae; genus Sequoia; species Sequoia sempervirens. The sequence goes on from VDFB02056351.1 coordinate 30,884,528, forward strand.
TCCATAGAGAACTCTGTGATCACCACATCACTAGGTAGTAGCCGGCCCGCTCTGCTTGTCAGGTGAGGAGATTCAAAAGACAAATTCCTGTCGTACATTTTGGATTCTTACCAATTATTAGAGTACAAAGCAAGGCCACGGAGAAACTCTACGGTGGACAGATGACGGCTCACCCACCAGTAGGTCCTGATTCTCCATGGTAATGAGCGCTGGGCGCAGATGTCTATTATCGCCGACCTATGTTGGAGAGATGTTCGTGAATAGTTGTGGCCCTTAAATGGATCCCCCAGGGACTAGATTGGAACATTCATTTACTTGAGCTCCAAGTTGAGAATGCAATGTTTTTTCCATAAATTCCAAAGTGATGTTACAAATGTCTACGAATTTTTTTTCTAATGATAGAAGCAAAACAATGAGTACAATACAAAAGGCAGTCAATGTCTACAATTGATTGGGAAGTCATGCTTTCCACTCCTTAACAAAAGATTTATTCATCCTCTTTATGTCTCATCCTTATTTTAATAATTGAATTATTTCTTTTTTTAATAAAGTTTTTCTTCTAATAATAAAAAAAGAAAGATACATCACCCTTTCCCGGTTTTTATTCCTTTATACTCATTAACAAAAGATTTATTCATCTTCTTTATGTCTTATCCTTATTTTAATAATTGAATTATTTCTTTTTTTAATAAAGTTTTTCTTCTAATAATAAAAAAAGAAAGATACATCACCCTTTCCCGGTTTTTATTCTTTTATAATCATCGTTTAAATTCATTGAAAATGTGCATTAAGTTATTTTTATTTGAAAATTTAAATATGAAGAACAATTTATTATGTTATGAAATTTAGCATTTAGATCTAGATATATATACCTCGATTTCATAATAGTGTATCTCACTTTTTTTTTAATTAAAAGAACATTGAAATTAATGTTTAAATTAAATTTTCATCTTCTTCATGTATAGCAACTAAACTGTTAAGAACATTAAGATGATGTGAACTAATAATTATTAGCCACCACTTGTAGCAGAATTGACTGGGGCTTGGGGTTTGCATTCCTCGAGGTCACAGGTTCAAACCTCTGTCGTAGTGGGAAAAGGCAAGGGTCAGTTATCTTGTGTGCCAGTTCCTGCTCTATTGACCCAGGGTATAGGAATGGACTTTGCCCCTAACCTCTTTGAGATTAGATAAATTTAGTGGGCGGGGGATCTCACCCATAGGGGACTAGTCTTGCCCTAGCTTGTCCTAGGTACCCAAGATATGGGCTGCTGGGATGGGTCATAGGGACACCCCTGTAGTAACAAAAAAAATAAAATTATTGATATTTTGTGTGTAGATTCTAAATTATTTGTGATTTTTTTTACATATGTCATAAGAATTTTTTTTATTGTCAACAATATGTTAAAAAGTGACATTTAGTTCTTAATTTAAAAAAAAAAAAAAAACTCTTAAACATATTTTGGTAACACTAATATCTGGTGCAAATAGTTTTTTCATAATTTTTTGTTACATAATTTATTTTATTATTTTTTAAGGGAGATTAGTTATAATTTAGATATAATTTTATTCTACATTGCATTTTTTTTATTGTATATACCTAAATTAACTTTTTATTTTGTTGAATTAAGAACATCAATATTTAGTACACACATATTTTTTAGAAAATAATTATTTTTTTATTTTTTTTCCACGTATGGAACATAGATCCTTGATGTCCAATGAAAAAATTATTTTCGCTACTAAACACAAAATAAATATAATATTAACATTAAATATATTTAGAATTATACATTTTGGAAAGCTTGGATTGAGGGTTATGATCTTGTAACAACCTCTTATCATATTAATTCCATTTTCTAGTCCAACCCAAGGATTGAAATGAAAATTTATAAGAAAAATCTAAGTGCCAAGGAAGAAAATTCCATCCAAGGACCTTTGCTTAAAGGACCTTCAAACAAAGGTACCCAAGGACATTCATTTTAAGGACCTTGATATCTTCACTCAAAGGAACTTCAAACAAAGGCATCCAAAGACCTTAATTTGAAGCTAGCCTTAAACAAATATCCCTTTCATGTTTAAAAAATATTAAAAATCTATATGACCTTGTTTGAAGGTATTTATACAAACACCTTCAAACAAATGTGTTTTTTATTTTTTTCAACCACACAAAATTCTAATGTTCTACAAGTGAAACACAATATTTTAGGTCTACCCTATATCAAAATATAGAGAAAAGAAATTAGAAATGATGTATAAACATGATTCCTATTATATACCTAACTAAATCTCTAATAGATAAAATATAAGTAAGAAAATGGCAAGAAGGGAATAAACTTCTCACCAAACAAACCTTGTTGACTTAGCCCTATAATCGATATGATTGGTTGATTGTTGAAGATTAACGTGATTGCTCAATCTAGCAACATAACCTTGCTTTGTATCCAATTTATATTCTTAAAAGTGTCTTGTGAAATTGTTGATTCATAAATTTTAGATGAGGATAATGGGTGGATGAAATTTGATCTTATGCAATGAAGGGAAGAGGTTGATCCATTTATAAGAGAGAATGATAGATCAGAAAGTGATATATTTAGATTGATGTACATGATTAGGGAAAAAATTAGGAAGATATAGAGGGTAGATATTTTCTCAATGTTGATGAAAGGTGAGGATTAAAAAATGATCTTTTTAGAGCCATGTTGACTTGGAGACTTATGCATTTCAAGCCTTTTTCCCCTAAAGCCATATGCAAAATGATTTTTTTTTAAATTTTAAACAAAGTGGTTGAGGAATGTGTAAATGATTAATTAGTTAATTAAATATAGTTTGTTTATTTAACTAATGATGAGGGAGATTTTAGAGGGATTACATAAATATTTTGTATTTATTTAATTTATGGGAGAATATTGGGGGTATGATTGATTAATTAAATAAATATAGTTGATTCAATCAAGGTAAAATTTAGAAGAAAGGTTGAATTGGTTAATTTAATTAAATAAATAAAATTAATTTAACCAATCAATGTTAGAAGAATGGATAGATTGACTACTTAAATAATCAAAAAAATATATTTATTAATGTTGAATAATGATCAAATAAACTTAAATTTAATTAATGTTGAAAGTATATAAACATGACATACTTGGTGTGATGATAGAAAAAATAAAGGAATACATTTTAAGTACTTTAAATAATCAAAATGATTTATTTATTAATGTTAAAATAATGATTAAATTATTTTATTTTATTAATGTTTTGCATGATAGACTTGGTGGGATGATAGAAAAATAAAGGATTACATTTTACCCCTCTTTGAGATGGCATTGCAACTAAAATGATTTAATTTCATAGAAGATAAGTATAGATAATGTGATAGAATTGCTAGTAGGATGTCTTAGACACTTGGAAGAAATGATCTTAGAAAATGGTTTAGTGATATTCCATTGAGAGAATAAATGGATTGGCATGACTTGGGTGGTCACTCAAAAGAAGAATTTGGTCTAAAGGTATAAGGAATGGATAGAAGGGAGATATTATTAAAGATGCATGAAGGTTGGGTGTCAGAGCATAAAATTGTGATGTTATAAAAGAATAAAAATGATAGAATGAGGAGAAGTATAATGATGATAATGAGGATGAATTTGATGATGAATGAATTTAAAAGTATATGCATGTGCATAATAAGATATGGAGACAAACCTAGATTTGTTGTAGCACATGACATTATGCACTAGTGTATAAGGATCATGGTGATGATGTGTTAAGCTCATGAGGGATTGATATCCAAGTAGGTATATGAACTTATGCACCATGATATGGAAGATCATGATTAAATTGGTCATAAAGTTCCCTCAAGGATCAATTCAAAAATTTAAGCCACTAAAGAAACACACACAACCAACCAAAAAACCTAGTATGCCAAGGAAGAGTGATCAAGTTATATTTTAATAGTTTTTGGAGTACACTCAAGTTAGAATTAGATAGCTTTGTAAAGACCTGATTATGTTATGACCCGAGCATATTATTTTTACTTGCTTGAGCTTGGATAGCTACTACATTAGCTACCCCCTTGTTTATTTTTTATCTTCTATAAGTAGATGCAACCCCAAAAAAATCAATATGCGAGGATGAGGCCAAAGCCCCATACTAGGCTAACATATGTTGATAGTCTTTGAGTGTAGTACACATATGGGAAAAGGAAGAATATTTCATTAGGGAAACTCACTCCCTCAATACTGGCTAAAGACATCCCACGAACATCTTCTAGATACCATGGTTAGGCATGGAATAGGGATTTGGGAAGAAATAGATTAATAATGAGAAATGCAATTAGTTAGTGTAGCATTGTAAATTTTCTCCCTTAACAATTTCACCTTAGATTTTACTCCCTCCTATGTACTTGGACCTAATTATGCACCTAATTTCCTAACTTATGTACTCCATGGCCTATTTTAAACATTTATTGGAAAATCAAATATGCAAGATCAAAGTATGCATTTAATATTTTCTCCCCAACAAGTTTTGGATCCCATAAAAAGTGGGATCTAGACTAGGGTGTCATGCACCCTAGTCCTCTTAAATTGGCTCAAAATTTAAATATGTTAGTGTCAATAATTTATTATTTGATTTATTTAAATCTTAATTGCCATCCATTAGGATTTAATTTTTGGGAATTCAAAAGAATCACATATAAATACATAGTATTTTCACAATTTTAATTAAGTAGAAGCAAGAAGGAAAATCATTGAGCAAATTGAAAATCCTGAAATCGATCAAGGACAAACAAGAGAAGATTTATCAACATTATTGCAACATTATTTTCAAGCATCCTATCAATCCATCATCTTGTTTTTATGTAAGTTTATTCATGTTTTGCGATCATTTGTTTTGTGAGTACTAAATATTGTAGGTCTTCAAATCAAATCAAGTCAAGAAACAAGGAATCCTTTAAGGTGATGAGCATGAAATTAGTCCATGAAGGAGATCAAATGTGAGTGGCAAGTTGGATCAAGTTTTCAATTCATTACTTTATTATCATTTAGCCTCTATCCCTCAAAAGGATAAGCTCTCTTTTATCATCAATTTTTCCATTGTGGAGATAGAAATACCAACACGGGGTTTGACTAAGGTAAGCCCCTATATGGCACAACCCTTCCTCTCATTTTGTGTGTGCAAGTTAGAGATTTGAAAAGGATTAGAAGAAAATTGAAGACAATTTTCTCATTTATGGATTCAAGCCCTACAACTTGGAAAAATATGGAAACCCCATTATCTCAATGACAGGTGAAGATCTGGCAATGGGATTTAGAGGGAATAAGCCATAGACTAGGGACCTGAGGCTTGTGAATTCAATTTCTAGTTTCAGCTCCCCAGTCTAGGGTTCCCTTGGTGCCCTTGTCCACCTAGATCAAGATCAAACTTAAATACAAGATGCATCAATATTTTCTCTAGTCATTTCTAGTCTTCAATTTTATTTTTCATTTCCCAATTTTTCTATTTTCATGGTTAGCTAGTTACATCATTGCATTTCATCAAAAAAAATTGCAACCCTCTAAGGAATTTTGATCCAAGGTTGATTAACTCACCTTTTATTTTGCAAGTTAATCTCATACCCTTGCCAACCTAAATTCTAATATTTTGTAAGTGAAAAGTAGCTAGATCCTAGTTAAAATCTAGGTTCACTTTTCCTATAAAACATTTTGGTGAAACTGGCATATCTTACACTTGCAATTTCTTCTAATTTTTTATTGCATAAATTTGAAAATTAAATTTAAAAACTAGGTTATTTGAAAATTTTCTTGATAATTTGCATTCATTTCCTAAAATGCTATCCATTTTCATTAGTTTTTCATCATAAAAGTTGAAAAATACTTAAAGAATTAAATTACAAAAAAAAATTGGATTTGATTTTTCTTATCTAGAGCTTAGATTTGAATTATTTTCATTGAGAAAATTAATTGCAAAATTATCTTATTATTTATGCATGCATATTTTAGTGAAAAAGGTTGAAAAAATGATAAAATTGTATTGTGTATTTGTTCTGAAAGATCCAAAATCATTTATTTTCTATATTTTTTTAGAAAAATAATCAATTACAGTATTTAATTTCTAGAAATTATCATTTGAAAATATTCAATTGTCCTAAAAGTATCCAATATTGCATGCATACATGTGCTTCATATAGAAAAATTAGGTTTTGGTACATTTCTAGAATTGAACCTCTGAAGCATAAGAGCCTTAGACACTGTAGATGATTGCCATATTTTGAATTTTTTAAAACTACATCTCTGGTCTAGGGTGCCTAGAACCCTTGTCAAGCCAATTTGAGCCTAAATTTTATGTGCAGAACCTTACCTCTGGTCTTTGCTTAGATTTGGTCTCAATTTTCGAAGATCACTCACGCAATTGTTTATTTTTTCTAAGCATTTCTAGTTTGATGTATAGGACATAACATAAAGTTTTCATTGCAAAAATATTGTGTTGTCATAGTTCATGTTCTATTGTTAGATCTTGTTAAGTTATTCAATGAATTTTTGTTGCAAGCATGTGAAAATGAGTCTCTCTCTCCTCTTTTGTTATTTTTCTTTGATTCCTCTCCTAATATCCCTCCTAATTATGAGAGTAGCTTTGTGCAAGAGAATACAATCATGAAAATCATATTTTTTCTTCTCTTGATATCTCACCTACTTGTGAAGAAGGTATTTTAGTGCCAAATGATCCAATCATTAAGCATCATGAGAATCTTGTTTGTTTCTCTCCCAATACCTATCCTACTTGGGAAGATATTTTGGCACAAGAGGATGAAATAATTGATACATTTATTTCAAAATACATTAATTTGGTTTGCATAGATGAAGATGTTAAATTTTCATTAGATCCCCTATTGATAGAGTATCGTCAACAAGTAGTTAACTTAGTTGAGGTTATGAACCCATAATTAACTATTGAACCTTCGTCAACAAGTAGTTAAATTAGTTGAGGTTATGAACCCATAATTAACTATTGAACCTCCTTTAATTATTGGGACTCCTAAAAATCCTCTAATTATTTGCCTATGTCAAACTACATGAAGGTTGCAAAAATGACTCAAACCTTCTTAGCCAATCAGATCCTTGATAATTACCATTTAAAATATGTTTTGTTAAAAAAATTGCATCTTAATCCCTCAAAACATAACATAATCCTCAAATTTCACTTGCACAAAACAATTCGCGCACCTCATTCACTACAAGGTACATAGATTATTCATTCCTTTAAGCAATTTGGAATGTGATAGTTCCTACCTAAGGTACTAAAAAAATAATAATATAAGAAAATTAGAATGCATAATATCACATATTGACTTTATGCAAAAACATACTATATACAAACTAATTATTATTAATAGAAACAACTTAAAAAATTGAAAAGAAACACATATATAATCTTGTAAGATTCATTCTAGCTAAGTTACATATGTTCAAAAAATTTCCAACAAAAATTGTTGGCTAAATGCATATTTAGCACTACTTTGAGTCCAATTTACCAAAAAAATAAAATTACTTGAAAAACTTTATGTTTCAACAACTTCTACTCATGTTAAAAACATTTTTAAAAAATATTAAAAATACCATTTTGTAGATCAATAAGTTTAGCTTTCAAAAATGTATATATTTTAATAGTTTAATTATTATTTATATTTTCCTTTTTTATTTTTACTAAAAGTTGGTTATATAATTAAACAAAATGTATTCCTTTAATCTAAAAAGCAACCAATCATGTGATGCCACACCAGCGCTCAACTACCCATGATGTGAATGCACAAGTATTGGTCACTTTTTTTTGGGCCTTTTTGGACACCTTGACAAAAAGCATGCTGATGTGGCATCATATTTGATGATGTGGCCCTGAAATGAAAGTTATAAGCAAGGGACTTACCAAGTAAACTGTTGTAAAAATTTGGGAGTAATTTGAAATTTTCACAT
>VDFB02056351.1:30892591-31165386 GCA_007258455.2 Sequoia sempervirens
TGCTTTCATGAGGATACCTTTAGTATTTTTTCTTATGTTATTATATGGAACTATCTTTATATTTTTTTATGACCATTTAAATAAATTCATCTTTATGTACTCTCCTTAAATCTATTTCCATCCTTTGTACAAACTAATTGGAGGGGCACATGTGAGCTCACTATTGTCCCTCTTATCCAGGCATAATTGCATGACTACCACATAATTCAAACCTATCCATGGATAGTATCATAACTTTTTGGGTGTCACAAGGTACTGCTTATCCATCCAATTACTTCAAGAGCCACATCTCTATCACTATCTCTATTTTCTTTTCTTTTCTAATAGTTCATGATTGATACAATATATTTTAAATGCATATAAGATGCCACTTTTGTTTCTATTTTGTAGGTTTCTAAGATGGGGCACTCACTTTAAGAGGAAAAAATATCAAGGTAGAATCTTCATCCATATTAGTTTCCTTTTTATGAGTTTCTATGCAATTACTTTCTTTTTGGTTGCTTGTATTTACTTTGATATGCATCTTCATAGTAATTTGCATGTACATCAATATTGGGGGAAATATAATGGTAAAAGGTGCATACCAAACTCTTTTCCTTTCCCTTATATTTTGGGTCCACTTCAACTAGAGTGACCTTGATACTTGAACGAGTATAAAAATGGTATATTTTTAGTTGAGATTGGATGAAAAGACAGAGCCTTATTTTTTCTTATCTATATTTATTCCCAAGGACTCATCTTGACTTTTAGTTTAACCCTTTCCATCCTCACATTAGATTTGTAGTCATGGCAGTCATCTAAATCACTTTTGCACTAATTAAAATGATTGAAAGTTGATTTTTAAATTCTTATCTAAGGCCAACTTTACTATTCCTTGTGATTGTTGTACTTGACTTGGAGCATCCCTAGTTTATGCAAGAAAAATAAATTTTAATATAAATACAATTATAGAAAAGTCAATGGAAAATTTCCTTTAAATAAATTTTATTATTTTTATGCATTAAGAAAAATAAACATCATTACTGTGAGAGATGTAATCTATAGCAGTAATAGGCAAGAAACATCTCATATTGATTGTCAAATAATAGTTGAAAAGTAAATCCATATGAGTCCTCACTTATGATGTAGAAAAAATGAGAGAAAAATTAATATAGAAGAGTTACAAAATCAAGTATATTAATTATTTTCATGCATATTGAACAAGGTCAATATATAATAATAATCATAAATGAGTTATTATAATGACATGGTCAAACACGAGTCAAGAGTTAAAAAAATTACTTTTTAAGTGACTTTTTTCAAGATAATTTATTTTAAGTATTAAAAAAGATTAGCATTTAGAAATAACCAAAATTTTGAAAATAATAATACAAATTATACAAATTTAGTATATTAACAAATTAGAATTGTATGAGATAGAAATTCTTTAATAAAAATATTAATAATTATTTTTTTATTATTAAAAAAATTATATGTTTAGTTTAAAAAATATTCATTTAAATTTATAACATGTAATCGATTAATAAATATATATAAAAATAATAATTTTGATTACAATAATATTAACAGCTATTAAGCAATAACAGTGGTCGTTTCTATTACGACTTTTAATTTAGATATGCAGTAAGTTTTTGTGTCGGCAGAGCTAGTTGATAGAAAGTGGAAGCATAGTAGAGGAACGGTACGGAGATCGGATCTTTCTCATCTAACTAGACCAGATTGGAATGCAACACCAGTCGAAGGCAACCACGAATTCCCAGATATAAATTGTGCAACGGTATATTTGCTGGCCTCTACTGGATCTGTAATCACATGAAATCCAGGCCACTTGACCCGCCTGGAAAGCCCCGCTCCTGGCCCAGAATTCATGTATTCCGCAAAGTATAAAGTCGTCAATCCATAACTACCGATCCACACAGCCCAACCGGCAGGATCGATGTTCCCGTCTAAGAAGGATTGCATGACGACTGTGCGAGAGTAGGGCATCCACGGCCTGCCCAGAAATGTTTGAATGGACTCCGCTGACACCCTGCAGTTGTGGATGGAGAAGCCGGTGTTTTGGTTCGGATCACTTCTGCCTTGTGCCACAATAACATTCGGCTTCTTGTTCCGTTTCCGAGAGTATATGTTGCAGCTCTGAAACACTGCAGAGGCGTCGCCAAAGATGAAATCCACGGTGCCCATGATGTCGCATTCTCTGTAGAATTGGCGCTGAGAATAGGCGTACAGGGTATCTTGGTAACCTCTAATACTGCAACGGTAAAACGCCGAGCGATCCGACGATACTCGAAGCGCAACAGATTGCCCTGCGGTCGCTCCTGCCGTGTTCTCGAACCCCATATCCCGCGCAATGAATCCTTTTCCTGTAGCAGCTACACCTCACAACACAAAATGTCCAATCAACCACTGTTTCACAATTAATCACTAATTATAAACTATACAGAGCCTTAAATTTGTCACGATATACGATTTTACGAGAGCTAAGAAAAAAGCAAAAAAGGTCGCCGTTTTACGTTCCAGGGGGGAATGATATCTCCAGCAAATCCCGCGAATTAATTTGATTTAGACAGAGTGGAAGGGCCTTTGTTGAATGTTTCAAGAGTGGCCATAAAGATCACCTTCAAGTTAGATCAGATCGCTATTACAATGAAAGCTCTAGTCTACAGTTGACCTCGAAATGATGGTCTGTCTTGAACTCTTTAAGAACATCAAGCTAAGTAACCAAGTGATAAGAAATCTGAGTGTATTGGTTGCATTTATTAAGAAACACGAATAGCGTAAGCGGAGCATAAGTTGGAGATTTTTTTTTTTATTCATAGTAATATCAAGACTCAATTCCGGTTCATAGTTTCCGGTTCATAGTTTCAGATAAAAAATCTTTATATTTCATCAATAATGATTCACACCAATCTATTTTGAATGAGAATGAATGATCCACTTAGTGCTCATTACATCTAGGTGATGCTCATAAAGACGAAGCACCGGGGATTCTACCTCAAGTAATACTGCAGGAAACTCCATGGTTAAACACGTTTGGGTCAGAGTAGTACTTGGAGAAACTCCATGGTTAAACACAACATGCTTGAGTAACAGTAATAGTAGGGGAAACTCCGTGGTTAATTGTGCTTGAGTCATATTAATATTGAAATAGGTGATACACCTGGAAGTCTCTATGATCCAGTCCTATAAATAGATCATTCATTCTCATGAAAAGAATCTGTATGAATTACTACTTATAAAATATAGATCAATAAATTCGACTCTAAAATTAAACAGTTTGAATAATTCAATAAATTTCATTCAGAAACTAAACAATTTGAATAAAAACAACAAATAATATACGTTATAATTAAAAAAAATTGAGTAAATTGAGTGTAATCATTTGATGATCATTTTAATCCGAATTCTAATGAAAGAGTTTAGTCGTTGTGACATTAGCTAGTAAAGAATAAATTAGTCGTCGGAAAACTTAAAAATAGTGAGGAGGTAGTGGAACACCGTACCAAACGTAGCTACGGATTGGATAGAACCATGATTAGATCCCGTAACTACCGTGGCGTATTTCCCATCACCAACCAGCATGATATTGTCTTTGTAAACCTTCAAGGATTCTGCGTACACTCCGGCTTTGACATGGATAACGTAGCGGCTATTACTCTTACTGGGAGCAGCATTCAAGGCCTCTGAGATGCTCCTATAATTCCCCGTTCCGTCTTTCGCTACCACCAAATTCGCTGCGATGCCGCCCGCCGGAGAGATCTGAAGTAGCCGTCGGTCGGCTGGAGACATCCAACTCGGGAAACCGCCATTCGCAGAAAATAATTCACTATCAGCTGCTTCCGATAAAAGCCGCCGATTGTTTTGGCCAGGAAAGATATTGGCCACGGGAAGCCTGTTGACGATTGCAAGGGAATTACTTACCACTTTGGAAACATTTCTCACAGATTCTGCATAGTTGTCTTTGACACCTTTGAATCCTTCAATGCATGTGACTTGATCGGTGATAGAAGCGCTGAGCCATGTCTGCACGTCCTCCGCCTGCTCCTTCTTCCACTCTTCGGGTCTCGTCAGCAATATCAATGATTCGTTTAACTGCTGCACCGTGTATTGAAACAACATCTCGCAGTCTTGAATTGCAGCACGCTTAATTTCATCGTCCGAGCTCAGCAACACGGACTGAGAGGAAGTCACAATTGACAGCTTTTTAACTTCCTCGAGGCTGACCTTAACGGTAGTTATAGCCATGTCTTTCATAGAACTCCCTGATTTCAGAGATTCTTCATAATATTGAGATTGCAGGGTTGAGACACAGACATCTGGGTAAAGCGTGGTATTACATGCAGACTTCAGAACAACATTAGGGCTCACTCCCTCTCCCTTGTGCCCTGCAGCACACGCAAATGCAGCTAAGAGTAAGAAAAGAGCAGCAAAAGGTTGCCTAATCTTTTTCATCTTGCTAGCAAGTCTTTACTCGAAATCCTACAAACTATAATTAAGGAAAGAAATATTTCTGTGAGCTTTGCGTCCTTGACTAGGGCTTAGGCCGTATTTATAACTGAACAGTTCCATAGAGAACTCTGTGATCACCACATCAATAGGTAGTAGCCGGCCCGCTCTGCTCGTCAGGTGAGGAGATTCAAAAGACAAATTCCTGTCGTACATTTTGGATTCTTACCAATTATTAGAGTACAAAGCAAGGCCACGGAGAAACACCACGGTGGACAGATGACGGCTCACCAACCAGTAGGTCCTGATTCCCCATGATAATGAGCGATGGGCGCAGATATTTATTATCGCTGACCTATGTTGGAGAGATGCTCGTGAATAGTTGTGGCCCTTAAATGGATCCCCCACTGACTAGATCGGAACATTCATTCTTGAGCTCCAAGTTGAGAATGCAATGTTTCTTCCATAAATTCCAAAGTGATGTCACAAATGTCTACGATTTTTTTTTTCTAATGATAGAAGCAAAATAATGAGTACAATACAAAAGGACTCAATGTCTACAATTGATTGGGAAGTCATACTTTCCACTCATTAACAAAAAATTATTCATCCTCTTTATGTCTCATCCTATTTTTAATAATTGAATTATTTCTTTTTTAATAAAGTTTTTCTTCTAATAATAAAAAAAGAAAGATACATCACCCTTTCTCGGTTTTTATTTCTTTATACTCATTAACAAAAAATTATTCATCCTCTTTATGTCTCATCCTATTTTTAATAATTGAATTATTTCTTTTTTAATAAAGTTTTTCTTCTAATAATAAAAAAAGAAAGATACATCACCCTTTCTCGGTTTTTATTTCTTTATAATCATCGTTTAAATTCATTGAAAATGTGCATTAAGTTATTTTTAGTTGAAAATTTAAATATGAAGAACAATATATTATGTTATGAAATTTAGCATTTAGATCTAGATATATATACCTTGATTTCATAACAGTGTATCCCACTTTTTTTTTAATTAAAGAGGAACATTGAAATTAATGTTTAAATTCAATTTTCATCTTCTTCATGTATAGCAACTAAATTGTTAAGAACATTAAGATAATGTGAACTAATAATTATTAGCCACCACTTGTAGCAGAATTGACTGGGGCTTGGGGTTTGCATTCCTCGAGGTCACAGGTTCAAACCTCTGTCGTAGTGGGAAAAGGCAAGGGTCAGTTATCTTGTGTGCCAGTTCCTGCTCTATTGACCCAGGGTATAGGAATGGACTTTGCCCCTAACCTCTTTGAGATTAGATAAATTTAGTGGGCGGGGGATCTCACCCATAGGGGACTAGTCTTGCCCTAGCTTGTCCTAGGTACCCAAGATATGGGCTGCTGGGATGGGTCATAGGGACACCCCTGTAGTAACAAAAAAAATAAAATTATTGATATTTTGTGTGTAGATTCTAAATTATTTGTGATTTTTTTTACATATGTCATAAGAATTTTTTTTATTGTCAACAATATGTTAAAAAGTGACATTTAGTTCTTAATTTAAAAAAAAAAAAAAAACTCTTAAACATATTTTGGTAACACTAATATCTGGTGCAAATAGTTTTTTCATAATTTTTTGTTACATAATTTATTTTATTATTTTTTAAGGGAGATTAGTTATAATTTAGATATAATTTTATTCTACATTGCATTTTTTTTATTGTATATACCTAAATTAACTTTTTATTTTGTTGAATTAAGAACATCAATATTTAGTACACACATATTTTTTAGAAAATAATTATTTTTTTATTTTTTTTCCACGTATGGAACATAGATCCTTGATGTCCAATGAAAAAATTATTTTCGCTACTAAACACAAAATAAATATAATATTAACATTAAATATATTTAGAATTATACATTTTGGAAAGCTTGGATTGAGGGTTATGATCTTGTAACAACCTCTTATCATATTAATTCCATTTTCTAGTCCAACCCAAGGATTGAAATGAAAATTTATAAGAAAAATCTAAGTGCCAAGGAAGAAAATTCCATCCAAGGACCTTTGCTTAAAGGACCTTCAAACAAAGGTACCCAAGGACATTCATTTTAAGGACCTTGATATCTTCACTCAAAGGAACTTCAAACAAAGGCATCCAAAGACCTTAATTTGAAGCTAGCCTTAAACAAATATCCCTTTCATGTTTAAAAAATATTAAAAATCTATATGACCTTGTTTGAAGGTATTTATACAAACACCTTCAAACAAATGTGTTTTTTATTTTTTTCAACCACACAAAATTCTAATGTTCTACAAGTGAAACACAATATTTTAGGTCTACCCTATATCAAAATATAGAGAAAAGAAATTAGAAATGATGTATAAACATGATTCCTATTATATACCTAACTAAATCTCTAATAGATAAAATATAAGTAAGAAAATGGCAAGAAGGGAATAAACTTCTCACCAAACAAACCTTGTTGACTTAGCCCTATAATCGATATGATTGGTTGATTGTTGAAGATTAACGTGATTGCTCAATCTAGCAACATAACCTTGCTTTGTATCCAATTTATATTCTTAAAAGTGTCTTGTGAAATTGTTGATTCATAAATTTTAGATGAGGATAATGGGTGGATGAAATTTGATCTTATGCAATGAAGGGATGAGGTTGATCCATTTATAAGAGAGAATGATAGATCAGAAAGTGATATATTTAGATTGATGTACATGATTAGGGAAAAAATTAGGAAGATATAGAGGGTAGATATTTTCTCAATGTTGATGAAAGGTGAGGATTAAAAAATGATCTTTTTAGAGCCATGTTGACTTGGAGACTTATGCATTTCAAGCCTTTTTCCCCTAAAGCCATATGCAAAATGATTTTTTTTTAAATTTTAAACAAAGTGGTTGAGGAATGTGTAAATGATTAATTAGTTAATTAAATATAGTTTGTTTATTTAACTAATGATGAGGGAGATTTTAGAGGGATTACATAAATATTTTGTATTTATTTAATTTATGGGAGAATATTGGGGGTATGATTGATTAATTAAATAAATATAGTTGATTCAATCAAGGTAAAATTTAGAAGAAAGGTTGAATTGGTTAATTTAATTAAATAAATAAAATTAATTTAACCAATCAATGTTAGAAGAATGGATAGATTGACTACTTAAATAATCAAAAAAATATATTTATTAATGTTGAATAATGATCAAATAAACTTAAATTTAATTAATGTTGAAAGTATATAAACATGACATACTTGGTGTGATGATAGAAAAAATAAAGGAATACATTTTAAGTACTTTAAATAATCAAAATGATTTATTTATTAATGTTAAAATAATGATTAAATTATTTTATTTTATTAATGTTTTGCATGATAGACTTGGTGGGATGATAGAAAAATAAAGGATTACATTTTACCCCTCTTTGAGATGGCATTGCAACTAAAATGATTTAATTTCATAGAAGATAAGTATAGATAATGTGATAGAATTGCTAGTAGGATGTCTTAGACACTTGGAAGAAATGATCTTAGAAAATGGTTTAGTGATATTCCATTGAGAGAATAAATGGATTGGCATGACTTGGGTGGTCACTCAAAAGAAGAATTTGGTCTAAAGGTATAAGGAATGGATAGAAGGGAGATATTATTAAAGATGCATGAAGGTTGGGTGTCAGAGCATAAAATTGTGATGTTATAAAAGAATAAAAATGATAGAATGAGGAGAAGTATAATGATGATAATGAGGATGAATTTGATGATGAATGAATTTAAAAGTATATGCATGTGCATAATAAGATATGGAGACAAACCTAGATTTGTTGTAGCACATGACATTATGCACTAGTGTATAAGGATCATGGTGATGATGTGTTAAGCTCATGAGGGATTGATATCCAAGTAGGTATATGAACTTATGCACCATGATATGGAAGATCATGATTAAATTGGTCATAAAGTTCCCTCAAGGATCAATTCAAAAATTTAAGCCACTAAAGAAACACACACAACCAACCAAAAAACCTAGTATGCCAAGGAAGAGTGATCAAGTTATATTTTAATAGTTTTTGGAGTACACTCAAGTTAGAATTAGATAGCTTTGTAAAGACCTGATTATGTTATGACCCGAGCATATTATTTTTACTTGCTTGAGCTTGGATAGCTACTACATTAGCTACCCCCTTGTTTATTTTTTATCTTCTATAAGTAGATGCAACCCCAAAAAAATCAATATGCGAGGATGAGGCCAAAGCCCCATACTAGGCTAACATATGTTGATAGTCTTTGAGTGTAGTACACATATGGGAAAAGGAAGAATATTTCATTAGGGAAACTCACTCCCTCAATACTGGCTAAAGACATCCCACGAACATCTTCTAGATACCATGGTTAGGCATGGAATAGGGATTTGGGAAGAAATAGATTAATAATGAGAAATGCAATTAGTTAGTGTAGCATTGTAAATTTTCTCCCTTAACAATTTCACCTTAGATTTTACTCCCTCCTATGTACTTGGACCTAATTATGCACCTAATTTCCTAACTTATGTACTCCATGGCCTATTTTAAACATTTATTGGAAAATCAAATATGCAAGATCAAAGTATGCATTTAATATTTTCTCCCCAACAAGTTTTGGATCCCATAAAAAGTGGGATCTAGACTAGGGTGTCATGCACCCTAGTCCTCTTAAATTGGCTCAAAATTTAAATATGTTAGTGTCAATAATTTATTATTTGATTTATTTAAATCTTAATTGCCATCCATTAGGATTTAATTTTTGGGAATTCAAAAGAATCACATATAAATACATAGTATTTTCACAATTTTAATTAAGTAGAAGCAAGAAGGAAAATCATTGAGCAAATTGAAAATCTTGAAATCGATCAAGGACAAACAAGAGAAGATTTATCAACATTATTGCAACATTATTTTCAAGCATCCTATCAATCCATCATCTTGTTTTTATGTAAGTTTATTCATGTTTTGCGATCATTTGTTTTGTGAGTACTAAATATTGTAGGTCTTCAAATCAAATCAAGTCAAGAAACAAGGAATCCTTTAAGGTGATGAGCATGAAATTAGTCCATGAAGGAGATCAAATGTGAGTGGCAAGTTGGATCAAGTTGTCAATTCATTACTTTATTATCATTTAGCCTCTATCCCTCAAAAGGATAAGCTCTCTTTTATCATCAATTTTTCCATTGTGGAGATAGAAATACCAACACGGGGTTTGACTAAGGTAAGCCCCTATATGGCACAACCCTTCCTCTCATTTTGTGTGTGCAAGTTAGAGATTTGAAAAGGATTAGAAGAAAATTGAAGACAATTTTCTCATTTATGGATTCAAGCCCTACAACTTGGAAAAATATGGAAACCCCATTATCTCAATGACAGGTGAAGATCTGGCAATGGGATTTAGAGGGAATAAGCCATAGACTAGGGACCTGAGGCTTGTGAATTCAATTTCTAGTTTCAGCTCCCCAGTCTAGGGTTCCCTTGGTGCCCTTGTCCACCTAGATCAAGATCAAACTTAAATACAAGATGCATCAATATTTTCTCTAGTCATTTCTAGTCTTCAATTTTATTTTTCATTTCCCAATTTTTCTATTTTCATGGTTAGCTAGTTACATCATTGCATTTCATCAAAAAAAATTGCAACCCTCTAAGGAATTTTGATCCAAGGTTGATTAACTCACCTTTTATTTTGCAAGTTAATCTCATACCCTTGCCAACCTAAATTCTAATATTTTGTAAGTGAAAAGTAGCTAGATCCTAGTTAAAATCTAGGTTCACTTTTCCTATAAAACATTTTGGTGAAACTGGCATATCTTACACTTGCAATTTCTTCTAATTTTTTATTGCATAAATTTGAAAATTAAATTTAAAAACTAGGTTATTTGAAAATTTTCTTGATAATTTGCATTCATTTCCTAAAATGCTATCCATTTTCATTAGTTTTTCATCATAAAAGTTGAAAAATACTTAAAGAATTAAATTACAAAAAAAAATTGGATTTGATTTTTCTTATCTAGAGCTTAGATTTGAATTATTTTCATTGAGAAAATTAATTGCAAAATTATCTTATTATTTATGCATGCATATTTTAGTGAAAAAGGTTGAAAAAATGATAAAATTGTATTGTGTATTTGTTCTGAAAGATCCAAAATCATTTATTTTCTATATTTTTTTAGAAAAATAATCAATTACAGTATTTAATTTCTAGAAATTATCATTTGAAAATATTCAATTGTCCTAAAAGTATCCAATATTGCATGCATACATGTGCTTCATATAGAAAAATTAGGTTTTGGTACATTTCTAGAATTGAACCTCTGAAGCATAAGAGCCTTAGACACTGTAGATGATTGCCATATTTTGAATTTTTTAAAACTACATCTCTGGTCTAGGGTGCCTAGAACCCTTGTCAAGCCAATTTGAGCCTAAATTTTATGTGCAGAACCTTACCTCTGGTCTTTGCTTAGATTTGGTCTCAATTTTCGAAGATCACTCACGCAATTGTTTATTTTTTCTAAGCATTTCTAGTTTGATGTATAGGACATAACATAAAGTTTTCATTGCAAAAATATTGTGTTGTCATAGTTCATGTTCTATTGTTAGATCTTGTTAAGTTATTCAATGAATTTTTGTTGCAAGCATGTGAAAATGAGTCTCTCTCTCCTCTTTTGTTATTTTTCTTTGATTCCTCTCCTAATATCCCTCCTAATTATGAGAGTAGCTTTGTGCAAGAGAATACAATCATGAAAATCATATTTTTTCTTCTCTTGATATCTCACCTACTTGTGAAGAAGGTATTTTAGTGCCAAATGATCCAATCATTAAGCATCATGAGAATCTTGTTTGTTTCTCTCCCAATACCTATCCTACTTGGGAAGATATTTTGGCACAAGAGGATGAAATAATTGATACATTTATTTCAAAATACATTAATTTGGTTTGCATAGATGAAGATGTTAAATTTTCATTAGATCCCCTATTGATAGAGTATCGTCAACAAGTAGTTAACTTAGTTGAGGTTATGAACCCATAATTAACTATTGAACCTTCGTCAACAAGTAGTTAAATTAGTTGAGGTTATGAACCCATAATTAACTATTGAACCTCCTTTAATTATTGGGACTCCTAAAAATCCTCTAATTATTTGCCTATGTCAAACTACATGAAGGTTGCAAAAATGACTCAAACCTTCTTAGCCAATCAGATCCTTGATAATTACCATTTAAAATATGTTTTGTTAAAAAAATTGCATCTTAATCCCTCAAAACATAACATAATCCTCAAATTTCACTTGCACAAAACAATTCGCGCACCTCATTCACTACAAGGTACATAGATTATTCATTCCTTTAAGCAATTTGGAATGTGATAGTTCCTACCTAAGGTACTAAAAAAATAATAATATAAGAAAATTAGAATGCATAATATCACATATTGACTTTATGCAAAAACATACTATATACAAACTAATTATTATTAATAGAAACAACTTAAAAAATTGAAAAGAAACACATATATAATCTTGTAAGATTCATTCTAGCTAAGTTACATATGTTCAAAAAATTTCCAACAAAAATTGTTGGCTAAATGCATATTTAGCACTACTTTGAGTCCAATTTACCAAAAAAATAAAATTACTTGAAAAACTTTATGTTTCAACAACTTCTACTCATGTTAAAAACATTTTTAAAAAATATTAAAAATACCATTTTGTAGATCAATAAGTTTAGCTTTCAAAAATGTATATATTTTAATAGTTTAATTATTATTTATATTTTCCTTTTTTATTTTTACTAAAAGTTGGTTATATAATTAAACAAAATGTATTCCTTTAATCTAAAAAGCAACCAATCATGTGATGCCACACCAGCGCTCAACTACCCATGATGTGAATGCACAAGTATTGGTCACTTTTTTTTGGGCCTTTTTGGACACCTCGACAAAAAGCATGCTGATGTGGCATCATATTTGATGATGTGGCCCTAAAATGAAAGTTATAAGCAAGGGACTTACCAAGTAAATTGTTGTAAAAATTTGGGAGTAATTTGAAATTTTCACATAGAATAATTAGAAGCACGAAGTTAGGGTGCACAACTACTAAATCCTCTCCTATATTTGGATGCTAGTTAAAGACACTCATTACAACCAAAACATAAGACAAAGAACATGATCACCCTTGCAATTATTTATTTATCCCTTTATTTATGTAATTACTAATTAGTCTAAATATTTTAGGTAAGGGGTGGTTTTCCTGTTACAATCATTGATCATTTTGTTGGATGTAGACTAGGTAGTGGAGGACAACAAAAATCAGCTACGGATGCACTTAGGACACTTAGGATGCTCTCCGTATTTAATTGATTCTACTCGGCCGTTAACCGCAAGTCTTTGGCAAAATATTGATTCGCCTACAAATCGTTTTAAAAAGTGTGGGATAATAATTAGCATGAGGAGTGGGACCCAACCTTTTATGCATTAGATAAACAAGAATATATTGTCGTGGAATCTTCAGGACGCTTCTCCCCTATGTTACTTTCAATCTTATCATTTTTTTTCATTTTAAAGGTTGTATTTGAATTTAATTGATAAAGTTCATAATATACTATTTAATTACAGTATTTATCTTTGTAGATTGTATAATAGTATTTGTTGGATAGTTGATAGATGGGTTGTGACATATTAATTAAATGACAAGTCATATGTGATCAATGAAAATTATAATTGTTAAAACTGAATATTATAGTTCGAATTGTGTAAAGTATAACTATGATTAGTATAATTGAAATTGAGTTTATTCTTTAAAACAAATATTTGTTAAATATTAGTGAACAAATGATTTGTTAGTACATACCCTTATAATATTGTTCAAATTGAATTTATTTTGTATATTAAATATTTGTTAAATATTAATGATCAATGATTTGTTAGTAGATTGAATTTATAATAATTAATAATATTTGAATTTAATTAGTCAATAGGCTACACATAGTGTGAGATTTGAGCTTGAAACAAGTCTCATGCCTGCAAACTACTATTGAATCATCGGAAAATAAGTTTTAGCTATCGTTTTAATGGTAAACCAGCTGCCATTTAATGGTAAATCAACTCCCATTCAATGGTAAAAGCCTTCAAAATCTCACTTATCAATATTGATTTTCCAACTAGATGGGAACATTCTATTTCCATTTGCAATGTGAAAAAATCTAGATTTGCCTCAGTTTATTTTATTCCATTATACAAGAATTTGTAGCACATGGCATCCATGGCTCTAGGAAAATTCACCACCAGCAATTCACATGAGAAGATTCACCGCCAACAATTCACCCCGGGAAAATTCACTGCTATGATAAATTCACCTCAAGGAAAATTCACCACCAGCAATTTACCGATGCGGAAAATTCATCACACTAAAAGTTTGCGATTAATTTTCGTGGCGGTGAATTGCTGGTGGTGAATTTTCTTTGAAGTGAATTTGTCATGATGGTGAATTTTCCCACGGTAAATTGTTGGCAGTGAATTTTTCGAGGTGAATTGCTGTGATAAATTGATGCCAACATCCATACACACCTATGCACAAACACATACTCTCTAATATATTAACATACATATAACTTTTTCTCCACATAATCCTTGAACCTCTTTTAATACCAATTGATAAAAAATTATTTGATTACATTTATTCAATAAAATTCAAACCTTGATAATATGATATATAAGAAATGAGACACCAATGTGAACAACCTGCTATGCCGCCATCCTATTTTGAAACTTTCAATAATTTGTGCCTTCGTAAAAAGTCATTCCTTATGAAAGACAAGTTCTGTAGAAAGCTAAAATGAGAATCTTCTAAATGGTGGACCAGGACTGTCACACAAATCTTTAAAAAAGTAAATACAGTTGTTTGTTTGCGAGAGCCACCGACATTTCTGATAGGATGGGGTCCACGTCAGTGGCCGACCACGGAGCAGGACCATTTCACAACCCTCACAAAATGTGAATTTAACTTTTACCAGATGGACGTTCTCTGATTCTAAGCGACCTGTGTTTCTGGTTTCATCTCCCATCCCTATTGCTTGGATAACGACACTACCATAGATGTGAAGATGGACAAAGAGAACAAATGCATAACCCAGCTGTTTGTTGTTACCACATAGTAGGGCCATTACCATGAAGTTCACATTTTAACAACATGGACAAAGGGAACAAACACATAATCCAATTGTTTGTGTTACCACATAGTAGGGTCAAACTTGTTATGGCACTATCATGAAGTTCACATTCTAACAACATGATGGGTGCATTGTTCTATGAGAGATGAGGTAGAAGCAAGAATTTATGAAAAATATATATGGTTATTAGAGGTCGTTATAAAGATAAGGATGAGTACAAAAAAAAAAAAAAAGGGACAAGCATGGAAAAGTATTAGTAGGGTCAAACTTGTTATGGCACTATCATGAAGTTCACATTCTAACAACATGATGGGTGCATTGTTCTATGAGAGATGAGGTAGAAGCAAGAATTTATGAAAAATATATATGGTTATTAGAGGTCGTTATAAAGATAAGGATGAGTAAAAAAAAAAAAAAAAGGGACAAGCATGGAAAAGTTTTAGGAGATTTAAGTCTTTTAGTAAATCTAAGGTGAAATGTTGGATCCATAGCAAGATTAGGAATATCAAGAATGATAATAAAGCAAAGAAAGTCAAAAGGATTTTGATGATGATTTAGACATGACAATTTAGTGACAATCTTGGTGATGGTGTATGGATGATTAATTTTGAACCTTCTTTTTAGTTGACTCCACGTATAGAGTTGTTTATTCATTACAATATGTACAAAGGTGGATAGGTGTATTTGCAAGATGACTACTTAAAAAATTTTTGGTTTCACAAAATTCAAGTTTGCTCTTGCAAATGGGAGGAAAATGTATCTTTATACTACTTCAATAGTTTATCAAGCAACCTATTATCTATGATTAAGATGTGTGAGTTGGATGTGCACATCATCTTCAACAAAGAACAATGCAAAATAATGCTTAGGACGACTATGCTAGAAGCGAGAGTTCATGATGACATTTTAGACAAGCTAGATGCCAACACTATAGTTGGCGATTCTTTATCTATTGAATGAAAATGTAATAGTCTCAAGCAAAATTCTTAAATCATGTGTTTGACTTGAGGGTGATGGGACATGAACCATGCTACCATGGGAAGCTTCATATTGTATGTAGTGGAAGTTTGTGTAGTGAAATGATTAGGTTTGATTCTATTGTGTTATGACTAAGGGACTAGGTGTTTACACCTTGCAATTATTAGGTCTAGTTGGAATTGGTTTATATTTATGTATTGTAAATAATTGTGTCCATGTATAAAAGAGGACATTCCACTTGGATAGAATCATGTAGATTACATAAATGGCATTCTCCACTAGATGTCATTAATCTTATGATAGTTGGATAAGTCAACGATTTGAGGGGTTATTGTGTGGACTTGGACTAGCATCTTTTACTAACTATTCATTACTAGGTGCACACATGTAGAAGTCTAGTTAATACTTCATGGTAAGAATCCTCATAATTGCATTTGAACCCCATGGCTCTAGGAGATAAAATATTCAAATAAATAGTTACATTCTATGTTGGGAGGAACATATTTTGGATGTGTGAAGCTGGATTTTGATTATAAGACTTGGGCACCCATTTTGGGCACATGTTTTTAGGAAACTATTTAAGGTTTCTTGGATCTCCTTGACCTCATGAGGTCTTGGGGTGGAGATTATATGTCATATTTTATTTTCCTAGACATGACACTTAAGAAAGAACAAACTATGCATTACCTACAAATGTTGAGCTTTAAAAAGACTATTTCTAAGCTAGCCTACAACCTATTGATTAGTTTCCTAACCAAATTTCGCCACCTTTATCCAAACTATCATGTCTTAATAGATGCATCCTTCCCACAATAGGCATTATCCAATCCGAGCACATACCTTTTGGTAAGAACATCTAATGTTTGTTGATTTGTTTGTTTAATGAGTCTTTTTATTGCTTGATTTATCATAATACCCCATTCCTATACTACTTGAGGACATATTAAAAGGATTAGAGGAGCATGAATGGGGCAAGGTCATGGTTTTCATATGCCATATTTGTGGAATGCTCTTGTTACATTATTGGGGCATGTACATTCCTTGTGTGTGTTGAAATGGATTCTAACATTGAC
Organism: Sequoia sempervirens; assembly: GCA_007258455.2. Taxonomy (NCBI): domain Eukaryota; kingdom Viridiplantae; phylum Streptophyta; class Pinopsida; order Cupressales; family Cupressaceae; genus Sequoia; species Sequoia sempervirens. Next base: position 30,909,276 of record VDFB02056351.1, read on the forward strand.
AAACTTCCTTTACATATAAGATCATTTAGTACCTTTTTACACAAGGGATATCATGTTATAAGATAATTTCCCTCGCATATTCTGACAAGGTTCTATTATGTCTATTATGAATGAGGATATTCCCTCTTGTTTGTAGAGTCAAGGTCCATGCAAAGGATACCAAAGTCACCTTGGTTTGTCATACCTTGGTGAACATATATATATTTGCTACAAAAATATTTATGATGATATAAAAAGAACAAACAAAAAGAATAGTATCTACCAATAACATATCCATGGATCCAGATCAATCTATTTCCATTCATCTATCTCATTTACATATATTTCTCTCATTCATCATTTCCACCCAATTATGTGATATCGATCAACAATAACCATAACCATCTCATCACTATCTTCCATTATATTAATCCATAATCTCATAACCTCCTCGCTCCCCACCTTCCTCCTCATCTAGATATTTCTTATCCTACTATTGTCATTTTATTTCATCTCTATAACATCTACCCACAACCTTTTTGAGAGTTTGACCTAAAAATTTCATTTTTTCATCAACCTCTCAAGGGGCAATCCTACCTCCATTTCTTCATTCATTGGGGGAAACTAGGGCATGTTATCACAAATTATTTCATACTTTCTTTGAAATAATGTTGTAATTTTTTTTTTGATGTTATGGGTGTCTCTCGTCTTTCCTTCCCAGCTTGTAATTTAAACGAGGCTGGTTTCACTCTTCTCCCTGCTATGTTGCACCTGTTGTCTTCCCTGCCTAGGTGTGAGTTGTTTGTTGATTTCACTGGTGATGCTACCCCCAAACCTCTTATTATGGGGACTGTTGTGTGATTTATGGCTGAGGCTACACCAAAACCCCCTTCCTGTGAGGACTCTTTCACATTCATTTGTTGATGCTATGGGGACCAATAGGTCTGGGGAGGGCTACATGCATCCTCTACGATGTGTAGTTGCTGCTCTTGTTATTTCCCTTGGTAAGGAAGTCTATGAACACATTGATTTCTACTCCAAGACTACCCTTATTTGTAGGTTTTGTCATTTGTGGCCTTCCCTCCCTAATCTACACCTCTGGATCTCCAATAATTGGTCTTTGTTAGTTGAAGGTTTGATGGACATTTACCCTTCTAGAAGAGGATTTTTTTTGTGGGGTTTTGTTCTCTTAAGGATAGACAATTAGTTTAGACTATGGCTTGTGGGAATGGGATTCTCACCCCCTATCCATGAGGCCTTGGGTTCATTCCTTTAACCCTTTGAGGGAATCCATAGATGTTGTTCCTATTTGGGTGAGATTGCCATATCTTCCCTTACATTTCTAGTGCCCCTCTACTAATGAGGGCATTGGTAATGCTCTTGGTAGGTTCTTGAAAGTGGATAATGCTTCTAAGAATTTTACTCACACCTCCTTTTCTTAGATTTTGGTGGAGGTTGATTTTTCTAAGGTTTTACCTAGTGAGGTTGTTCTTTATGTTAATGACTGGTGTTGGTCTCAACTGGTGGTTGACAAAGGTATTCCTTTTCATTACAAACACTATTTTTCTATTCAAAACTTGGCTCATGACTGTTCTCAAATCTCTCATCCTATTTCTTCCTCCACTTGGTGGAAGAATTCTCTATGTGAACATTTAATGATGTAATTTGATGTGGACTCTTCTTTTGATGACAATGATTCAAAGCCTCCTTCTCCTTCTCTGTTAACAAATAATCCTGTTGTTGTATGTGTAGCTTCTTTTATGGCTTTTGTTGTGTTGTCTCCAGACAAGGATACTCCTAATGTTGTGTGTGCTACTTCCCTTGGGGGCCCCTACTACCCACTTTCTAGAAAAAGTTGTGTTATCTACAAATACTAGTGCTTTTTGCTTGGTTATGGCTGCTTCACCTGAAGTATCTATTGTTCCACTTTTTAGTTACTCCAAAGGGGATTCTCCCCCTTCCGTTCAAAATATTTCAATTATGGTTTTTGATTCTTCTTGGACAATTGTGTAACGTAAGAAGAAACTTATTTCTAAGAAGGTCACTATTTTATTTAACATGCCCTTGGAGGAAAAGTCATTGGGTTCTAGCTCTGGTGCTTGAACTATAATTTCTTCCTAGTTTTTTTTTTTTATTCTGTCTTTTGTAACTGGTGGGTCCTTCCTTGCTTCTGGTCTGCTTTTTGTTGTTGTTCTTGTCCCATTGTTTCTAACTAGTTTTCTATGTTTGGCCAGTCTAATTTGTTAGGAAAATTTTCTTTGTTTTTTACTTTGTATGGGTTCAGGGCCCTTCCTTACTAATCTAATAAAAAATAATGCTATAAAAATGTATTGTCTCAAAGAAGGGAAAAAATATGACTTACATATTTCTTCTACATCATCATTTTCCATCATTAGGTATCATCAATCCATCTTCTACATTTAATTAAATAATTTCATTATATAATTAAATTAATGTTATTTCCTCCTCACCCATGAGCTAGTTAAATATTTTTTTATTATTTAATGTAATGATGGAATTGACCCCCTTCTTGGAGATAGGGAAATTTCTCATTTAATTTGATCCTATTTTAGTATCCTTGCATTAACTACCCCTTTAAATCATCATTAATAGGCCCTTAAGACCCATTATTTCAAATCTTGAGGCTTATTTTAGCTAAAAACTTGAAAAAATCATTTAAAACATCAAAAATCCTAAAACCCACCTCAGAAAGCTAGAGTGGGGCCCATTCACAAGAGCATTCAAGTTTCAAAAGCAAGCAAAGTTGAAGTCTTGGAGCAACATTAAAGTGTTTTTGCAAGTCTTCAAGCTCACTTTCACTCAAGATCTAGCATTGCCAAGGGTTGATCGTGGTTGTCTATGGTGAATCATGATGGGTCATAGGTTGGGGAGATGCAACTAGCCATCAAGCCAAGCCTAAGGACTTGTTTCCTAAGTGTTTCCATCCTCCATTATCACTCTACATTCAGCCTAAGGAAGGTACACACATTTTTGAGGCTCATTTGGGTGATCAGAGATCTCTCAAAATGAGTCATTCATTGTCACATTTCCATTCATGCATCTCATTCTTACACATTAGAATAGGGTTGCATCATGTTTTAGATTTCCTAGTCTTAGACACACTTAAGGCTAGGGTTTACAGTCCTATTTCCATGCATATTTCATTATTTCCATTAAGGTTTAATTACCAAACTGGGGGTTTGATCAAGCTAAACCCTCCATTTAAGAAAATCAAGTATCTATTCTATTTTGCAGTTATTTTCACAAATTCAGATCCGAAAATTAGTCTAGAAGGGAAGGGTAGAGATTGGAGTGCAGATCTAAAGTTTGAATTCTTGAAAAAACCAGAACAAGAATGATTTTCCAAGAGTGGCAAATGAGTCCCACTACAGGTGTTTTTCAAAATTGTTTGCATATTCAGATACCCTTTTTCTTGAAACTGGTTCCTATACAGAAATCCAAATCTGGGAGTGATTCACCTAGAATGGCGAATGAGTCCCAATAGGTCAAAAAATCAATTTTTGGAGCATTTCAGAGCTTCAATCAATCACCTTTAGATTTTCCAGGTGCAGTCCATTTGAATTTCTTAAAACTTTTTATGTTGTTTCATTTACATTTCTAGGTCATTGCATTGAATTAATGTTTAGAGTTGCGTTTTGCATTTCATTTGTCTTTCCAAGTTCTTACTTGGTGGTGAACCCCTTTTTAGTTTGCATTCAACCCTTAGGACAACCCTCTTGCAAGATCTCTTTCTCCTTTGCATTGAGATCTCAAGGGTTATCCTTGAATAAAATTGGAGAAGTGGGTGTACTTATGTCCTAAAACCATATGATAGTACTATACCACTTTTTCATCATTTCATTTTGGTGAACCTAAGGATACCCTAGGGTTGTTGCACATGGAAACCCTGTTAGTCTGGTACACATGATATGCTCCTAGCACAACACCTATAGCAACATACAATGTACATACCATACTGTCAATCTCTCAGAATGAAAACCATCCAAGATCATAATACAGATGAGCTAGGATGTTGTGCCCCCAGGCATACATGGTCATGTGCTCTACCATCCCTTGAATCATGTGTACTAATCCTCCCTCTAAGTGTGCTCCTCGATCTTCAAGGATGAGTACTAGTGCTACTATGAACATCATAATTCGTGCAACCAGTGGGGCCCGTGAGTAGAGCAACATTGTTGGATCGATATGAGGCCTCACCATACCACCATGCATTGGACCTATGAGGTAGTATTGCATGTTTTATTTCATCTCCCAAAATGATCGCTCCACTAGGAAACGTACTCCCTCACCCTGAATCAAAACTCAGAGTATGTAATGTACGTCCTCTAGTGTAATGGTCATCTCACCGGTAGGAAGATGAAATGTGCATGTATCAACATTCCATCACTATGCTAATTCCATCAACATAGGATCATGGTACCTCATGGGGGGCATGAGGTACACCTAGTATACTCTCGTAGTCTATAGGATCTATGTCTACTCTATTGAAAGAGTGGGGGCTAGGTCTTGGAGGTGGTTGATCTATCTACCACCCAAATGTTGTTGTGAATGGGTAGGAATCTAACAAAAAAGAAAAAAATTGTCCTATAAGCATTCTAAACTCTTAAATTTTTACATCAAAAATAAAAAAATTGTACTAAAGTTGTTCTAGTGTACTCTCCTAAAGGTCTTGTGTCGCCAAAAAATGTATAGTTGACATTTTTTATGCTCACTTGAGTCTCTCTTATGGACTTTGGCTTGATTTTTCCTAGGTCTAATGTTGTAATGTGGTCAACATGTTCACATTAGGTCTTGGACCCTTGTGAATCATTAAGACTTCTAGGTTGTCTTGTAAAGGTGTTGTGACCCACTTTCACACTTTTCTAGGACCCTTTCATCATAATTCACCTAAATATATCCTTTTTATTACTTACCAAGTCTTATTTCAAGATGTTGTAACCCACTTTCATGCTTTTCTAGACTTGTCATCACTAATTCAACCCTTTCTCATGTATAGATGACCCTTTAATACACTTTCTGACCGTTTTTAAGTGTGTTTTTTAGGATACTCCCATTGGAAAACATTTAATGCCCCATAATTCCCAACAACCACTTAATTTGCTTAAGTGGGACTAAGTTTCCAGTAGGGGTGGATTAGTCCTTTTTGTCACAAAACTCAAAATAATTTCAAATTTCCAGTGGGATTTTGTCCTCTAACCCTTGAGGTCGGCCTGTGATGTGTTATTTTCAAGAAATTTTAGTAAAATCATGCATAAATAAGGGTTTTTCTCCTCATTTTGCATCTCCTACAATTTCATAATCTCTTTCACTCATTAAGCATTCAATCTTACAAGCAATCAAGCATTATCATGTCATCCATTGGAGCACTTCATTGCATATCTTCATATTTACACATCAAGGGTTTGACTTCGTATGCAAATTTGTCAAGAAAATAGGTATCGTAAAGTGGTCAAGAAGTCTTCAAATTCAATCAATTCATCGCAACCCTAATTCAAGTTTGGAGACACTTTCTACCCCATTTTATGTAGAATTAAGTGCGAACACATGTCAAGAAAGGAAGTGTAGACCTGAGACTACAAGATTCTATCTCAAAATCCATGAGATTTGCAGGATGACTAAGTTGCCACTACTAGCAATGGTAGTTCTTAAAAATGTTGGTTTGAATCCACAAGAGGTTGCCAAGCTCTTGATACATTTTTGGCTAACGAACAAGACCAATTAATGCAATTGAATCTTCTTCTCTTCAGGCTCTGCCAGACCTAGGTGGGTATACCTATATGGATGAGCAGATTTAGGTGATGTATTTCTTATTTTGGAAATCTATCCATAATGGCATGTATGAGTGGGATAGATCCAAAGGGAAATTTGGTATAAATTGTATAAGCAATATCAAGAAAATGAATGAATATGTTCAGTTTGTAGACACCGAAATCTGGTTTAAGCCTGCGACTTCAATATTCTTAATAATTCATATTTCTTCCATGGTAATAATTAAATAATGTCAATTATTTAATTAATTCACTTTAAATTTAATTCTTCTATTAATTAAATAATCTTAATTATTTAATTGATTCACATATTCTTTATTCTATCTGATTAATTAAATAAACACTTTTTATTTAATTATGTTACTAATTAACCTTATCCTTCTTGTTAAATTAAATAAATTCTTATTTAATTTACTCTTTATCATACTTCAACTATAATTAAATAAATCCTTTATTTATTTAATTATTCATTTAATCCCTTCATCACTTAATTAAATAAATCTTATTTATTTAATTATTCTTCAAATATCAAATCTTGAATTAAATGAATTATTTAATTCATAAATTCTATTTTAACACACTCCTCTATATTTAGATAATTGTTCAAATTATCTAAGTATTCACTCTTACTCGACTCAAAGATCTATTTAAATCGCTCAGTTAACTCTTGATTTAATGTCTGAGTGGCTTTCTCAAGTAATCTTTTCGTCAAATCATTCAATCGTCCAGTGCTAACTCAATTGCACGTACATGCAGATTAATTAAATATTCCTATTTAATTAATTAAATTTTGTGTGTGCATTCGAACAAGAGTTGCTTTAATTCAATCTTTATCTTTGTCATGCAAATATAATTCTTCTATTTTCGAATACCAATCTTGAAGATTAAATCATTTATTTAATCTTTAATTCTATTTCTAATTTGTATCACTCATGTCGCTACTAACAGGTATCATAATGCATGTCTAATTTGTCGATCTCAACTGTCTGTTGATCTTTCGATCCTGGCCTATCGTCCGAATAATCAATTTTCTATAAATTGATCTGTCATTCTTTATTCCAATCTCTTTCAAAATATTATGACTTTTTGGACAACTATCTTGAATCTTCGATGTTTTGCTAAATCACTATCATAGGCTATACTTGCACGAACTCTTGAAAATATGAGGGCAATTATACTACAACGGAAAAATGGAGAAGGGCAATCGAGATGATACATGGTATTATGCACATATTAGGTGAGATTGTTTTAGTTTATTTACGTTTTTACTTTTCTTTGTTCTCTGTTGCTTAGCTTAGATTGCATTTAGAGTTTTTAGATTTGCATTGCATGTTTGCTCTGATCTGTTTCTCTGCATTTTTCTAGATGTTACATTTGGTGAACCCGATGTGAATACACCATCTTCGCGTATTCATAGACTTTTATTTCATTTTGCAGGTTTTTGTATGGAGCAATGCTTCTGCTTGACGAAACACCGCAATTGGCATTCAAAGACGCATCAGCTTGATGAAACGACACAATTGACATTCCTGACCGCATCTGTGAACGAAAAATGACGCATCTGAAAAGGAATCACACATCTATCATTTTCTAAGCCACAACTAACTGGTAAAATACCGTGACACATTTGATAGAGAAAATGATGCATCTGACTAGTATATTTTAGGTTTAGGCTTTTAATTTACAGTTTCCCTTCGTGTTTTTATTTTCGCTAATCCTCTATTTTCAGCGTGTGTCTTGAGGGGTTAACAAGTTTTTGCAGGATGATTGACGAAGACAATACTAAAAACTAATAATGAATCTTTCTGCAGAACGCATGTCAAAGACCCTAGTTAAATTTTGGAAACAAATTGTTTGGTAGTGTAGCAAATCTTTCATTTGGATTAAAATTAACAAGTGTCTACCATGTTTGGTGCAAAATCACAATTGTGTAATTACCCTCATGATTTGGTACATCAAAGTATCCTCTCCCCTTGTGCATCTGTGTGATCCTGGGTGTAAGAGAAACAGTTACCAACTCTAGAACTTGGGCATGTTCTGGTGGGGAAAAGTTCTCACCCCAGGACAACTCAGACTGGTAGCACCCTGAACCCGAGGGACTTCCAACTGGTATATAAAAGTGGATTCTTGGGGAAAGCCCAAGAATCACGCATATGGTTCCGACAAGATAGATCCGAAAGGGGACCCTCGCCACATGAATCATGCCCTACGAATGGAATTCCCGTACTAAACATCTTTTGTTTTAAAGACCAACCATTTTTTGGCCATTGCTTAGTATAGTGCAGGGTACAATATCATGCCTGAAGACACTCACTACTGATCCCCTTGAGTAGAGATAGCAGTTCTTGGGAAGTCACTACCTAAGAATTCAAAGTTGGCATGCTCAAATGACGTTAATGAGCTGTGGAGGGGAGCCCATGCCACCAAACTTCTAAGCTATCCGCTCTCGAGAAGGAAAGGTGTTTAGCACCAATCCAGGGTATATCGGTGGGCTATACCAAGTATACAAACCCTTGGCCTATTGGCCTATTAGAACTGTACTTGTGTGTTGTCAAATTACACATTCTTTGAGTCCCAAATCAAACTGAAAAACACTTTGTCTTATGATTTTCTTTGTTTTCCAAAACTTGATCACAAAAAATAGCGTTAGTTTTATATCTCAATTCACTTAAAATACAATAGAGTTGAAACTATTCACCGAAAAGTCACAATTGTTCTGTCAAGTCGTATTTGTTTACCTTAGAGTTGCATCTACCAGATTAGCTCAAATTTTCTCTGTCGAAAACCGCATCTATCTTAGAAAATCACACTTGTGATATTCTGTGACACATCTGACAAGGTGAGCTGCAACTGTTGTCTCAAACAATGCAATTGCCATTGTTGCAAAAATTTTACTAATGCATAAGTTTAGGAAAACTGCATCTATTACACTTTGAGTCGCATGCATCTGCCAGATTCTGACACTGAACTTTACTAGAAACATGCAATTGATTGACAGAAAGCCGCAATTGTGAAACATAACCACATTTGATAATTTTTGTGATGAATTTGCTAGATTATTAGAAAACCAGAATTCACGGTCACTATCCAGTCATACTAGTCTTTGATCTGTCTTATCATACTAGTCCTTGAACATAAACTTGAAACGATTTGCTCAATTTTTGCATCCTTTAGGTATCATTTAGTCATTACCATAGTTGTCCTGATTCTGAGTTTTACGTTCATCTTTGAGTACATATTGCCTTTAGATTTAAACTTCTAGGAAGGTCACTTTTACAAACTTTAGGATAGGCCCACCTTCTACACTTTAGAAAAATCATAACGTCAATGAAATCTGTCATTGAACCTAGTCCTATCATCTTATCCTTTTTCTTACAGAGAGTCCTCCTAACTCATTAGTCTAGTTAGGAAAATCAACTTGTCTTTGATCCTCATCCTACATTGGTTCCTTGACTTAACTAAATTGATGCCTTGATTCGACTTTAGGTAGTTAGTCTCCCCATCTTGGGTTTACAGAATTGATTACCTTGGAAGTGTGCTTAGACTTTCCATCTTTAGATATTGTCATATTAGACTAGCATCATCCTAGAGAATTCTTTATTTTGCATTCAGAAAATCCCAAAAACATAGACTAGAGTCATACTGTCCATAAACATAGTTTTTCATTCCTTGCATATTGAGCTAATCTTACATGGTTGAAACTAGGTCTAAGAGAAGAGAGAGAAAAGATGTCGAACCCAAATGAATTCATCAATCCATTCTCCATAAGACCTCACAGGAATTTATTAGACAAATTCACCACTAGAAACACTCAAGGACACATTGCAGTAGAAGACATAGCTCAATTACGACACAAGATCCTGAGTTTTCCTCTTTTGTAGACGAGTACCTAGCAAACGATCGTCAATGATAGTTAGCCAAATTACTAGCTAAAGGCACTGCCTTACCCACAAGATTTGATATTAGCACCTTAGAAACTCAACCTACGCAAGGGACAAAAACAATGACTGCCAGTACTACTATACCTTAGGTAAATACAACCATACCATCTGACATACCTACACAGAGTATGACAGTTCATACATCTCCATTTGGTACGTCTGGCATGACATCAGGATTTAATTTCATTGTAGGGGCATCATCGTCCACTCCCTTTGGTCCTCTTGTTGGGAGTAAAAGATCTAAAACATCAACTTCTACACCAAATGTCAGTGTCACAAGTACCATACCACAATCAACAACCATACCTAGTGTATCACAGGTACCATACCTCGGTCAACGGCCATACCTAGTGTTCAAACCACTAGTACTATACCAAAAATTACACAAACAATGGGCATTCCCTCATTCTAGTATGGCAATCAGAATCCATCTTCCCAGCTCAGCAGTCAGAATACGTTCACATAGATTCCAAATCAGAATCTGTTCTCTTAGATCGGTAGACATAATCCATTCACACAGGCTTCAAGTCAAAACCCATTCACACAGATTCTGAATCAAAATCCCTTCTCCCAGCATGGTACTCAGAATCCGTTCACACAAATCCCAAGTCAAAACCAATTTATGTAGATTCCAAACCAGAACACGTTTACCAACATTCTGAATCCAAACCCACCTCAAATACCGTCATTCAATCGAAACCCATCACGAGACCTAGGGTTTCAAAATACCTACATGGATCCACATAATCCATCCAACACATCCTTAACCTAGGTTGATGTCTTGCAAACACAAATTCATGCAGTACAAACACAAATGGACAACATGGCGGTGTCAACTAAGAAATCCTTTTCAACAAAGGACATATGCCCATTTCCCTTTGATAGATCATTGTACATGACTCCTTTCGCTCATGGGTATGGCATACCGAATCTCCCTAAGTACAATGGAAAGAGGAATCCAATAGAACATATAAGGGAATTTTCTACCATATGCATAGATGTCTCTTATGACCCCACATATCTTATGAGACTATTTCCAATAATTCTTGTAGGGATTGCACTAGAGTGGTTTTCAGGTCTAGACTATGGCATCAGATCTTGGGGTGAACTGTCTGAGAAGTTTGTTGAGCAATTCTCCTTCAACATAGACCACGAGATAAATATAGCAACCTTGTGTCGCACAACACAACACGAAGGTGAAAAATTTATCGCTTTCTTCTAGAGATGGAGGACTATAGCTAGCCAGCGTCCTGTCGAGATACCTGAAAAAAAAAGTTACTATGTTTCAAGAAAAGCTTCATGCAAAACTAAGGAGTAATTTAAGGGTACATTTTTGTACATCTTTTTTGAAACTAGTGGAAAAAGGGGTTATCATAGAAAAGGATCTCATTGAAAAAGGTGAACTTAAGACATCAACATCCAATAGAAATAAGATCGTGCAAAACACCCCCAATGACAAAAATAGATTTTGGTCTCGCAACAAAAATGTCACCAATGATGGGGTAGTTGATGCTAAAACTGTACAAGTAGGACCAATCATTACATTACAAGGACCTCACACTTTTTCCAACATGCTTAATGCTGCCAATCAACCTCCCAACATGGTCCAAAATACTCAACGTCTGCAACAACAAAGGAGGTTTCAAAAACATGAGTTCACTCCCTTAGGGGAACCCATTTAGTCTGTATTCAAACAACTATTACAACATAATCTTATACAACTGCAAGAGCCAAGACAATATGATCTAGGACAATTTAAACCAGTTTGGTGGGATGAGAATTCCTTTTGTGATTATCATAGAACTAAGGGACATAACCTACAAAATTGTCACCAACTGAAAAATATCATAGAAGATCTTGTCGAAAGGAGAATAATTGAAGTTAGTGGACAGAAACCAAAGTCATCAAACATTGATCATTAAGTCTTTTCTGATCCACTACATGACCATGGGAAAGGAACTGTTCCTAGTTCGAGTACTAAGACCAATATGTCAGCCAACTATGTGAGTATCAAGCATGATTATAATAGTGGCAAAACTATTCATCACCTTCGCGTCGCAAATGAGAATATCAATACCATTACAATCAATACAAATCCAGAGTGCGCGGTCAATACTCATCGTACTAAGATCACTATCCAAGGCCCTCCATCCCAGCAAACACCACAACCTTCCAAGTCACAATATACCCTACTTGACTAGTTGGGGAAGACCCCAACCCGAATCTCAATCTTGGAACTGTTACGTATCTCTCCTGAGCATCGCTCCATTCTAGATAAGGCTTTACAAAACACCATAGTCCCCAATGATCTTGTTGTCAATCATTTCTAGGAAATGGTGGGATATTTGACCAATAATCATCATGCCACATTTCCTCAACAAGACTACGCAACTAAAAAGAAAAACCATAACAACCCTTTACATCTTGAAGTCCTTGTTGATGACACCAAAGTTAGATGAGTTCTAGCAGATGGAGGAGCTAGGTTTCCTAGAAGCATGCGTAGACACAAAAAAAAGTATTGTCATTAAAGCTTATGATGATGAGGAATGAAAATCCAAGGGGGTGGTAACACTTCCTATCAGAATTGGTCCTGTGGTAACGGAGACAAAGTTCCAGGTCTTGGATCTCACCCATCCTTATAACCTTCTACTAGGCAGACCATGGATTCATGCCATGAAGGCTGCCCCTTCCACATATCATCAGTGTCTCAAATTACCTTACAATGGCACTAAAATAACTATAGATGGTGACCCGGATCCATTCCAATATTGAACCAATCTAAAAGAGATACCCCAACGCCAAGTGCTAGTAAACCAAGAGGCTTCATCATCCAATCCATCTCCCTATGTTGATCCATCCACACTCACTTGAACATCTATTTCACCCTCAATTCCTACCACTCCTAGGGTTGAGATCCAAGAAAAGGGTTGTGGAGAGTATTACATGAAGACATCTTATTGTGTTAGCCATTTGATTCCTCCTAAGTCATACGGTTTACCTACATCAGATAGGAGACAATCTATGGTCACTATACACATTCCTCCCACAACAAATTTCACTAAATGGGGTGAACTAAGCAAAGAAGCCGTAGATATAGAAGATGTCACTTCCTGGTTGTACAAGGAAGATAATGAAGAACCTCTTTCCCTTGATCACATTCCTATAGATCTATATGGAAAAGGTTACACAATCATGCAGAGCAAGGGATATAATGGACATACTGGTTTAGGCTTAAACCAAGATGGGAGGATTGAACCAATATTTGTTTCTCAGTGGCCAAAAGGTGTAGGGCTTGGGTTTCAACCGATTCAGATTGGTGATCCTAGTACCACATCACCCTTAATTGAGGAAGTAAGTACTTTAGAAGATATTAAGACATCTCATGAACCATCAGACCAATATCACTATGACTCCCCTGACTCAAACGACTATGAGTGGGATTCCCTATCCTCTACCTCTTCTATGGACCTTGACAAGCTATTTGGGGAACTTGACTTAATGTTAAGATCCTCACCAAATCAATTAAATTCCTATCCACCAAAGAATATGACAAAAGAGGAATGGTTTAAACACTACTATTGGGAATCACTTGATCCTACCTCTTGGCAACCTAATCCATTTGTTTCTGATAACCAAACCTTGGCATTAGGCCCACCTCTCAATCCACCTAGATCTAAACCTAAGAGCAAACAGGAATTAGTACAAGACTTTTGTGACCATATGAATAACTCAGTCCTTACCTTGACCCCATTAAACTTTGATAACTTCGACGATGACATGCCCCTAGTCTATCCTCAACTCATTGATTGGGACCAACAAGACACACCTGTTATAGACATTTTTGAGAATGACGAAGCAATTGTTGAGTTCCGAGGATTACGAGAAGGCATACCTAGCGGTGATCACAAGGTTGGTTTTACCACTGACATGGAAAACAAAGCATATTTTGGGGAATATATTCAATCCTCTAGTTGTAAAAATGAGAAAAAGAATAAACAAGATAAAAAAGATGAGTCTCTAGGTGAAAACCGAAAGGCGCCTCTAGACGATGAAAAAGTAAATATAAAGGATGCATCCAAAGCCGAAAACCTCTCTGAGGAACCTACAGATGGAGGTTTGAACATTCTCCCTGTTGCATAGGAAAAGTCACCCATTCTTGTTGAAGAATCAGTAGAATCCAACATAGGCACAAAAGAGAATCCTCGACTGGTTTATTTTGCAGCGTCATTGACAACAAAAGAGCAGCCAAAATTCCACAACTTCTTTGCACAGAGATAGATAATTTTTTCCTGGTCATATGTAGACATGCCTAGGTTGGATCTTGAACTTTTTCTACATCACTTACCCTTACAACTAGGTGTCAAAACAGTTAAACAAAAATTGAGGAAAATGCATCCATAGATTGCTTTACTAGTTAAGGCAGAACTCAAGAAACTGTTAGACATTGGTTTCATTAGATCAATCGACTATGCAGATTGGATTTCCAATCTTGTACCAGTCACTAAACCAATAGGGGGAATCCACATCTGCACTAATTTCAGAGATATCACCAAGGCTTGTCCTAAGGATGACTTCCCTTTGCCTAACATAGACATGATAGTAGACATGACAACAAGTTATGAGATGCTGTCCCTTATGGATGGATTTTTAGGATATAATCAGATCAAAATTGCAACTGAAGACCAACCTAAGACAACTTTCACTTGTCCTTGGGGAACGTATTGCTGAAATGTTATGCCCTTTGGACTCAAAAATGCTGGAGCAACCTATCAACGTGCCATGACCACCATCTTTCATGATCTAGTACACACTCTTATGGAGGATTATGTTCATGACCTTATTGTTAAATCCAAGACAAGGGCAGAACATTTACAAGTTTTAGAAAAGATATTTCAAAGGCTAGAGAAGTATAAAGTGAGACTCAATCCCAAAAAATGTGTGTTTGGAGTCAAGTCAGGAAAGCTTTTAGGCTATATAATTTCCAGACGAGGCATTGAAGTGGATCTGGCCAAGGTGAAAGCAATCATAGACATGCCTCCACCAACTAATCTCAGTCAGCTAAGGACATTACAAGGAAAACTGCAATCCATTAGAATATTTATAGTGTAGTTAGCAGATAAGACACATCCTTTTCAACATCTACTTAAGAAAGGGGTACCCTTTGCATGGACAACTAGGTGCGGAGAGGCTTTTCAACTGATTAAAGAATATTTACTCACACCACCAGTCTTAATGCCACATGTTGAAGGACAACCATTGATTCTTTATATTACAAAAAGTTATTCATCACTCGGAGCATTGCTTGCACAGAATGGCGATGAAGGTCATGAAAGGGAAGTCTACTATATCAGTTGGAATTTGGTAGGTTATGAGCTCAACTATAGTACCATCGAACGTGCTTGTCTTGCAGTAGTATTTTCTACCCAAAAACTAAGGCACTATATGCTAAACCATCAAACAATGTTGATTTCTAAATAGATCCTTTGAAATATCTTCTCAGCAAGGCAACATTAACAGGGTGACTAGCCAAATGGGTTATGATACTTAGTGAGTATGATATCCAGTATGTGGAGAGAAAGGCTATTAAAGGACAAGTCATTGCTGATCAGTTAGTCAATGCACCAATACAAGCAGATCATCCATTAGTTGCAGACTTCCCTGATGAGTTTATATTCACCATAGACACAAACATAACATGGAAACTGTACTTTGATGGCTCACATACAAATCATGGCTCAGGGGCTAGTATATTGTTTATCACACCATAGGGTGATTCCATCCCTAGGTCATTCAAGATTGCATTTCCATGTACTAACAACATAGCAGAGTATGAAGCTTTAGTGAAAGGGTTACGCATGGCAGTCAAGTGGAAAATTAAGAACATACAGGTATATGGTGATTCTCAACTAATAATTAGACATGTAAATGATGATTATGAGACTAAGGATGAGAAGCTTGCTCCATAAAAACACATGGCTGATAGCTTTAAAGAGTACTTTGACAAAGTCAAATTTCATCAAATACCTCATGTTTTAAATAGGGCAACAGAGGCTATGGCTACAATTGCATCACTTCTCGACATTCCTAACAACGTGTCTAAGTTTGAGTTTTTGGTAGAACAACTTTTGGTCCCAGCCTATGATATCCCAGATTCTGAAATGGTGTGTGACATTGTTGGTCTTAATTCCCCATGGTACAAAGAAATCTATGACTAACTTCATGTTGAAATCATACCCACTGGCCTGTCAAACAACCAACATAGGACATTCCTCCACAAGTCAGCCAAATACACCATCGTTGGAGACACCCTATATAGACACACCTTAGATAATACCCTATTGAGATGTCTTGATTCTATTGAAGCACATGCAACCTTGCGTGGGGTGCATGAGGGTATATGTGGTTCCCATTCTAGCGGTCCTACCTTAGCTAGAAAGATTATGAGACTGGATTATTATTGGCCTACTATGGAAAATGACTCATATGTATTTGTAATGAAATGTCACCAATGCCAAATTCATGGAGACTTGATACATGCACCAGCACAGGAGCTTCATCCCATAACATCACCATGGCCCTTCACCCAATGGGGACTCAAACTCATAGGTAAGATCCATCCCACATCATCCAATGGCCACAAATTTATCATCACTGCCACCGAGTACTTTATGAAGTGGATCAAAGCTATTCCTATGACATACATTACTGACACACAGATCTCTAAGTTTATCCTAAACTATATCATCTATCGATATGGTGTCCCTCAGTCCATAATCACTGATAATGGCCACCCATTTAAGAATCAAGAAGTCTGCCATCTTTGTGATGAATTTCATATTCAACATCACTTTTCCACTCCATACTACCCACAAGGTAACGGCCAAGCAAAGGAATCTAACAAAATCATCATTAGAATCCTCAAAAATACTATTAATGATGTTGGTCATGATTGGCATTTATAACTTAATCCCACCTTATGGGTTTATCACATAAGTATCCATACTCCCACTGGCGCAACTCCCTATTCACTAGTATTTGGTTTTGAGGCCATTCTTCCTATTGAGGTCGAGATTCCTTCCCTGCGGGTATTCTTGGAAGGCCACATTGATGATGAAGAGTACTGAGTATCGAGACTCCATGAGCTAGAATTATTGGATGAGCGAAGACAGAAGGCACTAGACCATCTCCAAGCATATTAGAATCACCTTCGTCGTAGCTATAACAGGAAGGTCTTGAACATAAACTTTGACATCGGTGACTTGGTTTTAATGGAGAACCCAAAGAATCAAGCAAAAAGAGAAAAAATATGAAAGTTTGAACCAAATTGGTTAGGACCTTATATTGTTACAGAAGCCTTTGGATCAGGAGCGTACCAACTCTCTACTCCTGAAGGGGAACCATTGTCCTCGCCAATCAATAGTCTTCATCTGAAGAAGTTCTACACATAGCTTCTGAGGGCCTTGTCTTAATTAGCAAAAACACAAAAAAAATTTCAAAAAAATCATTACCATGGTGAAAACCTGGTAAACAGGTGTGTTGGTAACACTAAAAAAATCAGATAATCTAGACAATAGTAAAGAAAAATAATTCATCAAATAGTGAAAACCATTTCGGTGGCCCTTTGGATAGGTAGCATGGTGAAAATCTGGAAAACATGCACCATGTGTAGTTGACTCTGCTCCTTTGTCTACTATTATTCTAATCTAGCATACCTTGTACATACACCCCATCCCTATACATACTACCTAACCCTGTACATATCCCTTATATTTCCCATCCATCACTTGTAGATACCATTCGTAATAAGTGGTAGTCTTTCCCATAACTTGAAACGATTGACATCAGGTGCATTTCATACTCCCCATTTTACCCTATTCATAATCAATTGGTCTTATACTTGACTAGGGGAAAACACTTGACATGCGTCATATTAGTTCTTCCATTGGTTGTGTTGAAGATGTAAAACCATAGAAAAAATCCAAAAACATCACAAAATGACTTGATAAAACACAAAAACATCTGAAAACTTCAAAAGGACAAAAAAATCAAAACATGTCGAAAATCCAAAAACAGAGTCAGATTTAGTCGCACTTGTCAGTCTGTGTCATTTGTTGAACTACGTTTCCTCTGTGACTGGACGTAAGCAAGGCCATCTTCCAATGTGCCCCTGAGGCATTAGGTCAGTTCATTTAGGTTAGTCTGTATAAAATCATGATTCAATCCATATGTCTATATGACAAGGTCATTGGTCGTGTCGAACTATGAGGTCTCTGCGTGTATAACATAGGCAAGGCCATCAATCGATGAGCCCCCAAGGCCGCACTAGGTTAGTCCATTAGGGTTCATCACATTCACTATCACACACGTCATCTATTTGTAGTTAGTCTTGTTATTCAAATTCAAGTCAAACTACGAGGTCTCTGGGTGTATAACGTAGGCAAGGCCATCAATCAATGAGCCCCTGAGGCCGCACTAGGTTAGTCCTTTAGGGTTTTTTGTCACACATAGTCACTTGTCAACACATCATATTAAGTCACGCATCAATTTGGTGAGCAAGTTAGCAATGTCTCTAAATCAAATCAAACAAATTTCAAAGAAACAATCAAAACAATCAATCTCTGTCTTATTCAGGATGATTCCTTCCTAAATATTGATATCAACAAAAAAATCTGTCTTATACAAGATGAGTCCTTCCTGCATATCGACATTGTCAAAAAATCAAACATAGCCTTACACAGGTTATCACATCAATGACATCTAACTCAACATCTTATATGATACATGTCTTTCTAAAACAGGATTTTGCATGCCTTATACAGATAGTCTAACATCGAAACTAGACTCGAAGTCTTATCCGGTATGTGTATCTCCTGAAATCAGGTTCTATCAATCAATCCTTTTATCAATAAAAAAAATCAAACAAACAAATCAAGTTTTGGAAAGTATTTTATTGGCTTTTTGACTTTTTGACTTATTTATCTTATCTTTTCATTTGACTTTATGATTGGAATCTTGTTACTAGCTTTCTCAAGGATGTCCCATGAAGGATTTAGAGAAGCAATGATGTATCAAAATTCTATTTTCTTTGACTGTTGTCTGTCAACTATCTTTTAAAATTTAATTTTGAGTCATGTTACTAGTTTCCTCAAGGATGTCCCATGAAGGATTTAGAGGAGCGATGACGTCTCATGACCCGTCTTTTACTTTGTTTTTTGTCTATGGTTTATCTTGAAAAAAAGACTGGGGCAATTTGTGCCCTTAGTATGAGTTAACGACAATCCTTGTCTGCGGCTATCTGTTGTTAGCAAGTGGATGACCTTGCACACCTTGATCTATGTCATATCATGGTGTTTTTCTCCATTTGTATTAGTCCCTCCCAATGATGATAAAGTGCAACACCTTTTGTGATACAATGAAACATCGAAGATTGCTAATCCTAACATCCATCCCATTTCTTTCATTATTTCTCAATCTTTCTTTCCACACTAACAATTCTTCTTTCTTGCATTATGACGGAGTCCTGTGACACACAAAAATATAAATCATCTTGCATACACATACATGTTAGAAGACTACAAACATCTAGGCATTTATCATATCTAGGACATCATGGCATAATAGACATTTCTCATCATAGATTACATATCATAAGCATTCCATGTACATAACAAATGTAAATACAAGCACCACATTACATCTGTATAGAATCACATGTAGAGAGCATTGTACATATAACATCATATTTCATCATAATTATAAATTGCATACATAACATCCATCAACATCATAAATATTAATGCATACATCATCACATAGAATCCACATCACATCATAAGTTGTATAAACACATCATAAAGTAGATACAATCATACATCACATGGCATACCATATAAACATCACATGTACAAATAAACTATTGCATAATCAATAAATAGAAATGCATATCATGAGAATCACCGCCAAAATCATATATATATATCGCTCAACAATGTCACATCACAATGTCATAATGTATCAATAAATATGGAAGCATGCATGCTATATAAACATAATACAATGTCTAGGTACATATCAAGAAGTGTCCCTATCCTGAACTGCCACTGCTATCATGGCTAGAGTGTGTGGATGACTGATGTTGGGAACCTGATGACCTATGAGCTGAGTGGGGCATGCCATATGGACCTGATCTGCGTGGCTACTCCACACCCTCTGTGCTAACTTTCTTGGTGTGGGTCCTAGTCTGTGACCTGCTGCTACACACCTCTAAGAAGCTAGGAGCCCATCTCTCTAGAGGAACCTCTGTCTCATATAAATCTCGATAATAATCCTCCCTCTCCCTGGCTCTAACTAGCTCTCAGGAAAATGCAACTGCTGGCCCAGTATATAGAGCTCTGATCTCTGTGAATCTCTACTTGGTCTCCTACCTCCAAGCTATGGCTTGATCTCTATCCATGACAACTTTGTCCCTCTCCATCTGTACCAAATCCCTCTTAGACATCATAACCCTCATCTGCTCCTCCAAGGATGCAATCTGGGCCTGAAGTGTAGCAGTGTCAGAATCAACTTCCTCTGTGTCAACTTATCTAACCCTCGACACACCATCCTCCTCATCCTCCAACTCCTCTGAAATCTTGTCTTGAACCTTTCGCTCATGATCACCGTCATCCTCATCATCATCCTGATAGGCACCTAGGAAGCCTAAGGCATCAATCTCTGCCTCCTCTTTGTTTTCCTCCTCCTCTGCAGGTATATCTGGAATGGCCTCCTCTCTGCCGATCTCAACATCCACCTCCTCCCCACCTCTGCCAATATCCAGCATGGGCACATCCTCTTCTCCCCATCCCTCCTCACGAATTGGTGACAATGGTGGCCCTCGTCCCCTCTGTCCACGCCTCCCTCTCCTACCACCTCGCCGACCACCTCCATCACCATCTCCATCATCAGCACAACCTCTTCCACCTCTCTGACCTCTGCCTTTTCCACGCCTGCCCCATGGTCATGTCCCTCGTTGCTCTATCAGTGCCATCTAATCTGGGTCTATCAAGGGAATCAGCCTATGCACAACCCACCATTGATCATAAGCCTTTGTGGTACCTGGGTCTACTGGACCATCTCTCCATGCCCATGGAACTGCCTGCAATCTGTCAATATCTGCCTCTACAGTTGCTATTGGAATTTTTGGACCCCACAAAGGGATCTCTCACGAAGACCTCGTGAACTCAGCCTGTCCTCTCGGCATATCCTGTACCTCTCTGAACTGCCACAATACACGATCTAGCAAGTGATGCTCTATAATGTGGATGTGTGAAATAGTCCACTCGATTAGGTACTGTGTGTAATGGCAAAAAGGAAAGTGCTCATCCTCATTTGACCACTCTGCACATCCCAAGTATGGTCTCCATGTAAACTGAACCATAGTGTCTATGACATGCTTGAAATACCCAATATCTCCCATGTGGTGCTAAGTGTTTGCCCACATATAGCGGAAGGCATAAGGAGCTCCGTGTTGTACATCTACTATCACTGGTGGCCGAAAAATAGCAATGTGTTCCCACACCCCTACCATTAGGAGCGTGGTACCACAACTCATGGACTGAGCCTCTCGATAGGCTATGTCATGCAAGTGAAAATATATTATGCCAAGGAGATAGGGACCCCATGCATATACCTCCCGTCACTCTATCATACCTACTAGCATCTCCCCCCAACCCACAGGAAAACCATGACCTCAACGGTTAGGAAGCACTATACCACCTATCAAGGTACACACTAGACAGTCTAGCTGGCTATACCTCTGTGCCAATACACACCATCTAATCTCATAGTGATCGAACCCTAACTATCTCACATCCGCGTGAGGGTAGTATCTGCACATCTCGGCAATACCCCTCTAGGTATCATACCTCACCCTCGTACCTCTAATAGGAAGTCTCAGAATCCTGTAGAAATCATCCAAAGTAACTGTAGCCTCTCCAATAGGTAGGTGAAATGATGAAGTCTCCGAGTGCCACCACTCACACAATGCTATCAATAAACCCTAGTTCACCTGAATCTGGGGCATGTCTGTCACATGTAGAAGACCTAGGTTCCATAAGAATTGTCACTCTACACTCCACAAGCTATCTCGAAAACAAAAATTCATAGGTCTCGACTCTCGCGTATATACCGTGTCTAACACAACCTACAATGGCATTATACATGCCTTATGTCAGCATCAAACATCTATCCTAGTGCATAATGACTAAATTAACTGCTATTCAAATGCATCATTATTTTGCAAATGTGTCATTCTTTTGCACATGTGTCATTATTTTACATATGCGTTGCAGAAAAATCAAATGCGTCATTCAATTACACATATGCATCATTCTTTTTCAAATGCGTAACTTTAAAATGCATATGCGTGCATAATAAAAAATGTATCTGCGAACAATCAAATATCACATGCAACTACGTAACTTAAATAACAATTGTGTCAAATTAAATGCAAATGCGTTGAAAAATAGACATATGCGGCTAATTTAAATGAAAATGCGTTGTTCTTTATCAAATACGTTGAACTAAACTACAAATGCGTTGAACCGCAGAAAAACCTACGCTACCTATCTACGTGATATTACACATGCATTGATCCGCATGCAAATGCGTCGATTGCGCACTCACATGCGGCTTTTTAATAAAGTGACGCATAAGAAAAATTTCAATTAAATGCATAAAAATGCACAAAAATTTAAATTTAAAAAGTCAAGTTCAAGGTACATACCGGGGGGTCTGCATTGACTGGCCACCTAAAGGTCTGAATCTTGTACATATGCTCGATGGTGGGTTTTCGGAACAGGAGACATCGTCACTATGGGTGCAAAGCAAAATCTCAATTCTCAAAGCTAGGTAGGTGAAAATGAATTGGTTTTTACCCCAATTACTATTTATACCTAGGGTTTTGGTGGCATTTTTTCCTACTGGCTGCGTCAACTTCCACCTTCAATCAACCCGTACTTGTCCTTAACATTTCCAAATTCAATTCCATCAACTCCACTGCATTTCTGGCTATCCAATGGACTAATCGAGATTGTTTCCAAAATTTTTTGAACTTTTTCAAAAATTTCTCAATTTTCTCGTGGGGGCATACCTTCACCTATTTACACCGGGGCATGACTGGGGCATATTTTTATTGATTTTCTTTGACACAATGCCAAAATGACATTGTATCAAAGAGGGGCAAATGTAGACACCGAAATCTAGTTTAAGCCTGTGACTTCAATATTCTTAATAATTCATATTTCTTCCATGGTCATGATTAAATAATGTCAATTATTTAATTAATTCACTTTAACTTTAATTCTTCTATTAATTAAATAATCTTAATTATTTAATTGATTCACATCTTCTTTATTCTATCTGATTAATTAAATAAACACTTTTTATTTAATTATGTTACTAATTAACCTTATCCTTCTTGTTAAATTAAATAAAGTCTTATTTAATTTACTCTTTATCATACTTCAAATATAATTAAATAAATCCTTTTATTTATTTAATTATTCATTTAATCCCTTTGTCACTTAATTAAATAAATCTTATCTATTTAACTATTCTTCAAATATCAAATCTTGAATTAAATGAATTATTTAATTCATAAATTCTATTTTAACGCATTCCTTTATATTTAGATAATTGTTCAAATTATCTAGGTATTCACTCTTACTCGACTCAAAGATCTATTTAAATTGCCTGGTTAACTCTTGATTTAATGTCTGAGTGGCTTTCTCAAGTAATCTCTTCATCAAATCATTCAATCGTCCAGTGCTAACTCAATTGTGTGTACATGCAGATTAATTAAATATTCCTATTTAATTAATTAAATTTTGTGCTTGCATTCGAACAAGAGTTGCTTTAATTCAATCTTTATCTTTGTCATGCAAAGATAATTCTTTTGTTTTCGAATACCAAACTTGAAGATTAAATCATTTATTTAATCTTTAATTCTATTTCTAATTTGTATCACTCATGTCGCTACTGATAGTTATCATAATGCATGTCTAATCTGTCGATCTCAACCATCTGTTGATCTTTTGATCCTAGCCTATTGTTTGAATAATCAATTTTCTATAAATTGATCTGTCATTCTTCATTCCAATCTCTCTCGAAATATTATGACTTTTTGGAGCAACTATCTTGAATCTTTGATATTTTTCTAAATCACTATAATAGGCTATACTTGCACGAACTCTTGAAAATCTGAGGGAAATTATACTACAACGGAAAAATGGAGAAGGGCAATCAAGATGATACATGGAATTACGTACATATAAGGTGAGATTGTTTTAGTTTATTTACGTTTTTACTTTCCTTTGTTCTCTGTTGCTTAGCTTAGATTGCATTTAGAGTTTTTAGATTTGCATTGCATGTTTGCTCTGATATGTTTGATCTCTGCATTTTTCTAGACATTACACAGTTAACAAATGTGGTTAAATAGAAGATTTCCTAAGGTGGTGGATATGGGTTTGGATTATGGGATGAATATGATTAGTGCCTTGTTGGATGATGGAGTCAATGAAGTTTAATGTAGGACTACTAGGGCATAAAGTTTAATTATTTTGCACTAAGAAAAAATTGTATCTTGTACAAGTATGCAGGTATGTGGCTATCAAACTCTTCTTATTGATCCACTAATTTAAATTACTAGGTTATTGTGACTCACCCAAAAGTATTTTAACCCTTTCTTGAAGTAGGCAATTGAATAAGACCACACAATTATGCACTGATAACAAGGTATACACTTGATATACGTTAATTGAACAACCAATAATAACACAATGGAGACATAATGATAACACTCAATTGTTGATTCTTCTTCAATAATCCAAAAGCTTAACTTAATTACTGTGATATTTCCATATGACTTCAATTCCTACTTGAGAAACTCAAATGAATAAACCACACAATCATGAAATAGTCCCACTAAATTTAGATATTCACTTGAAATAGATGGATCAAACTCATTGATATTTCATTGATTCTAAAAAATTTAGAGCATGTAATTGATTCATGAAGAATGATAATTGTCTTGGCGGAAATTCTAATTAAAAACTGATGCTTAAAAATGGCCTTGGGTTCCCTTATATATACGGGAATCAAACAAGCTTCAGGTCGTTTACAACATTTCAAAATGCCTTTTCATAAAGTTTGTTAGACATAAATAAAACATGAATTAAAGAGATAATTAAACACATCTTCCCACTTAATTAATCTCCATAGAAGTACCTGTGGTCATCGAAGACCTGTTCAAGATATTTCCTCTCTGTGATGTACATAATCAATCTTCTTCAGAGCCAGATTATTTTTCTTTACACTTATTAATTGTCAGGTCACTTGGCCATTTGAATTCTTGTATAGCTACAAATTTTGTAAGGTGACCCTTCCATCTGTTATCCAAGAAGTTTCTGACATCCACCATGAACTTTGTATATCCGTTGTCTAGCATAATGATCCCATCGAGTAAAGTATGGAACTTGTTGAGATTGATCTCCCCCTCATCTTGTATATGTGCCAAGAATTTAGGAATCATCTGATCAAATTCTTCTCTCCATTCATCTATACCTTTTAACTAATTATCATATTTGAGGATTGATGGGCTAAAGATGTATTTGATGGAGTAAAATGTACTCGTACTTTCCACTTTCTTCCTTATATCCACCAAATACTTATACTCATAAATCACAAATTTTACCATTTCTTGTGTAGGTTTGAGCCTTGATGGGGCATGGTAGCTGAGGATAAAACTCACTTTGAATAATTCCCTTTGAAACATATATTTTTGGGACCCAAATGCTTCTCTTTCTCTCTTAGGGTTTTTCACCTAAAAGGAGAGAGATTCGAGCCAAAAATGCTAATGATTCATTCAAATAATGTTATGTGCATTGTTTTCTAATGTAAACGAAGTTAGCTAAATGAAATTGACCGATTAAAATGAATGAAAATGAATACAAAAGTGATATTTAAGCTATGTTTGGAAACATAGTGTTGTATGCAAACAATGAAGAAAATGAAAGAAATATGCAAAATAGAAAGAGATGGGTTAAATCAGAGTGCACTTGGGAAAAATATGATGAATTTGGAATGTTGTGGATGTTGGTTGAAATCACTAATTTTCACAGTGGGACTCATTCTCCCAGGGTGGCAAATCAATCCACCTACTGGTGAAAAACTGTCAGAAGCTAGTTTCTGACTGTCGGGATCCAAAATCTAACAAAATTTAGATTTTTAGTCCTAAGGTGGGACTCATTTTCCACTGGTGGTGAATCAGTACTCTCCAAAATTTCTTAAAAATTAGGAGATAACTTTGCAACACCAAATCTAGAAAGGTCTGCTTGTCGAGTTGTCGAAGTAAAATCTGCATGAAACAGGCAGAAAACCTTTTCCAAGCTTGAAATTGAATTAAGTTGACTTGAAGCACCTAGTTGAATTGAAAACCAATCTTTAGCACCTAGAAACTTGTCAAATCTACACACAAAAGGCTACAAAAAAACATGCAATAGGGGAAAAATGGTTGAGGGTTAGTGAATAGGGGTTTGCCTTGATCAAACCCCACTTTTGGTAATCAAACCCTTAATAAAATAATGAAATACAAGAGAAAGGTAAACTAATAACATATAATTGCTATCAACTTACCAAACCCTTGATGATGCAAGTCTGAAATAGTTTCAATGGCTACTTCAAAGTGCTTGAATAGTGCTTGAAAAGATGTTGCAAGATGCTTGAATGAGGAGATTGTATGAGATATTGTATGAATGAGCTAGATGTAAAATGAGGTGAAAATCACTTATTTATACAATTTTTGTGCCTTAGTTCCCATTCATACCTCATCATAGGCCGAAATCAAGTGATTTTGAATAAAATCTTGAAAGGAAATTTAAAATATTTTGAATTTGGGGCCAAGGGGGACTCATTCGCCACCCATGGAGAATGGGTCCCACCTAGGACCTGAAAATGTGTGTCAGGAAAAATGTTGTATTTAATGTTATTTGTCAAGATAATCATCCAAAAATACACTTAATAAATGAATATGATGGCATAAAGGATCCAAATAAATCATTAAAAAGGTGTAAATAGTGAAGATGTGCCTAGAAAAGCATGAAATCTTGTTACAAGACTTTACAACACTTCAAAATAGGACTCGATGATGAGTAAAAAGGTGGTTTTTAGGTGAATTGTAATGAATAGAGTATAGAAGAATGTAGAAATGTCTTACAACACTTCACAACACCTTCACAAGATGTCGTTCTTTGAGTTTTAGTACCTAAATAAGCATGTTCAAGCCATGTTACAACATAAAATTAGAGCAACATAGTTCCAACACCATGAAACAAGACCTAAAAGGCCATGAAAATGACAAGGGGCCATTTTTCTATGACACACCCTTCAGTCCCACAATTTGAGCTTATCTGTAACTTAGTTTCAGCTATTATGAGTGCAAAACTCAACTTGTTTCATGTATTTCAACACCAAGATACATTTACTTTTGGCTCATAAGTTTCCATAATTCAAATCTTTGTGTCAAGCTCAATTTTATGTTTTGATGTTGACTGATGTGATTAATGTGTTTTAAATGACCCAACGGTTTAGTTACCGCACTACCTCATGTCATTTTCTGCTCCCCTGCAGTACTGTGGTTTGTCTTTAGTACCTTTCTTCAATGTACCACTCTATTGCGGGTTGTGTCTTGACCCCTCGAGGTATAGCGGGAAAATGTGGAGGGTGTGGTATATGGTAGTGGCTCCTCTCATTGTCCTACCACAAGCTGCTTGGTGATGAACTGCAGTAGAGAGGTATGGTATGGGTGTTATGAGGGGTGGCTAATGTGATAGAAATATCGTGGTAAAGGGTAAAAATGACTGTGAATGACAATAATGTGATTTATTATGAAAATAAGTGGGAATTTTGGATTTTAATTGATAAAATACTTAGAATTTTTATGAAAATTCTGGTTTCAACAGGTGAATTAGTCCTACTTTTGGGCTTGAAAAGTTATTTTGACATTTTTAGACACCCATTTGGCATATTCCTGTTCTAGCAAAGTTTCTTGAAACTGGGACTAAGTTGCCTAGCCTGGCGTAAGTGTTCTAGTCAACATTTTCAATCAAATTTTTTGGATTCTAGAATCTCCCAGCATCAAATTTTAAATTCTAGGTACACCTCTTTCATTTTGTTTAGTTATTTCATCATTTACTTGCATTTTTAGGCATTTCTGCATATCACATTGTGTTTTCAAATGAGTTGCATTTCTTAAGTTTTGCATTATTATATTATTTCATTTTCAGATTAGAGCATTAGAGCATCTTAATTAGACATAATACATATCATTTACATTAACTTTGAGTGTAGACATTTCCCATATTGTCTCATTTCTTTCTCCTTTTAGATGAAAAGCCATAGAAGTGTTGGAGTTAAAATGATAGTGAGAGTGGGGGGGGGGGTGAATTAGTGCCTTAATAGATTTGACAAATTTTACAAATTCAAAAACATAGCTTAGATTTTATCTCAATGTCATTCTGATTAATGCATTCATGAGTTGAATGTAATCATTCATAAACAAAATTGAGAAAAATAATAATCCCAATAGTGTACTGAAACAACAACAACACAGTAAAGCAGAGAGAATACAAAAGAATAGAGTGACACAAAATATGCCGAGTGGAAAACCCTCCTGGGGTATAAAAACCACTCCCTAAATGCCTTCCAGGCTTAATCTTTTAATCAACTGTTCACAATGCCTTATAGGCTGATTTTTGAGCACCCACTCAAGGAGCACCAACCCCTTGTTTAGAGATATCTATCTCAAGGAGTACCAACCCCTCAAATTATATTTTTAACAGTAATAATAACTTAGAGGATTTCTCAGTTTTCAGTTAAGCACATATTTCTCTATTTTCTCGTCTACAAAATACCTTAAAGATTCAACAATTGAATCCCTAAAATACCTCATAGAGAAGAAATTTACAATCTCTGCATCTTGTTATACAGATTTTATTGCAGAGTTTTATCCATATATTTTCATACAGCCAAGGAATGATTATCTCACAATTACAACAACTGAACTGAAACATTGTTTTCTGCTCCTCTTTATATATCTTTTTGAATAAAAAAAGATAAGTAACTGTCTTCAGAAGTAACGATTGAACAACCAAAAACAATACAAGAGCCGTTTAACCCAACTAAGTGCCGTCCTCAACAAGTCTAAAACTTGTGAGATCATTTCTCTGCATAAAATGTACAACTTCCCACCACAGAAAATCATAACATCTAATGTATGAAAGACAATACTCAGTCAGGGCATCAATTGTCATAGAGATGCAGAGAGAAGTTAAATAAAATGGTGATTATAAACCAGTATGAGTAGTATGAAATGCATAAATAAAAAATACCAGACAAATCTGTAACTCCCATGGCTCCATCAACCACTGTCGAGCTTCCAGCCAAAGAGGTGCATCAACATAGCAGCCATACCATTCATTTCTGAACCAAGAATGAATTTCATCCTAACAATGTCGTTACAGCCAACAACAATAGTAAAGAACAATTTATGAAGCTTTCTCATGATGGCGGCTAGGCTAGGGTTCGATACCCAGTCAAAAAGAATAAGCTCAAAAAGTTTTCCCTAATCCTTTTTATTTCCATCGATGACACATTATGTTGAAGGCAACTTTAACGTTGCTAGACAACCTTATGGTTGTCGCTTTCTCCAAGACCCATCAAAGTCGGGAGAAGTCATAACAAATACATAGTGTCATGCTGAGAGCTCATAACATCCTTCTGGTCAATGAGACAAAAAGGTCCTCTCACCGAAATGAAACCAACATTCGCTATCGCTATAGCTTTTGATATCAGAGAGACATCATATAGATCAACTTTGTTATACTGAAAGTCATTCATTTGACTTTGTTGACAAGACACACCATCCTCGTCATGACCTTACATCGATGAAAGAGTCTCACCGAAAAGAATTTTCAATTCTTATGAGTCGCTGTAACCTACAACCTTCGGGGAGACCTCTTGTAGACTTCATAATGTTTCACCGAAAGACACTTGATACACATTGTCGCCGTGACAAATTGCTCTCGGGAAGACCTATTTCGAAGAGAACATCTCTCACCGATGAGCAATCTGTTCGCCGAGACTTCCAGAAAGTCTTGCCGATATGCAATTCTCCAATGGCGGTCAGTGTGACATTGCACACCTGTTATGACTTCATGTCGAAAGCAAAATGTCTGGCCGAAGTGAATCCCAGATGTGATGTCGGCGAGACAAAACCACTTCACCGAGACCTATTCCGAAACTACCCATCACTTGCCGAAATGTTCCCATTCAACCTCTGATTGGTGAGACAAGGTAATTTTGCTGTGACCACATACTGACGGAAAAAGCTTATGCTGAAAGACCTTTCTACTATCGCCATAAAAAAAAAAAATCTTGTCGACAACTACCAGAATGTTAAATTCAATCGACATGACATTAGAAATGTCTTGCCGATAGGAAACATAGACATTTCAAAAAGGATCGGGCAGACCTTGCCATACTGATGCCGATATGTGTAAGCTCGAATGAGAAACAACCAATACTTGTGATATGCAAAAAGAATCATCCTGACAAAGAAACCATCTTTCAAACTCTGTTAGTCAAAGAGATAGCATTCATAACTTGAACTAGAATTCTCATCACCATGAAATTAAAACATAACAAATAACTTTCTGTAATAGCCAAGAGACATCAAAGAAGTGCCATTATAAATCATAAGGATCAGAGATTTTGTCATCAAGGGCAAACCATAAACACAACTGAGATCCAACAAACTCCTCCTTTGTCCTTGATGGAAAAACACAAATGACTCTCCCCCTTTTTTCCTCAATGACAAATAATAGAAGAGAATAATGTGCATTGCCATGAAACACAACTAAGAAGCCAACCAAAATATCATGAGAAACAACTGCAAAAAAAAGAGTAGTAGTGTAGCAACCAAGATTGTAGGAGAGCTGTAAGTGAATCAAAATAGATAAGATGATGCTCCTAAGTAGTAGTTTGGAGATTTAGTGAAGTAATGATTGAGAGATAACTCCCAATCGAAGTCTCAGCCTTTCAAATAGCTCTTTTGCTAAGGGCTTAGTAAAAATGTTAGCCACCTGATCTTGAGATTCAACAAACTGTAAGCAGACTTCATTAGCCAAAACCTTTTCTCAAAGAAAGTGAAACTTGATAGCAATATGTTTAGTGCAAGAGTGCACATAATAGGATTTTTTGATATATTTATCGCACTAGTGTTATCACAGAGAATAGAAATAGGTTTAGGAACTTCAATAGCCATATCAGATAGAGTCTGACTCATTCACAATACTTGAGTACAACATGAAGTGGTAGCAATGTATTTTGCTTCAACAGTAGAGAGAGAAACAGATACTTGCTTCTTGCTGTGCCACACCACTAAACGATCACCAAGAAAGAATGCAGCACCACTGGTGCCTTTCCTATCATCCAAACAACCAGCCCAGTCAGCATCAGTATAAGCAGTCAAAGAGAAATCATTGCTCCTAGGATACCAAAGACCATAATCAAGAGTGCCCTGAATGTATCTAAAGATCCGTTTAACAGCAGTAACATGAGATTCTTTAGGTGATGCTTGAAAACGTGCAATAGTGCAAACCGCCTGCATAATGTTAGGTCTAGAGGCAGTTAAATATAAGAGACTATCGATCATCGATCTATATTCCATTTGATTTGAATAAGGAGAATCATCAATTTTAGTAAGTTTGCATCTAGTAGCCATTGGAGTGCTAATAGGATGACATCCATCCATTTGAAATTTCTTAAGCATCTCTTTAGCATACTTGGTTTGAGAAAGAAATATTCCATTTTCACATTGAGAGATTTGAAGACCCAGAAAGAAATTTAATTCTCCTAACATTGACATTTCAAACTTAGATTCCATTACCTGAGAGAACTTTTTACTCAAAGTGACATTATTGTAGCCAAAGATAGTATCATCAACGTAAATTTCAACAAATAAAATATCAGAACCTTCAATTTTAATATAAAGATTACTGTCTACACCTCCTCTAATAAAGCCATGATTAGAAATTAAATGACTGTCCAACCTAGAGTACCAAGCTCTAGGTGCTTGTTTTAAGCCATAGAGAGCCTTTTTCAACCTGTAAACATGGTTAGGATTATCTTTGCATATAAATCCTTTAGGCTGTTCAACATAGACCTCTTCATATACATAGCCATTCAAAAAGGTAGTTTTGACATCCATTTGATAAACAGTAAAGTTTTTGTAAACATAATAAGCCAAGAAGATTCTGTTGGATTCTAATCTAGCCACGGGTGCAAAGGTTTCATCGAAATCAATACCTTCTTGTTGAGCATAGCCTTTGTAGACAAATCTTTCTTTGTTGCGAATAACATTACCATTTTCATCAACCTTGTTTCTTTATATCCATTTGCCACCAATGACATTCTTGTCATTTGGTCTTGGGACTAACTCCCAAGTCTGATTTTTCTCAATCTGATCAATTTCTTCTTGCATAGCATTAAGCCAACATGAGTCTATGAGAGCTTCATTAAAAAATTTAGGCTCAAACTGAGTAACTAGACAGAAAGCAATTTGTGCCTTTTCATCAGATTTTACAGCCTTTCTTCTAGTTTGAACTCCTGCATTTTTATCCCCAATAATCTAATCTTTGGGGTGGTATATAGCTAGAGTTTTCGAAGGAGCATTTGATGCAACCTTTTCAGGACTTGTATTTTCATTTTTAGGGCTTGTTGATTCAGCAATAGACTTTGCTGTTCTAGCTCCTTCAGAAATTATTTCAAATTCAAGTTTTTCTTCCTCATTAGTCTGCAAAGATTCAACATTCAGATGTGGTCTTTCATCAAATTTTACATTAACAACTTCAATGATCTTATTAAGCCTTTTGTTAAGACATTTATAAGCTTTGCTATGAGTTAAGGATCCCAAAAAGATACCCTCATCACTCTTTGATTGAAAGCTCCCAAGGTTATCATCATTTTTCTTGTTAAAACACTTACTTCCAAAAAATTTAAAGTATTTGACAGAAGCAATTTTTCCATACCAAAGTTCATAAGGAGTGTGTTTAGATTTCACCCTAAGCTACACTCTATTTAAAATGTATAAAACTGTATGAACAACTTCTTTCCAATACATGTCAGACAACTTAGCTTCATCTAGCATGGTTCTAGCCATTGCTTTTACAGTTCTATTCTTACGTTCAACTACCCCATTTTGTTGAGATGTTTTTGATGTAGCATACTGCCTTTTAATACCATGTTGTTCATAGTAGTCGATAAACTCTTGAGAAGTGAACTCACCTCCTTTGTCTGATCGAAGGCATTTGAGTTTCAGATCAGATTCCTTTTCAACCATTTTTCAAAATATTTTGAACCTTTCAAAGGCTTCTGATTTGTGCTTAAGAAATGTGACCCATACCATTCTAGTATAATCATCTACAAAAAGCATAAAGTATTTTTCACCATTAATAGACCTTGTTCTAGTTGGTCCACATAAATCAGTATGCACTAGTTGTAGAGGTTTTGATGAAGAGTGTTCTTTTGTTTTGAAACTAATTTTATTTTGTTTACCACTTAGACATTCTTTGCACACAAAATTTTCTGGCTTGTTAAGAATTGGTAAACCTCTAACATTCTGATTCTTACTGATTCTAACCAAATTTTCAAAGTTTATGTGTCCTAATCTTTTATGCAATAACCAGCTCTCTTCAATTTGGCCCATTAGACACATACCTTGATTATTGTCATTGCATGATGAGTCAAGAAGATTGTACACATTTCCTTTTGTCCTCCTTCCAGCTGCAACAACCTTTCCAAGTTTGTTCTTAATCTCATATCCCTGCGAAGTAAAAAAGAACGTGATAACCACTATCACATATTTGACTAACACTTAGAAGATTGTGCTTGAGACCTTCCACATAGTACACATTATAGATAGGAGTGTCTTCATTCAGAAGAAGTGAACCTCTACCTTTAATTTGAATACCAGAGTTATCACCAAACTTAACATATCCACCTACATAATCTTCAAGTTTTATAAACTTGTCCTTGTCACCAGTCATATGGTTAGAACATCCACTGTCCAGGACCCATAAGTCCTTTTTCTTGGAATGAAAAGTAGTTTGAACCAACATAGTTTGTTCAATGTTGTTGACAGTCTTAGGTTTCCAAACCTTTTTAATTTTCTGTTGTTTAGATTGCAGATCAGTTCTGCACTGTTTGACAGAATGTCCTAAAGTATTGCATTTAAAACATCTAATTTTTCTAACAAAACCATAGTGTTGCCTAAGACCAAACCTGGGTATTCTAGAATTCAAAGCCTACAAGTGCTCACCTTATGACCAAATTTGTTGCAGAAAAAGAAATAACCATAGAAAAAAGAATTGTCTTTGTATGAAGGTCTATTACCTCTAAAAAACTTAACATGATCCTTACCATATTCTGAGTGATTTGAACCTCCTCTGACTTCAGTAGAGGGGTTTTTTTTGCTTTGTCAGTTGAGCATTCACCCTTTTCAAAACCAACACCAGATTTATCTTTGTACATCTTCTGCTTGCTGAGCATATCATTCAGTTTTAGAGTGCTTTCATATTTTTCAATTTCCTTCCTAAGAAGAACTACTTCTTGTTCCAGTTTTTGAATTTATTGATCTTTGCAGCTTACAGTCTCTCGAAGACAGACTTCAACTCTTTTAGCTTCTTCAAGCTGAGTTTTCAGAGAGACCAATTCTTGATTTGGTTTATGTTCTTGAGCAAGAACTTGTTTTTTGAGTTTTCTGATCTCTTGTAAAGCACATTTCAGTTCACTTTCAAGATCAACTTCACCTTCTTCAACGTCAATGGTGTTAGAATCATTTTTCTAAGTAATTTCAGCCATGAACAAAGTTTCAACTTCATCAGCTGATGAATCTTCAGACTCAATATCAGATTCATCCTTACTAAAAAGACTTTTCTTCTTTTTAAAATTGAAGTTTCATTTAGGTTTGAAGGCCTTCTTCTTATGCTGTATTTCAGTTGTCTCATTGTCATAGATTTGATCATCATAGGGACACTTTGTAGCAAAGTGACCTATTTTGCCACAGTTAAAACATTTAAAGGGAAGTTTTCCCTTATATTTTCATGATCCCTTTTTAAATATTCTAACAAAATGAGATTCTTTAGAATCAGACAACTCTGATTCACTGACTTCGACCTTTTCTTTCTTTTTAGTGTTAAAGGCAGTTTCTTTTCTAGTTGAATTATTTTTGCTAGTTCTCATTTCATAGGCAGTAAGTATTCCTTGCAGGCTGTCTAAGGTAAGCTGATCAAAGTGTTTCTTTTCTTCTAGGGCTGAAACCTTAGATTCAAATTTGGATGGTAAGGTTCTAACAACCTTTGTGACCACATCAAATTCATTAACGTCTTGACCTAGACCTTTCATTGAATTGACAACTTCATCAACTCTTAGGAAATATTCAACCACTTTTTCACCATCCTTCATTTTCAACTCCTCAAACTGATGTTTGAGTGTAATGATTTTTGATAGTTTGACTTTCTCATTACCTTGATATATAGTTTCAATTTTTTCCCAGATATCATGAGCAGATTTGTAATGCATGACTTTAATGATCACATCTTTAGTTAACCCACACAAGATGGAATGCTTAGCTCTGGGATTTGTTTCATACCTCTTTTTTTCAGCAGGATCAGTGGGAATAGAGGCTAGAACATTGTAAGCATTTATAACCATGTTCCAAACATCACAATCAAAAGAAATAAGAAAAGCTTCCATTCTGATTTTCCAGAACACATAATTTGTTCCATCAAATAAAGCAGCTCTGGTTACAGAGGCACCGTCTTGAGAATGTGCCATTAAAAAAAAACTCCAAGACCAAGATCAATCCAAGGTGATTAAAACCTATCAGATGACCCTATGCTTTGATACCAATTGTTGGAGTTAAAATGACACTGAGAGGGGGCAGCGTGAAGCAGTGTCTTAACAGACTTGAAAAATTTTGCAAATTCAAAAACATAACTTAGATTTGATCTCAATGTTATTCTGATTAATGAATTCATGAGTTGAATGTAATCATTCATAAACATAATTGAGAAAAATAATAATCCCAACAGTGTACTGAAACAACAACACAGTAAAGCAGAGATAATACAGAAGAATAGAGTGACACAAAATATGCCGAGTGGAAAACCCTCCTGGGGTATAAAAACCACTCCCTAAATGCCTTCCAGGCTTAATCTTTTAATCAACTATTTGCAATGCCTTATAGGTTGATTTTTGAGCACCCACTCAAGGAGCAACAACCCCTCATTTAGAGATATCTATCTCAAGGAGTACTAACCCCTCAAATTATATTTTTAATAGTAATAATAACTCAGAGGATTTCTCTATTTTCAGTTAAGCACATATTTCTCTATTTTCTCGTCTACAGAATACCTTAAAGATTCAACAATTGAATCCCTAAAATACCTCATAGAGAAGAAATTTACAATCTCTGCATCTTGTTATATAGATTTTATTGCAGAGTTTTATCCATATATTTTCATACAACTAAGGAATGATTATCTCAGAATTACAACAACAACCGAACTGAAACATTGTTTTCTGCTCCTCTTTATATATCTTTTTGAATTAAAAAAAAGATAAGCAATTGTCTTCAAAAGTAACGGCTTAACAACCAAAAACAATACAAGAGTCATTTAACCTAGCTAAGTGTCATCCTCAACAGGTTTGAAACTTGTGAGATCATTTCTCTGCATAAAACGCACAACTACCCACCACAGAAAATCATAACATCTAATGTATGAAAGAAAATACTCAGTCAAGGCATCATTTGTCATAGAGATGCAGAGAGTAGTTAAAGAAAATGGTGATTATAAACCAGTATGAGCAGCATGAAATGCATAAATAAAAAATACCAGACAAATTTGTAACTCCCATGGCTCCATCAACCACTATCGAGCTTCTAGCCAGAGAGGCGCATTAACATAGTAGCCATACCATTCATTTCTAAACCAAGAATGAATTTCATCCTGAAAATGTCGTTACAGCCAGCAACAATAGTAAATAATAGTTTATGAAGCTTTCTCATGATGGTGGCCAGGCTAGGGTTCGATACCCAGTGAAAAAGAATAAGCTCAAAAAGTTTGCCCTAATCCTTTTTATTTCCATCGATGACACGTTATTCCGAAGGAAATTTTAATTTTTCTAGAAAATCTTATGGTTGTCGCTTTCGCCAAGACCCATCAAAGTTGGGAGAAGTCATAACGAATACATAGTGTCATGCCGAGAGCTCATAACATCCTTCTGGTCGATGAGACAAAAAGGTCCTCTCACCGAAATGAAACCAACATTCCCTATCACTATAGCTTTTGATATCAGAGAGACATCATATAGATCAACTTTGTTATACCGAAAGTCATTCATTTGACTTTTTCAACAAGACACACCATCCTCGCCATGACCTCACATCGATGAAAGAGTCTCACCGAAAAGACTTTTCAATTCTTATGAGTCGCTGTAATCTACAACCTTTGGGGAGACCTCTTGTAGACTTCATAATGTTTCACCGAAAGACACTTGATACACATTGTCGCCATGATAAATCACTCTTGGGAAGACCTATTTCGAAGAGAACATCTCTCACCGATGAGCAATCTGTTCGTTGAGACTTCTAGAAAGTCCTGCCGATATGCAATTCTCCAATAGCGGTTAGTGTGACATTGCACACCCGTTATGACTTCATGCCGAAAGCAAAATGTCTGGCCGAAGTGAATCCTAGATGTGATGTCGGGGAGACAAAACCACTTCGCCGAGACCTATTCTGAAACCGCCCAACACTTGCTAAAATGTTCCCATTCAACCTCCAATCGGTGAGACAAGGTAATTTCGCTATGACCACATACCGACGAAAAAATCTTATGTCGAAAGACCTTTCTGCTGCCGCCATAACAAAAAAGAAATCTTGCGGACAATTGCTAGAATGTTAAATTCAATCGACATGACATTAGAAATGTCTTGCCGATAGGCAACACAAACATTTCAAAAATGATCGGGGAGACCCTGCCATACTCATACCAATATGTGTAAGTCCGAATTAGAAACAACCAATACCTATGATATGCAAAAAGAACCATCCTGACAAAGAAACCATCTTTCAAACTCTGTTAGTCAAAGAGATAACATTCATAACTTGAACTAGAATTCTCATCACCATGAAATTAAAACATAACAAATAACTTTTTGTAATAGCCAAGAGACATCAAAGAAGTGCCATTATAAATCATAAGGATTAGAGATTTTGTCATCAAGGACAAACCATAAACACAACTGAGATTCAACAAGAAGTGCAAGAAAGAAGTTAGGTGCCAAAATCATTGTCCACATTTTGGTGAATTCAACTTTTGAACATCTTTACTTTTGATTTTAAGTACATCCTAAGTTTCATTTGCATTGCATTAGGTATTGCATTATTTAAATTACAT
The DNA here is from genome assembly GCA_007258455.2 of Sequoia sempervirens. NCBI lineage: Eukaryota > Viridiplantae > Streptophyta > Pinopsida > Cupressales > Cupressaceae > Sequoia > Sequoia sempervirens. Next base: position 30,947,541 of record VDFB02056351.1, read on the forward strand.
CTTAGGGTTTTTAAAATTGCATTATCAAGAAAAGCATCAATAGTTTGCATTTTTGCATTGAAAAAATACTAAAAATTCTACATTTCATATTGTACCTGCATTTGTGCATCTAGAAACCATTAAATTGCATTCAAAATTTCTAAAAAATCTCAAAAAAATCATCAGTGGGACTAAATCGCCACATTGGGTGACTTAGTCCTCTTGCATATTTTACACTGAATTTTTTGGTAATTTCTGGGTATTTTCTATACTTCTATTCACTGGTATTGCATTTCTATTTCAGTTTACATAATTTTTGTTATTTTCATTTTCTTAGACCTAGATTGCATTGCATTTGCATCCACCCCATTTCTTGTGGTATTTGTATGAGTGTCTGGTGCCCTATTGATAGTACTTTAGTGAGAAGAAGTTCAAGACTCATGGAATCCTATGATAACACACTCATTGTGGACCTTGGGTTGTCTCAAGCTCCTACTCTTGGTATGGACAATGATGCATTAGGCATGGATACTACCACTAGTACACCTTTACCTTCACATCCAATGCATGTTGACGCACAAACTAGTTCCATTCCACCATATAAAGTCATTAACATTCATGAGGATCTAGCAAATTTGCAACAAAACTTATGTCTTGAAAAAATTTCAACCACTACCATTCCTTCCATAGACAACATCCATTGAATGCTTGAAAGTGATGATAACTTAGATGTTATGAAAAAAAATGTTGAGATGTACCAAAAACATACCTCTAGCACATCTCAACTAGCAAACACTATGGTCATACAACAAGTTAGTCATGTGACTCCTTTTGCTATTCCAACTAGCATTCCTAGTTATTTTGTGGCATCAAATGTTCCATCCTCTACCACCTTCACCCCTACTAGTGTCCCCTTCACTTACCCCAACACTACATACACTCCATGACCATTATCTCTTCCACCTCATCCTATTTACACTGACCCTCTCATTACACAACTCTTCCAAACTGTTCCTTCCATGCAACAACAAATATCTACCACAAACCAAAATCGAGTTGCATCACCCACCTACTATGTCCATAGTAGCCCATTATCATTGGAAATTTTAAGAACACCAATGCCACAAGGAATTGAGATTCCTAGGTTTGAGAAGTATGGAGGTAAAGAAAATCCTACTAATCATGTCAATTTGTATACAACCTTATGCAGTGACTTTGTCCTTGATGATAAACTATTAGCTAAACTATTTACTAAGACCTTAAAAGACACTACCTTGGAGTGGTTTTCAAAATTACCTAATCATCCAATTCAATCATTTAATGAACTTGTTCATGCCTTCATAAGTCATTTCCAAGTCCATATGACTTCCAAAAAGACAATTGGGTATTTAATGCACTGTAAACAAAATGCGAATGAAAAAATCATTGATTTCATTTCACGCTATCAGACATTGTATGCTCAAGTAGATGTCAAGATTCCCGATTCACATCTCCAAAAAATGTTTATCAAAAACTTGCAAACTCACATTCAAGATAAATTTACCATGATGAAATTCCCTTATTTCATGCATTTGTGCACAACCCTTTGTGACTATCACAACTCGGTTACTAGCCGTGATGCAAAAACCACTTCTAGCCAACTTGAGAAATTTGAACCTAACACTTCAACCAACTTGCAACCATTTCATAAACCAAACAAAGGGTTCTTACAATTCAATCCCCCTCCTCAACCATCACCTCAACCCATCAACAACCAAGTAGTAGTTGTTAAAGCTGCAATACCTTACAGTTATGGAGATCCAAAATGATAGTTCACACCACTACCAAACACCCTTCATAACACCATGACCCAAATTATATAACATAAAATGATTTCTTTGCCTCCTTTTAAACCATTAGATACAACCAAACCTTTTCCTCCCACTTTCCAACAAAGCACTTATTGCCATTATCATAGACAAAACCAACATGACATAGAACAATGTAAGAGTCTTAAACACATAGTACAAGACCTCATTGATTCTAGTCATCTATCTATTTCAAATGTTAATACAAAAGGGAATATGTCTATTGGCCCACCCAATTAGAATTTGTAATTTTTTACCAATCCCATGCCTAAACATAATGTGTCATTCATGAAAGCTAGTGAAACTCAAAATAATGATGTGATGATTGTTCATAAAGAGTCTGAACATCCTGATACTCCCTCTATTAATCCTATGGATGAAAAGGTAGGAGCGATAGACATTATCCCTCATAAGGGCCAACCTAAGAAAAATATTGATATCATTTTCACTTCTAAATATGTTCTTCCAAAGCATCCTGATGGTCCTCTCTACATAGCCGAACGTATTTATGATAAGCCCACTAATGGGATACTCATAGATCCCACCTGTGGCGAGAATGTGATCATGAAAGAATTTTTGGTTTTACATGAAATTTTTCAAGATAACTATGATCAACCAAGAGCATGGATAAAAATGCATAATGGATTCGTGTGCCCAATGATTGGATTGATTTTTATTCTATTACAAATAGGACCTAAGATAGTGGATTCTACATTCTCTATCATTCCATAATTAGATCAGTTTCATCTATGGCTAGGCTATCCTTGGCTTCGCTCGATTAAATTTGTTCCTTCAGTAATACATAAATGTTTAAATTTTCCACATGAAAATGACATATTCACCATCCACCATAGTGGTTTTCACCCTTTGTCTTCTAAAGGAAATTTTTCCTTAGAAGCCTTTTGGCCAAAATGTATGGAGCCCATCATGCCTCACAAGGATTTCTTTTTCATTTCTTATCAAAAGTTTAAAGCAAAGAAAATTGTTGAATTATCCATCTGTAACCAATCCCCATCTGCTTTCATTATCCCAATCCTTGATGAGATAATGCTTCAACCCGAATTTGAAACTAAACAAACAATGCAACCTCATGAGCAACCAATGCTAAACACTTCCCCTTCTTCCTCCAAACATCCATGAGATAATGAAACCAACCATGTCATTCCTCCTCACATAAATTTTTTTTATAAAGCAAAAGAAAGTGATTGACCCATCTTCCTCGGTTCCTTCTATTCCTTCTCCTTGGGAAGAAAAGGAGCCTATGGTGGTTCAACCCACTCTTACAGCTCAATAACTCCAAAATAGAATCAATGAAACCATGGTGCTAGGAAGCGTAGGCGTCGCCGTCGTCTTACTTGTTAGTTACAAACAAAAGAAAAGAAGGAAAATCATCCTCCACCTTTGATAGAAGCAATATCCAACCACCCTCCTCCTCTTGACCTGCCACAAGATAGTATGTTACAACCATCACAACAAAGTGACCAAATAAAAAAACTGCCACTTCTAATACATCCTTCATTGGAAATTACCATTCGTCTCCCTGTCATCATTAATCTAGATGATGATGATGATGACGAAATAGCTAAAATAGATGAAGAGGTGCAAAATGATCTAAATTCTTTATTTTCATCTTCCATGAGCTTAAATGATAAATATCTCACACCAAGTGAAGAACCTGGTACTTCTAGTTCGACACTTGTAATTCCCCCATTGGACAATCAACCACCCTTGCAATACATTGCACATGACTAGGAGGTGGATGACCTGTTAGATGATTGACTTGCACTTGCCTTATTAGCCTTTTTACATTTTTCTTTTTATTTTTCTTTGGAATTTCTATGTGTGTATCATGTTCTCCTATCACGTATGTTTGATGTTCTCTCTCTCTTTGTGCATTTCCTCTATTTGTACCTCTCTTCTTCTATATTTTGTACATGTTTCCTTTCTCACCTTTGCTTGTGTTTTCCTTTTGGGGATGATGCAAAGCATTAAGATGCCCTATGTCTCTTCCATGTTGACCCAAAAGGTCCTTTTACATTTTATTTCGTGTTTTCTTGTTTTCTCCTTTTGGGGATGATGCAAGGAATTGAGACTACAATGTCTCCTTCATGTTGGCATAAAAGATTTTCCTTTTCTTTTTCCTTTTCATTTTATTTTTACTTGTGTTTTCCTTTTGGGGATGACACAAAGCATTGAGATGCCCTATGTCTCTTCCATGTTGAACCAAAAGGTCATTTTACCTTCTTTTTCACTTTTTCTTATTTTTTCCTTTTGGGGATGATGCAAGGCATTGAGACCACAATGTCTCCTTCATGTTGACCCAAAATATTTTCCTTCAATGCTTTTTCCTTTTCATTTTCTTTTCGCTTGTGTTTTGGGTATGTGTAGGATCATGATGGGCCAAAAAGTGGTGATATGATGGGTATGTGTAGGGTATGTGGCTAACAACTTTTTTTTAACCCAAAATTGATAAAACGAATAGGGTTTTTAAAAAATATTCTCAGCTTTCCACCAATATAAATTATGCTTTACTTTGAATTTAATAAATAAATATTATTCATTTTCTATTTGAATTACGACTAAAGTCTTGATTGATAGGTTGATTGAAAAACATCTATATCTTTCAAAAGGTATACAGTTTTGAATCCAAAACATGCATCACATTCTATGCTTTGCATACTAAATGATTAAAAAAAATGAATTTCATGAAGTTTTGACCAAGTTAAGGTGGTCAGGACATACAAGTTTTTATATTTTAAAATTTTTAATAAAAATTCATAATTAATTATTTACTTGGAAAAATTAGAAAAAATATGCATCACATCGAGGACATGAGTCTTCTACTTATATATAAAATCTTATAAAAAAATATTATCATTTTATTGTTGTTAGGGTGGTCAGGAGACACCTACTTATTTTTTCCCTGAAATTTAAGTACTCTGCATTGAAATTTCAAATTTTCACCAAATATTTAAAAAAAAAAAACCTAGTAGTTTAGAAACTACATTCAATTTGCTATAGATTCTATTCTTACATATTTTTGAAATAATATAGATAACTTATTCAAATTTTTACGTCAAGTTGCTTAACTTTGATTTTTTTAAATTTTTCGCCACTTAAGGGCCTACTTTTTCCATGATGATCCCAACACATACCCTTTTCCTTTTGGGCACTATGCAAAGCATTAAGACCACCATGTCTCTTCCATGTTGACCAAAACAAATTTTCTTTTGTTTTGTTTTTTCTCTCTTTGTGTCATTCTTCTAGTTCTATGTGCTTTGGGGAATGATGATAGTTCTGAGCTCTTTACACAACAATTGCAGCAATGAACATATGGACCCAAAATCCATAGATCCCTTATGTGCTTGGTGTCTTCCTTTATGAGGGGCAATGCCCCTTTCTTTTGTTTTCTTATTCATGAAGTAGCCTTACTCAGAAATATATGACTTGGCATTAGGGCTTTCCAAGTTGGCTCTCATGTCTCATTTCTTTTTTCATTTTTCATTTTTCTACTTTAAAGTAATTGCTCACAGAATGGTGTGTAGCAATTCCTTTAAAGTGGGGGAAACATTGGCATTATTCATTTTACAATTTTCTTTTTCTTGGTGCAACCTTGTTACTTCATACAATGTGTTTGTCACTTAGTGAATGACATTGGGTATAGTGTCCTTCATAAGTGTGATCTATCTTAGCATATTACATCCCTCTTAGTGGCCTGATGCGACGTATTGTATCCCATAAGTTGTGAACATTCTATTCTTTGATCGGTCCTCTCTTGGAGACATTAGACACAATGTTCCCTAAGTGATAGACCTTGCATGATCTTAACAAGACTCATTTGAACTTTCTTTTACATTTTACATTTTTGCATTTACATGGACACCTTGCATAACATAGCTTACATGCCTGTGGTACCACTATATTTGTTCATGAGTTCTAAGCATAAAAATCTTTTCTTATCTCATCAAGCATTAACCGACATTGTTTTTTGTGGTGCCTTATAAAATTTATCAGGAGGTATAACTTTAATATGGTCAAGAGTGGGAAAGCCCATTCAGTGACACGAATTTTCCCCAAATCCACCTATTTGTGTGAGTGCATACCAACTGAGCGTATGTTCCTCACCTTTTGGGCCTTCTCACCCCATGAAAAACCAAAATTTTTGTGGCCCCAGAGTGAGTATACTTGGGCTTTCTCACCCAACAAACAACCATAAGTTTTGTTTCCCCAACGTGAGTACACATTTTCTTTTTCAAAAAAAAAAAAATCCTAGATCTGATCCACAATGAGTTGGAAATATGATTGAAGCTTTCATTCTTTTTCATCACCTTCTTGTGTGTTCCTTTTCACTTATGCTTGGTTTGTCATGAGATTTTGATCCTAGGGGCTTGATCATCCCTCTTGATTTATTTTTCATCATACCAATGTGTGTGCATTTTGATCCCTCTTGATGTGCATGTTGAGCTACTTTAGCAAGAGTTTGAAGCAAGTTCATCCTCTCACTAAAGTGGGGGCTTAATGTGTCACCAAAAAATGTATAGTTGACATTTTTATGCTCACTTGAGTCTCTCTTATGAAATTTGGCTTGATTTTTCCTAGGTCTAATGTTGTAATGTGGTCAACACATTCATATTAGGTCTTAGACCCTTGTGAATCATTAAGATTTCTAGGTTGTCTTGTAAAGGTGTTGTGAAGTGTTATGACCCACTTTCACACTTTTCTAGGACCCTTTCATCATAATTCACCTAAATAACTCCTTTTTATTACTTACTAAGTGTTATTTCAAGGTGTTGTAAAGTTTTGTAACCCACTTTCATGCTTTTCTAGACTTGTCATCACTAATACAATCCTTTCTTATGTATAAATGACCCTTTAATACACTTTCTAGCCATTTTTAAGTTTGTTTTTGAGGATAATCCTGTTGGAAAACATTTAATGCCTCGTAATTCTTGACACCCACTTAATTTGATTAAGTGGGACTAAGTTTCCAGTAGGGGCGACTTAGTCCTTTTTGGTATAAAACTCAAAATAATTTCAAAATTTTGGCAGGATTTTGTCCTCTAACCCTTTAGGCTGGCCTGTGATGTGTTATTTTCGGGAAATTTTAGTAAATTCATGTATAAATAAGATTTTTTATCCACATTTTACATCTACAATTTCATAATCTCTTGCACTCATTAAGCATTCAATCTTAGAAGAAATCAAGCAATCAAGCATTATCAAGTCATCCATTCGAGCACTTCATTGCATATCTTTAGATTTACACATCAAGGGTTTGATTTCGTATGTAAATTTTTCAAGCAAATATGTATCGAAAAGTGGTCAAGAATTCTTCAAATTCAATCAAGTCATCACAACCCTAATTCAAGCTTGGAGACACTTTCTACCCCATTTTCTATAGAATTAAGTGCGAACACTTGTCAAGAAAGAAAGTGCAATCCTGAGGCTACAAGATTTTTCCCTGAAATCCCCAAGATTTGCAAGAGGACTAAGTCACCACTACTGGTGGATTAGTCCTACTTTCGGGCCTAAAAAGTGATTTTGACATTTTTAGACACCCATTTGGCAGATTCCTATTTTGGCAAAGTTTCTCGAAACTGGGATTAAGTCACCCAGCCTGGTGTAAATGTCCCAGTCAACATTTTCAGTCAAATTTTCAAGATTCCAGAATCTCCTAACATCAAGTTTCATATTCCAGGTGTACCTCTTTCATTTTGTTTAGTTATTTCATCATTTACTTGCATTTTCAGGCATTTCTACATATCACATTGTGTTTTCAAATGAGTTGCATTTCTTAGGGTTTGCATTATTAGGTCATTTTGTTTTTAGATTAGAGCATTAGAGCATCTTAATTAGACATAATACATATCATTATGTATATCATTATGTAGTATGGTACCTAGAAATACCCTATGATATGACCTACCTTATTCTACATGGTTAGACTACTACCTTGATTCTACCTCCATAAAGCAAGTAGAATCAAGGGGGGGCACACATTGACCCTCACATTTGATTTCTAGAAGAAGTTAGATAAGTTGATTTTTGAGTGACTAATGAATTCGTGTTGCAGGATGCTATTCCTAACATTGTGGTTTTGTAGATAGCTATAGTGGGGGCTTCATTCTCTCATACTATGATAAAACTCATATGTGTATCCTTTTATGAAACAAAGTGTATTGTTTGGATTCCTTTAGCTTACATATGCACGTAGAGTCATATGGGTGCTAAAGTGGGGGCTAGATGTAATGATGAAAATTGACCCCCATCTTGGAGATAGGACAATCTCTCATTAATCAAGACCTATTTTAGTATCCTTGCATTAACTACCCATTTAAATGATCATTAATAGGCCCATAAGATCTATTATTTTAGATCTTGAGGCTTATTTCAACTAAAAACTTGACAAAATCATTTAAAACATCAAAAATCCTGAAAAAATCACCTCAAAAAGCTAGGGTGGGACTCATTTCCACCTTGGGCGAATGAGTCCCCCTAGGTGGGACCCATTCGCCACCTTGGTCAAATGAGTCCCATTTGGGGCTTTTTAAAAATTTGAGCAGTAAAATCATCTTTTTAATTCAAATTTTTGGTTGATGTCATCCTTTGAGATTTGAATAATGGTAAATTAGGTGTTAATGCCTATATAAGAAAGTTTCTAAGTCATTTTTATCATCTAAGCAATATAGGAAAGCATTTTCAAGAGCAATTTCAAGAGAGAAGCATCAAGAATCTTCAAATAATTCATTCACAAGAGCATTCAAGTTTTAAAAGCAAGCAAAGTTGAAGTCTTGGAGCAGCATTAAAGTGTTTTTGCAAGTCTTCAAGCTCACTTTCATTCAAGATCTATCATTTTCAAGGGTTCATCATGGTTGTCTATGGTGAATCATGATGGATTCTAGGTTGGGGAGATGCAACTAGCCATCAAGCTAAGCCTAAGGACTTTTTTCCAAGTGATTCCATCCTCCATTATCAATCTACATTCAGCCTAAGGAAGGTGCAAGCATTGTTGAGGCTCATTTGGGTTGTCATAGATCTCTCAAAGTGAGTCATGTTCATTATCACATTTCCATTCATGCCTCTCATTCTTACACATTAGAATAGGGTTGCATCATGTTTCATATTTCCTGGTCTTAGACACACTTAAGGCTAGGGTTTACAATCCTATTTACATGCATATTTCATTATTTCCATCAAGGTTTAATTACCAAACTAGGGGCTTGATCAAGGAAAACCCCACATAAGAAAATCAAGTCTCTATTATGTTTTGTAGGTATTTTCGCAGATTCAGTTTCAGAAATTAGTCTGGAAGGGAAGGGAAGAGATTGAAGTGTAGATCTAAAGTTTTAACTCTCGAAAAACTAGAACAAGATTGATTCTCCAAGAGTGGAGAATGAGTCCCACCTATAGGTTTTTTTCAAAACTATTTACATATTTAGATACCCTTTTTTCTCAAAATCGGTTCCTGTGCAGAAATATAGATCTGGGACTGATTCGCCTAGAATGGCGAATGAGTCCCAGTAGGTCAAAAAGTCAAAATTTCTAGCATTTCAGAGCTTCAATTAGTCACCTTCAAATTTTCTAGGTGCACACCATTCATCTTACAACTTTCTGTGTTGTTTCATTTACATTTCTAGGTCATTTTGTAGGTCATTGCATTGAATTAGGGTTTAGTGTTGTATCTTGCATTTCATTTATCTTTCCAAGTTCTTACTTGTGGTGAACCCCTTTTTAGTTTGCATTCAACCCATAGGACAACCCTTTTGCAAGATCTCTTTCTCCTTTGCATTGAGAACTTAAGGGTTATCCTTGAATGAAATTGGAGAAGTGGGTGTGCTCTATGTCCTAAAACTATATGATAGTACCATACCACTTTTTCATCATTTCATTTAATTAATTTAAAATTGAATTCTTCCTCCATTTCTACTTTAATTAATTCATCATATTATCACTTTTCCTCTATATTAATTAAATAATTTTTATTTTTAATTAATTTACTAATTATTCTTTCCTTGATTAATTAAATAATTCATTATTATTTAATTAGTTCATTTCCCCTTTTGCACATGAGATTAATAAATTTTTTATTTAATTATTTATTAAGTACTCATGCAATTCCACCTCACCAACCAAATCCCACTCCAAGTTCACTTGTTAATGAATTCGGTCCACTATTCAATTTGTTTTGTTTCACTAACATTTAGTCACACTTTTCTCTCTAATCAATTCTCTTAACTAACCCATATGATCAGTTGGCTCAAATCAGGAAGTCAATTAACTCATCATCAATTCCTCTCAATCATCCTAGGCCATGGATCTTCTTAGTCCTTCATCAAATCTCAAACATTGATTGGTATCGCCTAAAATCTATAACTTTAACTATTATTAATCTAATATTCCTCTCTCTCTCTCATTTCAAGAAATTTGTACACATATTAAGTGCTTTGTGCTACAAAATATGAGAGCAACCAACATTACACCATTCTCCAAGCTACAAATAGGAGAACAATAGAGCTAAGGTAAGGTTGTTGTGTAAAGAATTTTATGTGCAAGTTTGTTGTATTTCTTGTTATGCAACTTCCTTTTAATGTTCTATTGGTTTGAATTATGATTTGTATTGTGAGTTTATTTAATATGTTGTTATTGTTCACTTTCACATTTTAACATATTTTCATGGTCATACACTCTTAATCTATTTTCTCCTATTTTCCTAAGTCATAGTCGGGTAATATTACAAAGTTGTGTCACACTTTCAACCAACTACATAGTTTCAAGTGAAACAGTTTCAACCTAAATAGCTTTGGTCAAACCTATTTCACTAGAAACTACATGGCCTCTACGTGGCACATAGAATTTCAAGTGAAATCCTTTCGCTCAAAACCAAAAAAACTGAATTTTCCCTTTGCCACTTTGAAATGTGGCTCATTTTATGTGCAAGGTTTCAATAGAAAGGGTTTTGGGTGAAACCATTTTGGCCAAAACCCTTTCTACCGAAACTGTCTATATGGTATCCTAGTTGGCAACCAACTAAACTTTTTTTAGAATTTTCTATGACTTTCAACTTCAACCAAGTATTTCTTTAGTCAGAATGATTTAAAAAAAAAAGGAAAAATACCCTTTTGTAGAACTCGGAGTGGTGAATCCAAATATCTAAATTTTTCATTATTTTGATTAGTTTTAAGATATTATTTTTAAAAAATAATGCAAGTAGGTTATTAAAGTTAAAAAGAGGCTGATTAGAAATTAAAAAATAGTAAAAAATATTAAAAAAATTAAAAAATATATGGTGCACTAGAGGAGAGAATCCTATTCAAAAGGGTATAATTTTTTTTTTGAAAATGATTAAAAAAGTAGACAATGGTTGAGGTCAAATGAAAACTATCAAATTCTAACAAGTTTGACTTTAAAATGTTATTACAAGAAAAATATACGTCAAAATTTCAATTTTTTTCCATGCACTAGATATTGAAGTTACCTATTTGAAGATCAAAATTTAGGGGAAAATGATTTTTTTTTCTATTTGTTTCTTGACGTCAAGTGAACGCCCCTTTTTTCCTAAAATTTTTAACATTCCAAAATATGCTCTTAAATTGATAAAAAAATAATCAAAACAATTTAAAAAAAATAAATCTAAGAAATTACAGCAATAAACTTCATCAATATTTCTACATTTCATTGGTTTACATCATTTTGAAATTCAAAACATAAAGATCACTTTTATATGGTCAAAGTTCAGATTTTTTTTATTGTTGGCCAATTCCTTTATAAAGTGTGGCACATGTTTATACTTTTACCTAGCCTAAGATAATTAATTTATTTCAATTATCCACCCTTCACTATCCATACCACACTTTCTTCTAAAAAATTAAACAAATAACTCTATTTATTTAATTTTCCCCTCCTATCCCATCTCCACTAAATAAATTAAATAAATATATTTTTATTTAATTTAGTTTATCTCTCCAAGTGTCACATCCTTTAGCTTTTTGTATTAGTCCTAATCCTACCCCTTACACATGTGCACACACTTAATCAAGGATTAAGTAGGGAGTCAACTCTTTCAATAAATGCTTCACCCACATTGTTCTTACCCTCATAAAATTTCCCCTTTCAAAAGGAACCCCCAAATGGGTCTTCCTTCCAAATGTACACAAAAGTAATTATAATTTTCTTTATCCATTTCACCCCCCCTTTGGAGTTTGAGAATAAACTTTTCTTTTATGGAAATTAATATATCCTCTTACACTCCAAAGTACTATCTCCCCTCTCAAATCCTCTCATGGTGCCACTTGGAACCATTCCATGAGTTGATAGATCACCTCTCATCCTATCAATTTATCTTCACCTTCCAACCTTGACACTTCATCTTCTTTTCACCCTCAACCTATAAATCCAAAAACTTAGCCATTTTCTCCAATCACTCACCTTTACATTGGAGCATTGTTATGCTACCAAATTTCTGAGTGATCACAAATCAATTTGATTGCATGGGAAAATTATCCTCAATGTGAGATTCAACATAGTTTATTTTCATTAAATTCTATGCATGTTTAAATCTTCTTTATCCTAATTTGAGTGTTTGTTTACTCATTGTGTTTTTTGTTTTGTTTTCATTGTTCTTATCATTCACCCAAGAATGAATTTTTTCACACTTTCATTGTTAAATCAATAAATCATTGAATTTTATTTTGATTATCAGAAAATTTATATTTTTCTTTCCACTTCATCATCTATGCCAGAGAAACTAAACTGCTTCCAGATAACAAGTCATATCCTAGTTGGTATGAAACATCTAAATTCTATCAATATCATTGAGTTATCAGACATGACATCAAGCATTTTATGCATCTAAGACATGTAATACAGGACCACATCTAGACAATAGTAGCATCCACTTCGATAAGAAAAAGAAAAATCCTAATAAGTTTTTTTCTAAACCCAACAGTCAGTTGTAGATCTACATAGATCCCTTTCCACCTCATTACTCCAATTCCATTACTAATTCCTCTTCTTCTACACAATCTAAAGATGTTGCATATATAAATATGGTGTCTATCACTCCAGTCTACTCTCTAGGGTAGAAGGCTAAGATACTTGATATATATTTTACACCTATTGATCTACCCTATTATAGAGAGTATACTCCTCTCTACATCCCAGCTTAGGTCAATGGTAACATCATCACTGGCATTAGATTCAATGTTGTAACTGAGGAGACACTCTATATTAATGGTTTTCACAAGCCAAGATACAAGTGCAAGACTACCATCTATACGAATGATGGCCTTTCTCTCCCCTCTTTGGGACCCATTTCTCTGTCGATCCTTATCAGACCTAAATATTTCTCTACAACATTTATTGTGATATGAGAATCTGACTTCAAGGTGAAGCTAGGCATTGCATGGATATTTTCCATGAATGCAGTCACTTCAATTTTCCATAAATTCCTTAAATTTCCTCATGAGGGCACGATGAAAACTATCCTGGACACTAGGTACAAACCGATAGTGTCACATTGGGGTTTCTCTCTTGACCACTTCTAGCTTGCTTCAGTAAGACCCATGGTTCCCCAATGTGACATTATATAAATCATATTATAGATAAAATATCAGGAGCTTAGTGCTTGATTTGGTCCCACCTCCTCCTTTTTCTTCTATAATCCCCTCTTAGCCTACTCATGTGCAGCAATGTGCTTTTTCTTTCAAGCCTTCTTTGTTGGGGGCTAAAGAAAAGCACACTCCCTTAAGTAGACCTGCTTAGTCTACCAAGACCTCGTAACCTCCAATAGTTCCTTTCATTCCTTAAACTGTGCCTAACATAGGAAAAGGAAAGGCCCCTATGTTGACCAAGTTAAAAGCTCATATTTTTTAAGTCCCTATTCTTCTTGATATCCCTCACTTGACTATATATAGTAAGGGTGAGTAGTCCTCTATGTTTGGTCCCTCATGTATGATTTCAACATCTCTACCCCTAAGGGTCTCTCATGTTCCTCCCCATGCCAAAAAATCATGAGGAGGAAAGGAACTTGTGGTTGAGGTTATGGATCTTGCACCCCTAGCCTCTATGGTTTCTCCTATGGATATTTTCCTTCTATAAGTAACGACTACAAAGGAAATGTCATCCATCATCCTAGTACCTCCTCAGGCTCCTATTCCTAGTCCCCATCATCTCTGGAACAAACTTGTGCATGATCATACGCACCACTGAGTGTGATGGTCAAGCAACACAATGCTGCACAAAAGGCCAAGGATAAATCTTCTATCTCAACTTCTTTGTCTTCTTCACTTTCCATTCCTATTTTTGTCTTGTTTCTGATCTCTCTAAGAGATATGGATAAACCTCATTCTAAGATGGTGCAAATATTCATCTCACCTTCTTTGGAACTGTCTCTCGTTAACTCTTTACCTAATATTCCCTAACTTTCACAACCCATAGATATGCCCCACACAAAGGTCATGTCTAGTGTGGCCCTATCTACTTCTCTTGCATTTGAACACCTTAATGTGTCATCCAAGTGTAATATTGAGTAGGACCTTATCCTTGAATCTCTCCACAAGAAGTGTATTCCTTTCGCTTCTCTTTCTTCTTCTATCCTTATCACTGAGGATACTTTCTTCCCCTAAATTTTTCACTGCTCCTCTTCTAGAGGATTGTGCTAAGGATCCTACTCTTTCATAACCTATAGTCAAGTCACCACATTCCTTGATAGAGAAGTATATGTATGACATTCTATAGGATATTTTAACATTGTCGACTAGTTTCACAAAGTTGTTGACACTCAACTTGTAGGAACTAGTAGATGGAGATATTGAAGAAGCCACATCTCTAGCCCTTGTTGCAGGTGAGATTATTGATACCACCCTAACTATTTTTTTGTTGTGAGATTTTCCTCCTTCCCACTATGATCTAGATTGGGATGAGGATGACTTACTAGATGTAATTGACTAGAGTAATACCTTTCATGTCTTTAGATTAATTTTTTCTCATTTTTTTGTATTCTCTCGTACTTGTCTATATATGCTATAGTATCTCTTAGATGACCCAAGATACCCTCATAGGTACTTGGATATAGGGAAGACAATATTGTGTACACTTCTTCTTTTTGTATCATAATTATTCTCTTTGTTGTACATCTCAATTTTCAACATTTGGGGACAATGGTAAGCATTGGGGGTATTTAGGCCTTCTTCCATGTTGACCTAGATTTTTTATTTTTACTTTGTCTGAATGTGTTCCTTCTTCACAATTTGGGATATTTGAGAATATGGCAATGATTCATATGCAATAGTATACAAATTTTGTCGATATGAATCATACTAACCCTAAATATCTAGATCGCCATGTCTCTCTCTATCATGTCTTTCTTATGATAGGACCCCACATGTAACTTGTGCTCCTTTGTGCAACATAAGGATGGGAAAGGACAACCATAATTTTAATAAAGATATTTAATCTCATGTCTCTTTACAAGTAATGTCTAGATTTAGTTATCTCATATGTCATCCAACATGGGAACAATTGATGCAGAAGCATCCTTGGCTGGAAATAAATTGTATATGAAACAAAAATAATTATTTTTTTGCAATTCAATCTTGGAACCTTTAAAAATGGGGATAATTAAGTGTTATCATATGGTTTCTAACATAGAGCACGCCCACTTTCAAGATATTCCACTCAAGGGTAAGCCTAGAGATCTCAATGCAAAGGAGAAAGAGATCTTGCAATAGGGATATCCTAGGGGATGATTGTAAACTAATTAGGGGTTCACCACCAAGTAAGAACATGGAAAAACAAATGAAATGCTTAACCCTAATTTGATGCAATGACCTACAAAATGACCTAGAAAAGTGTGTAAAACAAAACATAAAGTTGCAAAATAGGATGTGTGCACCTATAAACTTGTAGAGGCTTGAATGAAGAGTGGAAATTCTATAAATCCTAAAATTTTGGCTTATTGGGACTCATTTTCCATTCTAGGTGAATCAATCCTAGATCAGGGTTTTTGCATAGGAATAGGTTTTAGGGAAAAGGGTATCTGAATCTGCAAAGATCTCTAAAATACACCCACAGTGGGACTTATTATGCCTTGCATACACGCCCCAACTTTCGCTTGGCAAAGTAGGGGACCCCCTCTTCTTTTCTTCTTTTTGTTTTCTTTGTCTTTGTCAGATCTGGAACTGGAACATGAACTTTTCCAAGGTTCTTGTTCCTAGTTCCATCTTGATCCTAGTTCCCCACTTCATCTTCAAGTGTCGTTCGGGTTTGTGTCTGGTCTCATTCCCGTCTAGTTCTCCATCCCGTTCTTTTTGTTTCGCTTCATCTTTCATCGTTGTGTTGTTTGTTTGTTTTCGTCTCCTTCGTTTCTTCACGTTTGGTTTTGCGTTGTTCATTGTGTTCTTTTTGTTCTTCTTTTTTTTCTCTTTCCTTCATTTTTTGGTTTTGTGTCTATCGTCTTGAAAATATAAAAAAATAAAAAAAACTTTGAAAATACAAAAAAATTAAAAAAACTTTGAAAATACAAAAGAAAAATTAAAATTAAAAAAAGAAAAAGATTGTAAACGAATGAATAAAAATATTTTATTTAAAAGATTTAAAAATATAAAAGTTAAAGGGTAAATAGTAATAATAAAATCTTTGTGTTAAAAAGATTTTATAAAATTAAAAAAAAAATAAAATAAATAATAAATATTTTAAAATATTGATTTAAAAAGAAAAAGAAGAGATTTAATAAAGTTTGAAATTAATCTTTTATTTAAGAAGATATAAAAAAAAATCATAAGAAAATAAAATGAATAAAAACTGAATAAAGTCAAAAGCATAAAAGTTGGAGAATTTTGAAAATGGAAAAAGTTTTGTTAGACCCTGAGCCAGACCCGAACAAAATTTTGGGTAAAGGGGTTTTGAAAGTCCTCTGTTCCCGCTCCAACCCCACTGTATTGTCGGACACGGACCCATATCCGCACTCGCACCTTGATGAGGGTAATAAAACATTCCTTGTTCTTCCCTTGTTCTGGCTCTACTTAAATTTGGCTCCAACTCTACACTGCTTCTGCTCCTCTTCCGCCTGGAAATGGTCCCGACCCTGCACAATGAGAAGTTATTTGGAAGTGGAGCTGGAATGGGTATGAAAGTGGCACACAAAAATGTTCAAGTTCTAATTTGGTCCCGCCCCGCATGGTTTCTTGTCCCGCTTCTGCACTGTTGTGGTTCCGCCCCTGCGTCATTGAAAAAACCAGAATGAATACTAAACAGGCATAAAAAAGCAAGACAATGCTCCTCCCCTGTTGGATAGCAACAAAGAGCATGCTCACCACAAAAATGAGGACTCAGAGAATCCTTTTCCAAATGAAATATAATGTGTAATAAAGTTATTGGATTTAATTGTTGGTTTTCCAACAATATTTGTTTGTTGTTGGTGGAGGATTTCACAACCTCTACCCACGTCCACATGCCTGGGAAAAAATAGGAGCTTTTGATCTATTGGGATCTCGATGGGAGGGCACTGAGGAAACAAACTGTTTAACAAAATGCCTAATGATATGCAATGATTGCTGAATATACATAAATAAAATTGTTGAAGAAGACTTTAAAATTTTGAGCAAGTGCTATTGGTAGTTCTAAAAGCCAAGCTTTAGATAGCATCATCCTCCATGTGGGTGTTAATGGTAACGGGAGCCTTGAAGCAAGATTTGGACATACATTAAAGCATAAAATCTGAGCAAGCTTTATCATATTTTTAAAGTGAATCGGCCCTAATAAACATACATGGAAATGTTTGCAAAATATGGAAGTATGGGCGCAACTGCAAACCGTTTGACAAACACAAGCATGTAAAATCAACTATTTGAAAGAATGTGTCAGGGAATGGGGTGCCATGGATATCATGATTGCAACATATGGATATCATGATTGCAACATACTCATTAAAATATGGGTCCAGTGATAGGCATTCAAAATTTCTAGGTAAATGTAATTGGTAGTTATAAAGCCAAAGTATGCAACCTTGTGCCAGCATCCTCGCCAGTGCCAAGTATGTGGAATCATAGAAAAATGCACGTGAACTGTTATACAGAATGTCTCCAAGAGAACTCATCTCATGAAGTGGAATGGTTGTAGAATACGCACCAAATGAATGATGAAGTTGCGACTGTCTTGGAAGAAATGATGTATGCAAAATGCGAAAGTATATACCAAGCATCGATTTGTATGATAGAATTCCTCGGAGAAGGGTGACATGATATGTGATCTTTGACAGAATGTTGGGTGTCATTTTCTGGAAACGGAAAGGCATGCGTGCAAAATGTTGAAGCAAAGGTAGCAAGTAAAATGCCTGACAGATTACCTCAAAAGGATCTCAATTATGGAAAGCCTCGATTGAAGGTTGCACAAAGGGAATTTTCTGAAAATGTTTTAGTAACCTTCAAAAAAATGTGATTGCCACAGTAAAGGCCAGATTTTAGAACCTTTGTCAACGTCCTCCTTCATAAACATACCATGCAAATGTTGAGTTGTTCATTATTGAATGTTTCAAAAGAACGAGGTTTTGTGAAATGCGTGGTAAAAGGATAAAAGCATTAATGATGCTTGTAATTGTCTCTGCATTCTTCACATCTATATGTGAATGCCAAAGAAAGCTTATGGGATCAAATTCAACTCCTAGGAACTATATAGAAAAATAGCATTAGGGAATGCAAGTGTGGATGACAAGTTTGTGGCACATATGGAGTCAGGGTTTAGCGAAATGTGAAAAATAAACATTGAAATAATTGCTAAGTGGTGATGGATGCAGTGTTGAACCACCAATTTTTGAGTCACAAGTCTTAGTCCTCTGATTTTTAGGAATATTTGGGGATTTTAGGAAGATTGAATGCAAAAATCATTGAAATCAATCAACTCATCCATTATAGTGAACTTATTGATTTATGTATATGAATGAATTGATTGATTTATGTTCTTTTGTTTTGCAGAGAAATGGTGCTCAGATTTAGAAATGGTATTGGGATATTTCAAACACACAGGAACTTTAAATTAGCATTAATAATTAAAGATATTTTATTATTTCAATTATGAATTTAAAAGTTCATTATATTTATTTAATTGAAATAACTTGAAATTGTTTAATTCTTTGGAAATAATTGTTTGATTAATGCTTTTATGATTTAATTAATATATTTTGTGTGCGTACAGATACTTTTTCAAAGAAGGATAAAGTCGTTAAAGTTGATTTGCAAAACTCATGTGCAACTGAGGAAGATTCTGAAAAGATCATCAAACTGAAGTAAACTGGAGACTTGGTGGGCCTAGGAGACATTATTTTTGGAAAAAGAGATATTTCTCTACATTGTGAAAGATGGGAAACTCAAAGCTAAAACTGAAAGTTATAATTGTGAACTAGAGTCAACTGAAACTAAACTAGAGGTGGAGTCTCAAACTAAAATTAACTAGAGCCAAATTGAAAGCTAAAACAGAAGATCACTTGTGAGGAATGATTGTAGGCACAAATGCTACAGCTTTTTGACGTCTAAGTTTTTTGGAGAAAATTATGGATTTTTGAGCTACAAATTGTTAAATCAAGCTCATTGTAAAGGGTGGGTTAAAGACTTAGGAAAATGACTTAGAAGTTTTACAGCTTAGCTATTTAGAGTTTTTATAGTAGGATAGTTAATAGAGTTTTCTTCAATTCTTAGTTTAGATGAAGGTAATCTGAAGAAATGGGTTTCTGTACATTGGTGATTTTGCCAGATTTGTAAATGCTACTTATCTGTTTCATTGATAGTAGAAGTAGCTAGACTTAAACCTGCTTTAGGTTATGTTCTGGAATGATGTTTGTTTATTAATCATTTGATTTGGAAGCTTTCAAGGAATGTAGTTCTATCTTTTGTTTTATTCGAATTATGATTTGCAATCTGCAATTAATATTTGCACTATGAATGAATAGTTGTGTATGGATTGCAGGTTGATTTGTGTTGCAATTTTAGTTTATAGATTCCTTGGAAAGCAATAGGTCTGATTAGTTGAATGAATCAACATTCTTCTTTCTTTTGTGTCCTTGATCTATCTTTTTCCTTTTCTTTATACCATCCTGTTAGAGTAGGTTTAAATAAGAATTCGATCTCACAACAATAAAAAGCTCAATAACCAATAGGCCCCTTGAACATTACAATTACATTGAACATTGAGCAATATCAGCACAGTTGAGGACCAACTACCAGGACCTTGGGAGTTAGATTACTATATGTTGTCTTTCTTTTTCAAGAGAAATAGAATGGAGATATTCTGTTTAAATGTTGTTGTGCTATTTTGACCATCAATAGGACTCATTTTCCACTTGTGGAAAATTAGTCCCATTCTAGATTTTTGGGAATTCAAAGTATGAATCTATTCTTCTTAGTCTGCTCAATCTTCTTCTCTAGGTTTTCGGATCTGAAATTTTGATTTCAGGGTTGTAGGTGACTTTCTAAAGAAGATTACAACCTTGCAAATAGGGAAACAACACCAAAAACTTTCTCCAAGCTTGTAACTTAATCTTCAATGATCCTTAAGTATTCAAAGCACCTATATATGCAATTACACAAATAAAGAGAGAGAAGTGTTGATTGTTAGGGAATATGGGTTTACCTTGGTCAAACCCCCTTTAGGTAATTAAACCAAATGATGAAACAATGAAACAAGGACATGAAACATGAACAATGCTACCTTGAATGATTCCTTGTAAATGATGCTTTGTAAATCTGCAACTCAACATGAAATGGCCATGATGGATGTAGATATTGATCTTGACAATAGGAGTAGAACAATGCTTGATCTTGGATCTTCAATGCTACATCACAAAACTAGCTCAATAACATGTTTGATGCTTGATATGCTTGACATGATGATGGATCTTGAATTTTTGAAGCAATTGATAAAGAATTCTTCTCTTCAATGCACTTGTGAACTTGAAACTTTGTTATAAGGATTCTCATTCAACTTGCTATGTGTAAAATGAGTGAAAGAAAATTGTATTTATACTCAATTATGCAATAGTTCCTGAAATTACAACACTACAAGCTGACATCAAATCTAGGAGAATAAAATCCCACCAAAAATTTGAATTAATTTTGATTTTGGGCCACATGGGACTCATTCGCCCAAGGTGGCGAATGAGTCCCATTAGACATAATTTATGGAACAATTTTTAAAAAATACTTAGAAGGATGTGAAACCAAGTTTGGGACCCAAAAACCTAGGTGGGACTCATTTTCGCAAGCTGGTGAATGAGTCCCAGATCACTAAATCTAGGCCATTCAAGCCCGAAACACTTGAATTATGATTGGGTAATGATTTTTGTCAAGATTATCCTTGAAAATATACATTAAATGACACTTGTGGATGCAAAATAGGGCCAATTAAAGCATACGAAAGCCCAATTATTAATGAAAAGCCTAGAAAAGTGTGAAAGTGTGTTACGACACTTTACAACACTCTAAATAAGACAAGATTAAGATACATTTTGATTGATAAAACCTTAGAAAAGTGTGAACATGTGTTCCAACACTTCACAACACTTTAGGAAGGTACCATTTAAATGAATTAGTTCACAAGGGCCCAAGACCTAATGTGAATGTGTCAGCCACATTAGAACACTAAATCAAGGCAATATTAAGCTTAATTCACAAGGAGGGCCCAAACAAGCAAGGAAAAGTAGAAGGGATACTTTTTTCGTGACTACAAGTCTATAGTCATCTCAGAAGTTTCTTTTGTATTTTGACACATTGTCATTTCTCAACTCATGGAGCAGGATATTGGTTCTACATGAGATCACCTAAAACATATCTAGATTTCATGAAATTTGCATTTGTTTGTAGAAAGTTATCGCTCTTAGAAGTTTATTTTCATTCTTAGTCATAGCATTTGGGGTTGACCTAGTCCATGTTCGTTGAGTGAACATTTTCTAGAGTGTGAAAAGTTTAATGGAACATCATTCAAGAAATTTTAGGTCCAAGGGAAACTTTCTCAGAGATCCACAATATATTTCATCTCATGATGGATTATCTTCTCATATTATTTCGCTGACCTACATGCTTGATCATACATGGGGGTTTGTAAGCCCTTAAGGCTAATGTGGATCACAATTGGAGCTAGAGGTTCATATTTAAGATAATTTGTAATCCTTTGGAAATCAATTAGTCATTAGTTAATAAATTCTCAATAGCAGTGTTTAGGAAATAGACAAAGAGGTTAGAATGAGGCCTTACGCCAATTGTAACATATGTAATGCCCTTGTGGTAGGCCTGCAAGCCCTAATTATTTTGCATATGAGGCATGCGAGATTGGAAGTTGTTGAATCTATGATATTTCATGTTTCTTGAGCATTTTCTTGTGTTATTTTCATTGCACATTGAATCTAAGCTACATGGTTGGATAGTACTTTTTGGGACCACCATTCATGACTGCACTAAGTGGTATCAAAGCAAGTTTGTAAGTATTGAGAAGGAATCCCTTGTGGTGAATAGATCACCGACCTAAGGTAGACTATAAGTGTTTTCAACTGAGCACCGACTGTGAAGCAGTTGAAACCTTTGTAGCTAGATCATTGAATTGAGGTATTTGCAATGAATCCAAGGAGAGAATGCCACCAAGGAGAGTTCTTGATATGGAAAATGTTGCTAGAATAATGGATGAGATGTTAGAGATGATGAGAGTAATGGTATTTTGATTTGATGCAGTAGAACATGATAGAAGAAGAGGTCTAAATCCTAGATATGCGAATGAAAGGGATGATGATGAATTAGATCATGTTACAAATCAAAATGAAGAAAATCTAGAAGAAGATGCATATCAAGTGAAGATGTTAAAAGCTATTTCCAAGATTGGTAAGAGACCTATAATTGAAATTCAAAATTATGTGGGAAATTTAAACCTTGAGGAATTAATTGATTTGATCAATGATATGGAAAATTATTTTGAATATGAAGAAATTTAAGATTCAAGAAGAGTGAGATTTTCAAAAACTAAGTTGAAAGGACATGTTGCTATATGGTGGAAAGAAGTTCAACTGGATTAGAATAGAAGGGGAAAGAAGAAGACAAAACAATGGGATAAGTTGTCAGAAAAGTTGAAGAATCAATTCATACCTATTGATTATGAACTTGAACTATTGAAAATATTGTAGAACCTGAGGAAAAAGGATAATTTTGTAAAGGAATATACTAAAGAATTATACAAGATGATCATCAGAGCTAGACAGTGAACTAAGCAAAGAGAAGGCTGCATAGTACATCAATAGAATGAGAACAAACATCCAAGAAGAATTGAGGCTAGTGAAGATGAAAATAGTTGAGGATGCATACCAATTTGTGTTGAAGGTGGAAGAAAAGTTAAACAAGAAATTTGAGAAGAGATAGAGAAGTGCAAGGGGAATATTCTAGAGGAGAAGATCACAATCCAGAGACAGAAGACCTTATGTAGAACAAAACAAAGATGGAAAGCCCTACCACAATGAAGAGAAGCACAATAATTCATATTGAATAGGAAGAGAAGAGAGAAATTTTAACCATAGTGATGAAGGAGGTCATGATTTCTACCACAATGATGGGTATAGGAGAGATGGAGGAAGATCTAAGAAGAGACCATTCAAAGGAACCTATTTCAAGTGTGGAGGTGATGGAAATAGAGCATTTGAATATCATCAAGGAAGTACTAGAAAGAGGACTAAGAATACTAGAAGAATATCTTATGTGGTTGAGGAACCTATTTCATCCCCTAATTTGTTTGGGAAACTAGAGAAAGGTGAATTATTAGTAACCAGAAGATATTTGATACATGAAGAAGTGATTGAGGAACCACCACAAGGGAAGAATTTGTTCAGGACAAGATGTAAATCTAGAGGAAATGTATATAAAGTTATCATTGATAGTGGTAGCATTGATAGTATAGTTTAAAAATAGATGGTAACCAAGTTGAATTTGAAGAGATTGAAACATCCAAAGCCCTATAAGATAGCATGGATTCAACATAAGATCATGGTGAATGAGCAGTGTTTGGTGAAATTTCATATAGGATCATATAATTATGAAGTGTTGTGTGATATTATGACCATAGATGCATGCAATTTATTGTTAGGAAGACCATGGAAATATGATAGGAAATAAATTCATGACGGAAGAAAGAATACCTATACTGTGACTTCAAATAGAAAAAAAAATTGATACCTTTGGAGGAAGTGGACAAAAAGGAGGTATGTGACACTACTAGAATATGTTTGGTAGATGGAAGGAAGTTTCTGGAAAGATTGAGCATGAGAACATGTGTTTTGCATTGATTCCAAAGAAGGATGGTAAACCAAAGGTAGAGGATTCAACCACAAAGAATAAAGTAGTAGAGTTGTTGGAAGAATATGAAGATATCATATTGAATAATGTACTAGATGGATTGCCATCGATTTGGAGCATCAATCATCATATAGATCTAACATCAAGAGCAATTTTTCCAAAAATGTCACACATAGGATGACACTTACAGAGAATTCAGAGCTGGACAGAAAAATGCAAGAGTTGTTGAAGAAGGGATTGAGTAGAGAGAGTTTAAGCCCATGAGTGGTACCTGCTCTACTAGCACCAAAGAAATATGGAGAGTAGAGAATGTGTACAAAATCGAGAGAAATCAATAGGATCATTTTTAAGTATAGATTCATATTGCAAGGATGGATGACATTATGGAATATCTGAGTGGAACAAATTATTTCACAAAGATTGACCTAAAGAGTGGATATCATCAAATCAAAATCAAAGAAGGAGATGAATGGAAGACTACATTTAAGCCTAATGAATGGTTGTATGAGTGGTTAGTGATGCCTTTTGGATTGAGCAATGCACCTAGCACTTCCATGAGGTTGATGAACAAAGTATTGAATAAATTTTTGGGAAAGTTTGTTATTATTTATCTAGAAGATATTCATATTTTCAGTAATAATAGAGAAGAACATTTGTGGCACATTAGACAAGTATTGCAGAGTTTGAGAGATGAGAACTTACTGATAAACATCAAGAAGTGTAACTTTATGAAGACATAGTTGGTGTGCTTGGGTTTTTTTTAATTTTTGTTGAAGGATTGAAGATGGACCTTGAGAAGGTCAGAGAAATTTTTGAGTGGTCTACACCAATAAAAATTGGAGAGGTAAGATCATTCCATGGACTAGCAAGTTTCTACTGGAAATTCATAATGAGATTTAGTATTATTTGCACACACATGATAGAAACAATGAGAGGAGATAGGAAATATTTTAAGTGGATATCTAGAGCACAAAGAAGTTTTGAATTACTAATCCAAATGGTGATAGAGCAACTAGTGTTAGCATTTTCTGATTTTGATAAAGTATTTCAAGTTGATTGTGATGCAAGTGGAAATGAATAGGAGCCATGTTGAGTCAAGAAGGAAGACCTTTATCTTATTTTAGTGAGAAGTTGCATGATTCTAGAAGGATATATTTAGTTTATGATCAAGAATTATACACTATAATTCAATCCTTGAAGAAGTGGAGACATTGTTTGTTTCCTAAGGAGTTTGTGTTCTATATTGATCATCAAACCTTACAGTATTTGAATTTTTAGGGTAAGTTGAACTAGACACATATAAGATAGGTTGAATTCTTATAGGGTTATACATTTGTATTGAAGCATAGAAGTGGAAATTCAAATAAAGTTGTAGATGCATTAAGCAGAAGAAGGAATTTGTTGATATTAATGAAGATAGAAAGTTGGGATTTGAAGAATTGAAGAATATGTATGAGGATGATCTAGATTTTGTTGATGCTTTCGATGCATGTAAGGAACCAATAGTGATAGACATGAGTCAGTGGTTGGATTACTTCATTCAGGAAGATATGTTGTTCAAGGGAAATCGATTGTGTATTCTAAAGAGTTCAATGAGGGAGAATTTGATTAAGAAGAAGCATAATGGAGGAATAGAAGGACATTTTGGGGTATTGGGATTAAGGTGTCTCAACCATAGAGTCCTAATATTGATTTATTGATGTAATTAATGTATCTATTTGTATTATTCAATTTCCTATGGTGTCATGTCACTAATTGGGACCCACCGGTTGGGTGGCATCCTCGTTGGAGGTGAATGGATGACACATCATCATCCCAAGTGGACATAGGTGTCCCACTTTAGAATCTATGACATATGAAATATTGTATGACACATCATAAGGCATCTTTGAATGCATGGGTGAAAGTTGGCACCCAAGTTGGGTTATGACAAGACATGTAAGAAAATCAACTATTTTTAGTTAGTTATGATAGATCCTCTTAAAATTGTAAGTGTTGTCAGCTATGACATGTTGCAAGAATGGAAAAGGAATGAAGTGTTGTCATTGAATTCAACTGATCATCTGGTTATCTACTAGTTGTTGTTGATTGTACATGTCAAGGATATTGAGAAAATTGTATTAAAAGAAGGTTGTTGGTTCTGGTGCTTGTGAACTATGTTTTGTTGTGTGTTGATTGAGGTCTGGGAGAATTGTTGTTGGTCCAAATTTCTCTTTGATGAAATTTTATGGTGTATGGTTCAAGAGTTGTGTTGCCTTAGTTCTATTGAAGCTGATTTTGGCATTTGGATGTATTGAGCTTAATTGATTTGTCTTTTACATTGGTATGATCGACCGTGTGTCAAGCACTACTTTCGAAGTTGATGAAGCGTGTTAGATTTATTATGGATCTCAGTGAAGCATGTGTTTGGGTCACCCTCATTCTAATTCCACCCTAGAGGATATTTGGTCCTGACCTAATTTGAAAGTTGAAGTTGGATGGTCGAATTTGAATCTTTTCAAGGTTGGAGATAGTATAAATATAGAATGTGCTAGTGATGAAAATCATAAATAAGAAAAGAAGGAAGATAAGTGAAGGAGCAGACATGAATTTGATGCTATTCTTGAGGTGTGTGAGTTAACTGTGTGGTTGTTCAATGTGAAGCTTAATGATGAGTTTTCAGATGCAATGAACAAAAGGAGAACTCTATAATTCATGTGAGTTGATCAGTGATTGTGGTGGAATCTTCATTGCATTGGGATTTTTGTCTCTCTATAAAAAAAAAATTGTCTTCTTTGTATCTTTGTGGCAGTGAGCCCTCTGAGTTGTAGCCCTATGGACAGTGAGTCGTTATTTCAGGCAGTTAGCCTTATCTCAGGTAGTGAACCTTTTGTAATCAGTTTTAATATTATCTATAGTGTGAGTTAATCCTCACCATGGTTTTTCCCTCATTGGGTTTTCAAGGTAAATCTGGTGTTATTGTGTTTGAGCACTTGCATTTGATGGTTAATATACCATAGAAAAAAGACAACTTTCTTGACATGGGAATAATTCATGATAAATTGGATATAATGAGGCCTTGATTCAGGTGTTGTGAGACATTTTATGCATCCACACTAAGTCTTGGACCCTTGCAAATTAAATAACATTCTTTTATCAATGTCTTGTAAAGGTGTTGTAAAATGTTGTAAAAGACTTTCACGCTTTTCTAGATTTAATGGACCCATTTCTCCCTAATTCAATGTTATTAAATGTGTTTAATAAAATTATCACACTAATTTAGAAGACTTTTGAATTAAACTTAAGGTTAAACTAGTGTTGTAATGTGTCTTGCACACTCATATTGGTTCTTGTGCCTTCCTAGGCTATGTGGACCTTATTTTAGTGTTGTAAACTGTATCTAATCACACTTTCACATTGAATTATGTGTCCCAAGCCTTAATTGACCTTTACATCATCACTAATAGGCCCCTATTAAACCATATTATGCATCCTAAGGCTTAATTTGATGAAATAACTAACAAAAGTCACAATATAAACCTTATTTCTCAACTTCCTAGCATCCTAGCTGTCAAAATGGCCCCTCTGGGACTCATTTACCATCCATGGAAAATTAGTCCCATCCAGGTGGGACCCATTCTCCATGGGTGGTGAATGAGTCCCATTTGGCTCATTTTTGACCTTTGAGCGGGAAAAAATTTGAAATTTAAGTTTATTATTTTCACATGTCAACCTTAGGGATCCAATTTTTTGGCTAATAAGGTGAATTTCCTATAAAATCAACTCTATAAACCCTAAATGATAACCATTCTTCATTATTCATCCATCACTCTTCCTGATGAGCTTAGTTTTTGGTCCAATTTTGGGAAGAATCTATAGTTCATTTTCTAGCAGTTGTCATGGAATTTGATGTTAAATGTTGATATTTTCTTAATGTTTCCCTCAAACTATAGACATTGGGCTTAATCCTATCTTTGCAAGTTTTAATGACATTGGCATATTATGTGGATTATCTATATTGATTTTGCATGTGGTTAATGAATGATCCTTAAGGTGGTTATAGATGTGTAGTTATTGTGCGTACTGACATTGCCATGCAGATTTAATTTAAAGATGCTAAGTTGAGGAAGACATTGCCAGCTGGGCATGCACTGTAACCTCCAACAAAGGAATCACTCAAGGTCAAAGGAGGTCAGCGACAGAAGATTTCTCATGCAACCAAATGTAACCTCCTTGTAGTGAAATTTAATGACTGAGCAGACGCGGGCATTATTGTTGTGCTAAATCTACATTTGGACCTGCATGTTTGACCATATTCTATGCATCTGTAACCGCCGCCACTCCACTTTCTTTGTTTTCCCTAAACGGTGTCCTCCCAGTCATGGAGTTGACTGCCTTATTTAGCTGATAGTATAAATAAAGATCTGATGCTCCTTCCTCAAGAGGTTGCATGATTTGATATTGTACTTGCACTCTCAAGTTTTTAGTAATACAAATACATTACTCTTTTGTACTCATGATTTATAGTGAATAAAATAAAGTTATGAGTTTGAGCATCTGAGTTCTTATTAGTTTGAGAGGATACTTATCCAATTTGACCCACTTAGTGAGTAATCCATCTTCTTAGTTTAGTATTACTTGTTGTTTAGTAATTAGATAGAAATTTGGCACTGACTATTCCTGCAGCCCCTAGAATTCCATTATGTGATTGTTCCTGCAACCAAAGCAGACATAGTAGTGCCCTGTTTGTTGCTTAGATTTTCATTCCTGTTATGAATTTTAGTTTGATGTAGTTGTTGATTTATGATTGACATTTATGGTATTCCCTTCTAAGCAATTTACTTTCAAAATTGTGTGTTTCTTAGCTGTAGAATGAAATGGCTACTTTGAGTTCCTAGTGCACATACTATGTTGAACCATTTCAAGTTCATGTCCCTAGGTTGAAAAGTTAAATGCACCTTCATGATGATTGAAATAGCTATTTACGTTAGATGTCCAATCTCTGAATCATGGCTTTAAGGGCTTAGTTATTAAATCATTGCAGGAGGCCAACATTTTTGGCACTATTGCCGAGGATGGTGTCAAACTAGGGAGTCTTTTGGAGTCATTGGTAGTTTTTCTTGTTGTAATGTTTCTAGAAGTTTTTCTTTGTATATTCTCATTTAGGAAGTAATGACTCCCCTTATTCTTTACCAATTCTTTGTGTGAGCTGACTGCTAGTGAGTGATACCGCATGCATAGAGAAAGGAGAAGGGATGCTTATGGGAGATTCCTTCCTAACAATCCTAATCCATTCCAATTAGTTGAATATCATAACCTACCAAGAGAAGAAGAAGAAGATCCACACCCCTTTGTTGATGCATTTCCTGATCTAACTAGCTCTAAAGTCTCCTATGAAGATCAAAATTAGCTTGAGAACCCCTTTGCTTTGGAACTACATCAAGAAGGCATGGGTGATGCAAATGGGAATAGACCTAACCAACCAGTTTTTCCTTTCCCCATTGCCCATTAGAATGAAGTTGAAAACATCAAGAATATCCCTACTTTAGCACTCCCCAAGTTTTATGGACTTGTCAGAGAAGATCCCAATACCTTTTTATTTGAGTGACATACTCTGTAGGAGTTATGATTACACTACTGATTCCCATAGGCTTAAGCTATTTCCTACCACTCAGAAAGAGGATACATTGAGATTGTTCATGAGCCTAAGTAGAGATACTATAGAAACTTGGGAAGACATGAAGACAAAATTCCTTGAGAAATACAAGGAATATTGCAGGGGTAGCGACATGAGAGGAGGTGACATTTTTTAGGATGCATCAAAAGGAAGATGAGAGCCTGGAAGATTACATTGGAAGGTTTCTATTTTTCCTAGAAAAATCTCCACACCATACACTCAATGAAGACTCACAAAAGTTTCTTTTCCTGAGAGGAATCAATGATATCTGCATTGATGCCTTGGACCTCATGGGAGGAGGACATATCTCCTAAGTTCCTTGGGAAGATATCAAGAAAATATGTCAGATCTACTCTAGGGAAGCTTCAAATAAAGGGAGAGCATACCATTCTTCCATGGTTAAGTCAACTACTGGTGGAGTTTCAATAATGAAGATTACTCATTTGATAGTAGACTTCAAGCAAGACATTATAAATAATCTAGTTACTCAACTAGATACACTTCAATCCAAGAAGAAGCAAAAGGAGGCAGAGGACAAGTTGATAGAGTATTGCCCCCACTGCAGACAAAAGAAGAGGGATTGTAGATGCAAGATGGTAGCTAATATTGAAAGAAAGCATATTCCACCTGATTTCAAGCCAATCCAAATTGAAGAAGACCAAGTATACTATGTTGTACAAAGGAAGCCTTGGGCTCCAAGACAAGGTATGCCACCGGATCCACTATCCTATGTTGGGACATATTTTAATTCCTATTCATTTGGTAACCAATGGAAGCCCCCATATCCATCAAGTTAGGGAGAATATCCACCAAAGCCTTGGAGTAACCCTCCAAATGCTTGGACCAATCATCAAAGTTATCCATCCTAGTGGCAGAAACCTCAGGGGAATTAGAAGCAATTTCAAGGGCATTGGTAGCCACCCCCAGAAAATTGGCAGAAAACAAATCAATGGAGAGGAGGACAATAATGGCCTACTCAGACAACTAGTTACATGCAGCCACCTTCTCAGCCCCATCAACCTGCTATAATTCCTCCACTTGGTAATCCAAGCGCAAATGCACCTAAACTTACTCATCTACTAGCTCAGCCCACACCCAATCCAAATAAGAAACCACAACAATAGTCTGCATACTCTATTGATTCAAATCAATTCCTTGCATATGATGTGAGTGTAAGTGACATCCACTTGCATTCAGGAACTACTCTACGAGCCCCTTCCAAGCCCATTATCACTAAGCTTCCTATGGAAGAGGAAGAGGAACCTCTAAATGATCTAATTCAGCCAAGTGTACCTAAAAACCTTGACCCAGTCCAAGTCAAGCTGATTGAACAAGAACCACCATTTCCTCAGAGATTGGAACTTTCCAAGAAGAAGGAAGAAAAGGAGGATAAATTTTTTGATATTTTGGATTAGCTAAAGCATATATGTGTCCAGATACCTCTATTTCAGGCCATAAAGGATGTTCCAATCTATGACAAGGAAATCAAGGAAACATACCTCAAGAAACCAGGTAGGAAAAAGAAGGATCCAAATACAGTTCATGCGGTGGGACAACTAGTTTACATCATGTTGGGAAAAGTGACTATCCCCAAGTATAATGACCCAAGTAGTCCTGTGGTAGCAGTTGTTATAAACGGGGTCCAAGTAAAGAATGCTCTGATTGATTTAGGGGCAACAATAAATGTAATGACCAAAGACATCCTACAACAACTAAATGTTGCAAGCATGAGATCTAATCCTATTGTCATGTAGCTTGTTGATAGATCTATTGTTAAGCCTAATGGTGTAATGGAGGATCTTGTGGTAGTTTTAGACTCTTGGGAGTACCCAACAAACTTTAGATTCTTTCTCCTAAAGCTACACTAGGCAAGTATCCCATTATTCTTGGAAGGCCATGGTTGGAAATTTTAAATGCATACATTGGATGTTGGTCAGGTGAAATGACCATTTTAGATGGGAAGAGCACGGAAATTTGTGTTCTTTATCCTCCTGCTCAACCATCTCATGATGAAGATAGTCCTATATGGCCACATGTTGGCGAAGAGGCCGAGAAAGTTTATTTTGTGGTGTAGCCTATGATGCTAGGAAAAAACTCTTTCATGTAGCTCCAAGATGAGGATGAAGTATTGGCTAACATCATTTAGAACCATTGTGAAGTTGTGAAAGCATCATCTTCTCATTCTGCTACTCTAGTCAAGACACTTTTGCCTGCTCTTCCTGTAGCCACTCTTCCTACAACCATTGTTCTTGTAGATAAAATTTCTACAACAACATGTATGTCCCATACATTGTTTCCATATGAGCTAAAGGTACCATGTGTTAATTAAGCAACCATGATAGAGTTAACTACACAAGTATAGGTCTCAAAAGGAAAATATCTAAATGTTAACAGTAAATTAAGTGAAGAACAACAATTGTTATTGGAAAAATTATTAAGGACCCATCAACATGCATCTGCGTGGGATTATCATGATATAAAGGGATTGGACCCTAAACTTTGTACACACAAAATTTAGATCAGAGATGATTGCACCCCAATAAGACAGCCGCAAAGAAGAATTAAACCTGCACTAAGAGAAATTGTAAAAGGAGAACTACAGAAATTACTTGATGTAGGATTTATCTACCCCATTTCAGATAGTCAGTGGGTGTCTCAATTAGTGATTTTCCTAAGAAAGGAGGGAAATGGTGAGGTTTTGTTGATTATAGGGAACTTAATGTTTCCACCAAGAAGGACTACTTTCCCTTACCCTTCATTGATCAAGTTTTGGACGCACTTGTAGGAAAGCAATACTTTTATTTTATAGATGGATTCAATGGCTATGCCTAGATCCAAATTGCACCTAAGGACTAGGAGAAGACCAAATTTATCTTTCCATGGGGGTCCTATGCCTATTTGGTACTCCCATTTGGCTTATGCAATGCACCTGCAACTTTTTAGAGGGAAGTCATTAGCATATTCTCAGACATTTCTCATGATTTCATGTAAATTTATATGGATGACTTTAACACTTATGGTGTTGATTTTAATAAAGCATTGGAAAATCTCAAGAGAGTCCTACAGAGATGTGAAGACCAAAACTTGTCCTTAAACAGTGAAAAGTGCTTCATGATGATGTAGGAAGGTGTAGTTATTGGACACTACATCTCCCATAAGGGAATTCAAGTAGATCCTATAAAGATTGAGGTAATCAAAAATATGCCCACACCTACAAAATAGAAGGATGTTAGAGTTTCTTGGGTCATGCAGGATATTATAGGAATTTCATCAAAGATTTCAGCAAGGTAGCAATACCATTGTATACTCTTCTCACTAAAGATTCTAAATTTCAGTAGACTGAAGCTTGTGACGAGGAATTTTCTAACTTGAAGGTAGCTTTGACTCATGCTCCTGTACTCAAAGGGCCTAATTGGGAACTTCCTTTCCAAATCCATACTGATGCATCAGATTATGCCATTGGAGTAGTCTTAGGAATGAAACAAGGAGCTATTGAAAATGCCATTTACTTTTTCAACAAAATTTTACAAGGAGCTTAATTCAATTATACAGTGATAGAGAAAGAAATGTTGGCAACAATCTATGCATTAAACAAATTCAGACATTACATAACAAGCTACCAAATATTTGTGCACACTGATCATGCAACCATTAGATATCTCATGAATAAACCTTTGATCATAGGTAGGTTGGCAAGATAGTTATTGTTGATGTAGGAGTTTGAGATAACCATTATGGATAAGCCAGGGAAGGCCAATGTTGTTGCAAATTTTCTTTCAAGGCTAACTACATCAGAAGACAATCAACCCATAGATGAATCTTTTCCTGATGAGCATCTATTCTCCCTCAGTATACAAACACCTTGGTATGCTGACATAGCCAATTATTTGGTCACAGGTAGAGTTCCTTCTCACTTCTCTCTAAAAGAGAAAAGGGAACTCATTGAAAAATCTTTTCCTTTCTCTTGGATTGTTGGATGCTTGTTTTATATTGGACCAGACCATGTCATGAGGAGATGCGTGAGAGAAGATGAGACATGAAATTTTGTATGCATGTCACAATGCACCATGTAGAGGACACTTTTCAGCCAAGAGGATAGCAATGAAGGTTTTGAACACAAGATATTATTGGCCAACACTCCACAAGGATGTAGGAAGGTATACCAAAAAATGTGATAGATGTCAAAGAATGGGTAGACCAACCAGATTTGATGAGATGCCACTTTTCCCTCAAGTAGTAATCACTCCCTTTGACAAGTGGGGATTGGATTTTGTGGGATGCATTGACCCTCCATCAAATGGTAAGTCTTATATATTGGTATGCATTTATTATGTGACAAAGTGGGTAGAAGTAAAGGCCATGAAGCATGCAAGAGATAACAAGGTTGCAAAATTTCTTTATGAGGAGATTTTCATAGGCTATGGAGTCCAAAGAGAAATAGTGACTGATCAAGGGGAACAATTCACATCAACCGTTGTTGTAGCACTAGTTGACGAGTGCAACATAAGGCACAGGAAGTCTACTCCTTATCACCCCCAGGCTAATGGCCAAGTTGAAGTGACCAACAAAGAAATTGAAGCCATTCTAACCAAAATGGTAGCTATTCATAGAAAGGATTGGGAAAATAGATTACCAGAAGTTGTTTGGGCCTATAGGACAACCTAGAAAACAACTACATGCTTCACTCCATTTGAATTGTTGTATGGAAAGATAGCTATGATGCCCACTGAATTTGAATATAAGACTCTTAGGACTGTAGTAGATTTGGGGATGGATATTTTAGAGGCACAAAGAGGAAGGATCATGTAGCTAAATGATTTGGATGAGATAAGAAGAGCAACCCTCCAACATATAGAGGTAGTGTAGAATCAGAGAATCAAATGACATGACAAATTTATCAAGGATAAGAAATTCCAACCAAGAGATTGGGCCTTGCTCTATGACTCAAGATATCAAAAAAATGTAGGAAAATTGTAGACAAGGTGGATAGGACCATATGAAGTCACTGAGGTCTCTCCTAATGGAGTTGTTCAGCTTACTACCATTGCCTAAAAGATTCAAATTACTTTTCAATGGTCATCACCTCAGATTATATCACAAGCTAGCTTCCAAAAAAGAGTTTTTGCAACAATTCACCTAGCATTCAACACCCGAGCCTCCTACAACTAAAGGAAGTGGACCTAGTGTCCCTCCTTCTGGCTAATCAAGGTACGTAATTCTCATAATAAAGACTTCCGCTCTTGTGGAAGTCCATTTCTTCACCCATCCACCCATTCACCCATCCATCATCACCTTTCTCTCTCTTCTATCACTTCATTCCACCTCACCACATTCCACTTCATCTTCATTAATTTCCCAATTTATTCCCTAAAAGGTGTGCGGTACTTTCTCCACAATCTTTGCAATGAATCCTCCACACATTCAGGTATGTGCGCATTAATTTCTATCTTTTAATTATCTTTTAAGTGCATTCATTTAATCACTTTACGTTTGTATAGATGTTCACATAACATGTCATTATTACTTGTCAAATCGCCACTCCTATCTCGCATGTACAAACACATGTCCAAATTTAGGTTGGAGGGAAAAAAAAAGATGCAAATATATTGCCCACGTGTCAATTTATGCTAGGCTATGTCAAAAAAATTAAAATGAGCTGATTTGAAATCTAAGTGAGAGGATGGTTCACATGTGTGAAGTGACATTAACTGCAACTGTCATTTCTTCCCATCATAATTCTCCTTTATCACTCCTTTTCTTGTCATTATTGACTCTATCGTAATATTGAGTTGCAAGAAAAAAGGTGAAACAAAAGAAAGGAAATTCAGTCGATATTGGCAATGAAAATTTAGCAGGTATTGCAAGAAGGTGAACTTGATTTGCAAATGGGAATTGAAGGAAAGAAATCACAAAGAATTTGTTTGATTTCAGACAATGGGAGGTGGTTTAATTCAAAATGAACCCACAGTGCATGATGTTTTATTGTAGGATGCACAATTCTCGGCCGAATTTAGAAACTGTGGATGGGTAGATTACTTCCTGAAGTTGGATGGCTTTGATGAAAGCATTGATCTTGAATTCGCCGAGACATTTTTTGAAGGAAAATCCATAGTAAAAGGATTGGAAGTTGTGGAAATTAAGGAAAGAATTACAGAGGTCGCAGGGTTACCAGCTGATGGTGAAAATTACCCTGCCTCCAGAGATGTTAGATCAGTTAGGGCTGAATTTACAGAGTCGAATGACCCCCCATTGAGCATAGATAAATAGGGTGCAAAGAGAATGTCTGTGCCCGAGCCATGGAAGTAGATAGCCATTTATGTTATCAAATACATCACCTGTGAGGGTCACTAGTCGAATTTTCATTCTGTGCACTTCAAGCTTTTGAATCACATGAGGCATGGAAGGAGGATGAATGTGTCTAATGTGATATACAATCTTCTCTCAATCATGGCGGCTGAGACCCAAAAAGGTAGGGATAGTTCTATTTCCCACCATTTTCTGATTAAATTACTAGTTGAGAAGTCTCTACATGATGTATCTTGAATGACCTAGGAAGAATTTATAAATTTTGATCAAATTAGACTCGAGAAATTGCAACCTAGGGCTTTACTTCAACCCCGTAGGTCTAGCAAGAGATTTAGCACAATTGAATCCACTCTTGGTGCTTCAACCTCTGGCGCAAGTTCTAGTGTGAACCCTCTAGTAACAGAAGAAACCATAGAAATTAGTTCTTCTAGAACATAGCACTTAGAAAAAGAAAGCTCTTCATCCGATTCTAAGGACGACATTCCACTTGGAACCCTAATGAAAACTAGGGAACATAAGAGAGAAGTAGAAACAAGAAAAGGAAAGGCTAAAACACAACCTGTAGAAAGAAAGGTGCCAAGTTCTAAGAAGAGGAAGGCTAACACTGTTCATCTTGTAGCTAAAGAAAAATGTGAGAGACCTCCTAGGAAATCAAGACCTGCTGGGCCAGCATTTGGTACACCTCCACATGAAAGACCTAAGCCTGGTGAGACATCACATGAGGACCCTAAAGCTCCAATGGGGTAGGAGAATGTCGAAGAAGAAGACATATTTGAGAGAGCAACAAATATAACACTGGCCGATCTTGCTAACATTGCAGAAGAGTTCGAGCAAAATCAGGACTTCCTGCAGCATGGGCAGGAAATCCTGCAGCAAGAAGTCCTGCAGCAAGAAGTCTTGCAACAACAGTTAGAACCAGAGCAGGAGTTCCTGCAGCTAGGAAAAAATCAAGAACAAGAGCCCCTGCAACAAGAAGTGGGAGAAGAAATAGTACCCTCGCAGCCAGAAACAACTGGACATCCCGAGTCTATACAAATAGTGCTATATGAGGAGAAACCATCGACAAAAAGACTGGTAGGAATTCATAATACTCCTAATTTTATAGTACATACAACAATTTTGAATTTATGGAAAAAAATACAAAGGAGGGAGAAAGAATGGAAAAAGGAAAAACAAAAGTTGAAGGAAATTCAAAAGAGAGATGAGAAGATTAAAGATAAGAATACAAAAATTGCCACCCTAAAGCAGAGGGTGGATGATATGGCAACCTTGGTACCACATATTTTGGAATGTAGGACCCCTCCAAGGATCTATTATCTACACCTAAAAAATAAATATCTCTCTTTTAAGCTGTCAAGGATTGCCTTAGGTTTGAATCCTTCTATTGACACTCCTAATGAATTTTTCAATGCTTATAGGATTGTCTCACCTGAAATGAAGAATTTTCTATGTGAGTTTTATTTGCATAATTATGTTGTAACTCAAGACCATGATTGGAATCCGCTATTGTATGTTGGAGATGTCCAATTGAGGGCATTTATGTCTTGGGTGAAAAATGAGATTAGTTGGGGACAACAACATGGGGCTTATTAGCAATTGGAGTCTAATATCCCTCTGCCCATTAAAGCTGAATCAAGCAACCCAAGGGATATTTATAGAGAATGTCACATAATGCTTCTCAGACCTAGTTATGGCAACATGATTATGCCTTGGATTGAGGCAGTTTATAGTGAGTATGAGGTAAAGGCAGTAGAAAAGGAGGAAACTATGAGAAGATGCCTATTAAAAAGATGGAATAGCCTAATTAATGAGTTGAAATAGGCCAAACTCCATTCCATCCACAATTATGATGTAGCACTAAAAAGGATTGATAGGTATATTCAAATTCAGAGAATGAAGGGGCGATTTTGGCTTCCCTTGACTTTCCAACCACCCATTCTCATGTGTCCCATGCCAAACTTTAGATTCTACCAGTATGGGATTGCTGTAGAAAAATAGAGATGGAACAAATTTGATAGGTTAGGAGGATTCTATTGGGATCCTGATTTACGCACAAAAACCACAGATGTTGGACAAATATCAGTTACAAATATTAGAGCTTTGACCAAGCAGAAAAACAATCCTTCCCTTGATGGAGGACCAACAAAATCTTAGGTTGGGGGGAGTGATGAGCCTAGTTTTTGGCTCAATTTTGGATAGAATCTATAGTTCATTTGTTGGCAATTGTCATGGACTTTGATGTTAAATGTTAATATTTTCATAATGTTTCCCTCAAACCATAGACATTGGGCTTAATCCTATCTCTGCAAGTTTTAATGACATTGGCATATTATGTGGATTATCTATATTGATTTTGCATGTGGTTAATGAATGATCCTTAAAGTGGTTATAGATGTGTAATTATTGTGTGTACTGACATTTCCATGTAGATTTTATTTAAAGATGCTAAGTTGAGGAAGACATCGCCAGCTAGGTATGCATTGCAATGTCCAACAAAGGAATTGTTCAAGGTCAAAGGAGGTCAATGGTAGAAGATTCCTCATGCAACTAAATGTAACTGAATTGTAGTGGACTTTAATGACTAAGCAGACATGAGCATTACTATTTTGCTAAATCTGCATTTGGACCTAAATGTCTGATCAGATTCCATGCATGCATAACTGCTGCCACTCCATTTTCTTTGTTTTCCGTAAATGGCATCCTCCCAGTTGTGGAGTTGACAGCCTTGTTTAGCTAATAGTATAAATCAAGATCTGATGCTCCTTCCTCAAGAGGTTACATGATTTGATATTGTACTTTCACTCTCAATTTTTTAGTAATACATATACATTACTCTTTTGTACTCATGATTTACAGTGAATAAAATAAAGTTATGAGTTTGAGCATCTGAGTTTTCATTATTTTTAGAAGATACTTATCCAAGGGGGCCCACTTGGTGAGTAATCTATCCTCTTAGTTTAGTATTACTTGTTGTTTAGTAATTAATTAGAAATCTAGCACTAAATGTTCCTGCAGCCACTAAAATTCCATTCCATGACTATTCCTATAGCCAAAGTAGACATAGTAGTACCTTGTTTGTTGCTCATATTTTCATTCCTATTATGCATTTTAGTTTGATGTAGTTGTTGATTGATGATTGGAATTTATGGTATTCCCTTATGTTGATGGTTTTTTCTATGCAACAACTCAAACAGAATATGGAAATCCTATCTCTCTTGAATGGTAAATCTCTATCAGCAGGCCTCAAGAGATAACCCCAAGGTCTCTAGTGTCAGGTCTTGACAATGCAAAAACAAATCATATAATATGTGAAAATGCTGGTAATCACAAGGGGCCTTACAAATGAACAATGTTGGAAGCATACTTTCATTAGATGCAACAATATGGTGATACTTTCAATCCTAAAACTAGCCCATATTCAAAATAAAAATCAAAAGAGATAAGGGTTGAGAGAGATTCAACTCTAAACTAACTCCTAAGATCAATCACAATAATGGTAAATGTTGCAAATGGATAGATCTCCAATAAAACCAATCTCTACTTGATCAAGGACAAGCCCACAACTCTGCAGAAATGGTACAATCTTCTAAGGTAAATGAAGATTTTTAGACTATGAATATTCATCCACATACCCAATTGTAGACACCTAAAAATGTCCATGTCTTGCAACACCTAGACATCTTGTAGTATGCTTTTCCCTAGGTACCCATGCCATCATCTAATTAGTTAAATAAATCTTATTTATTTGACTAATTTCATTTATTCCCTTCCTATGCATAATCCATCCATTCCTCTAATGTTAATTAAATAATTTATATTATTTAATTAATTAAATCATTTCCATCCATTCCTCTAATGTTAATTAAATAATTTATATTATTTAATTAATTAAATCATTTTCATCCATTCCTCTAATGTTAATTAAATAATTTATATTATTTAATTAATTAAATCATTTCTATTCATTCTTCTAATGTTAATTAAATAATTTATATTATTTAATTGATGAAATCATAAATTCAACATTAATTAAATAAATCAAATATTTATTTAATTAATAAAATCTTAAAAATATCTTTTCGCTTTCTTTCCAAAATTTAAACTTATGTGTATCTAATTAATTTATTTAATTAGATAATTCATCAATTATCCTTCTCATCTTTTTCAGGATTTATTTCCTTTAAAAGAGAATTAAAATCTTTCTATCTTTTCACATCTTATCTTATCTTGTTTTATTTCCTTTAAAACAATAAATCAAAATCTTTCTATCTTTTTAAAATCTTATCTCATCTTGTTGTATTTCCTCTTTTGTCAAAAATAAAATCCTTATTGAATCTTATCAAATCTTATCTCCGTCCACATCAAAACTCTATAAATCTAGCCTTTCACAGGCCATTTCCATCGAATCTTCATCTAGCATCCTCATTCTATCAAAATCAGTCTTCGATCTTCCATCCATCTCCATCCATCACCTTCGTCATGTCGTTATGTTGCAGAAATAGGCAACCAACATTCCTTCAACAATCAACCTTCAAAATCTTGCATTCTTGTGTAGGTGGAGAAGAGCCATGGAGGTCAATCAAATCTAAGTTTGAAAATTGGTTTGCATGTTCTTTGTTTATTTGCATTTTCATTCTAGTTTGTACTTCATGGTGCTTGATAGGGTTTATTTATTTTGTTGTTTTCAACATTAAATCCAATTGAAATTTTCCCTATCTACTCCAATAAGTGGCGCAATGTAAACAAGCATCCACAATTGAACTTAGCATAGAATAAGGCCCAAACTAACTTTGCACAACAACTTACAATCAACAAATTGCTAAAAGTATGGACCAGAGATCTATCAACATCATTAACATTTCACCATCATTGCAAAAGAACTGAAAATCTAACATCTAACATTTGAGAATCAAGAACAAGAAACCATGAACTGTCAAAGTGTAAAACAAAGCTTTCCAAATCAACAATCCAATTGCATTAACTTCTCCAGCATTACATAACAATTTTCAATCTCTCTCCTCTCCTACAGCTACTATCTTGCAAAATCTAACTCCTAACTTAGCCAATTCTGGCTTTTACAGCTTCTAATCAACTATTCTAATCTAGTCTAATACCCCTTTACAAATGAGAAGCCACTGGCCTTTTATAGAAAATTACATTTTGAACCAATGGCCAGGATTTAATTCATCCAATGGCTGTGATTGCACTTCAAGAAGCATCAAGTTGTTACATTTAATTTGGGAGCTCATACCAAACATCATCATCCAATTGTATAAAAGCAGTTACACCATGGAACAATGAGAAAATAATATTATGTCAACTTGTCATTAATGAAAATTCTGATTGGATGATGAAATCAGCTTCACATGTCCTCTAGAAATCCCCTCCAGCTGTAGACAGTTTGGGCATGTATTCTTATGCAGGCCCCACTTTTAATATTTGAATTGAACTTTTCTAGATTTTTCCTCTTGGCACAAATCCATATGCAAGTTCTCCTTTTGATTTCTTTAATCCTGAAAAATAGATATAATCTATTTTTTTTTTTAAATCCATCTCAGGAATTTCATTTTTGAGAACTTTTAAATTTTCAAGAAAAAAATTCCATTTTTGGAAATTTTCCACTTCAAACAAAAAAGCATTTCAGAAAAATTTCCATTTCGGGAAAAAATCATTTTGGAAAAAATTCTATTTTGGAAAATTTTGGGATTTTGAGGGGTTTTGGAATTTTTCAAAATGGAAATTTTTGAAAATTCCAATTTTTGAATTTTTTTGGGATTTTGAGGGGTGCTTGGAATGTTCCAAAAATGGAAATTTCAAGATTTTGACCCCTTTGTAGAAATCAGGCCATGGAGGAAATTTGGGGATTTCCATTAGGGACGGAAATTAGTGATGATTTCATATGCATTCTCGGGAAAATGACAGGGTGATGGAAATTTTGGGGATTTCTTAGGGTGAGGGAATTTTGTGGGATGCTAAAATCTTTGAAATGCAATATTACAGAAAATCAAGAGGCTAATGGAAATTCAAGGATTTCCGCATAGGGAGGAAATACCCGAATTCCCTACAAGGTCAAAATCCCCTAAACCTCATAACTTTTTTTCTATAAGGAATTTTCAAAAAATTCAAAAAGCAACCCTCCCTAATTTTTCATCCTCTATCCATGGCTGCAAAAAATATTTGCAAATGATGTTGAAAATTCACTTCAAAATTCCCATTTTCAAATTCTAATACAGACGAATTTCCCCCTAGAGCCTCAAAACATTGCCTCCATCAAACTCAGTCTAGACTTAATCCCAAAATAACCTCCCAAGAAGAGAAAAACCAAAAATTGACCAAGCTAAGAGGCAAATATGCAAAAGAAAAAAGAGGTTCCCCACCTCCGGTGGGGCGTGTGTGCGAAAATTGCTCAACACCTTCGAAGTAATTTAATTTTAGCATTATGTGTTCCTTAGCTATAGAATGAAATGGCTACTTTGAGTTACTAGTGCACATACTGTGCTGACCCATTTCAAGTTCATGTCCCTGGGTTGAATAGTTAAATGCACCTTCATGATGATTGAAATAGCTATTCAGGTTAGATGTCCAATCTCTGAATCATGGCTGTAAGGGCTTAGTTATTAAATCATTGTAGGAGGCCAACATTTCCATCTCAAGTCAAACAAGTTAGGGCTTCACCATTTCAAGGCATTAAGACATCAATTTTCAGACATTCAAGGGTAGATTCTTTATGTTTTGTTGTAGAAATTCAAGATAAATCATCATGGCAAGGTAATCAACTCCATTATTGCATGTTTCATTCCATTCTCTCATCATTTTGGTTTAATTACCTAAAATGGATTTGACCAAGGAAAATCCCCATGCCCTAACATCCAACATTTTTCTTTCTTGTCTTGTGTGTTTGTAGATTTAGGTATTTTGGAAGCTTAGAAATCATTGAAGATCAAGTTGTAAAGTTGTTCAAGTCTTATCCTCATTGAATAAGGAAAAATATCAATAAAAAGTCATTTTAGGCTTAAATCTGACAGTTTCATAACCAAACACCTAGAGAAGTCTAAAGTTTAGACCAAAAGCTCTAGACTCCACCTTTGAACATTCAAAAATTCAAAAGTGGACTCATTCACCATGGGTGGCGAATGAGTCCCACTTCCATGCCAATTTTTGGGTTTTTTGCAATTTTAGATACCCTTTTGTCTGAAACGAGTTCTGAAATAGTTTTGCAGAATTGGGAATGATTCGCCCAGAATGGCAAATGAATCCCACCAAGCCTGGAAATTAGCATCAATAGCATTGCAAAATCCATTTGCAATCTCCATCCATATTCCAGGTGCACACTTTTAGTTTCGTCAAGTTCTATTGCAATTTGCATTACACAATGTGTTTTCAAACAAGTTGTATCTCTTAGGTTTTGCATTCTTAATCAATCAACCTTATCAATTAGTTACATCTAGATCATTGCATTTAGTGTCAATTACATCATATAATCCTTTATTTGAGTGAACTATATATATTTTAGGTGTGGGATCTATCTCTTTTAATTAGGTGAAAGACCCTAATCGACCAAAAGAGACCTAGCATTTCACACCTCCAAAAATCTATGGTTTAGTTAATCACTTAATTATTTTATGTGTTAGTTCTAGTAATTGAATTTAAGGTTATAATCTATGACAACTAATTCACCCCCCCTCTCAGTTGTCCTATCCAACAATTAGTATCAGAGTTTAATTCCTTGGTGAAGAGCTTAACCACTTGAGGAAGGTCCATGATGGATAACAAAATGGTCTTTGATTATCTAAGGTTT
This sequence comes from Sequoia sempervirens, assembly GCA_007258455.2. Classification (NCBI taxonomy): domain Eukaryota; kingdom Viridiplantae; phylum Streptophyta; class Pinopsida; order Cupressales; family Cupressaceae; genus Sequoia; species Sequoia sempervirens. The sequence continues at coordinate 30,991,440 of VDFB02056351.1, forward strand.
GATGGACCGAACTATAGTATCTAGAAAGTACTAATGGAAGAATATCTGGAGTATTACAGATTTGATGTAGAGAAAGCTTACAAGAATCCATACAATCCTCTTGCAAATGGTCTGAGTACACCTAAGAAAATTAAAGCACATGAAGCAAATAACAAGGTGAATTTCATCTTGAAGAATAGTTTGGTACATTCCAAGTTGATTAATGTTCAAAATTTGAAGACAACTAAAGAAATATGGGATGCTTAGAAAGAGCACATGATGGTGATGAAAGGGTAAAAGAAGTAAAATTACAAAATTTGGAAACACAGTTTGATCTTTTACATATGACCGAAGATGAGAATGTTAAATCTTATGTACATAGATTGGATCAGGTAGTGGTTCAAATGTGATCTCTTAGCGGTACTATAGATGAAACTAGAATTGTAAAGAAAATTCTCAAAACTTTTCTTGATGCTTACAATGAAAAGGTGAGTGCTATTGAGTAGACTATTGATTACAATACATGCACTAAGGATTTTTTGCTAGGATTCTTGACATCTTATGAAATGAAGAAGTTGAATTTAAGAAGAGGAAAAACAAAAACTACTTTTAAAGCTACAAGAACTGAATATCCGAATGAAGAGAACTTTGAAGATATCAAGGATAACTTTGTAAGAAGATTAAGAAAAGGATCTGGTAAGTATAACGGTAAATTTCCCTTTAAATGCTTTAGTCATGGAGAAATTGGTCACTATGCGACAAAGTGCCCGGAAAGAGCTAAAAATAATAAAAAAAGATATGAGAAAGAAAGGAAAGGAAAGAAGATTAACAGAGCTTACTATGTTAATGAGAATGCTAGTATTTTAGATGAAGATTCAGAATATGAAGACCCAAATGACAGTTAATGCTTGTTCTTGGAAATTAAAGATGAACCTACTTCTACTATTTCAGAAAGAAAGTCAAAGGAAAATCCCTAGGTAGAGAAGAAGAAAGACAAAGAGAAGGAGAAGTAGAAGGAGAAAAATGAAGGTACAGTTATCTCTACCCTACATGCTGAACATGAAAAGTATTTTTGGGTAGTTGATAGTGGTTGTTCACATCACATGAGTGGTGACAAGAGTAAGTTTGTGAAACTTGAAAAATATGATGGAGGTCTAGTTATGTTTGGAGATGATACTGATGTTGAAACTTGTGGGGTAGGTTTAGTAAGTTTTAATGGAAAGCATCATACTAACGATGTCTACTATGTTAAGGGTTTAAGGAATAATCTGTTGAGCATTGGTCAAATGTGCAGAAAGGGATATGATCTTGTGTTTAAGGATGAGAAGTGTGAGATTCAGAAATGATCCAAAATTTTGATTGCTAGAGGACAAAATTCTAAAGGGAATATTTATTAGCTTAAAGGTGCTAATGGACTATGTTTTATGACTTAGATAAATGATAGCTGGTTATGGCATAGGAGAATGTTTCACATGAATTTTGATAACTTGGAAAGGATTAGTCATGTTCAAGCCATGAGAGATCTACCAAGAATTACAAAGCTTGTAAATTCTATCTACAGAAATTGCCAGTTCGGGAAATAGACAAGAAATCATTATAGATTAAAGGAACAATCTACTACTGGATTGCTTGATTTGGTTCATACAGATCTTTGTGGTCCTATGAGAGTGCAAAGCCTACTTGGTGAAAGATAGTTTATGCTTTTAATTGATTATTATTCTAGATATACATGGGTTACATTTTTAAGAGAAAAATCAGAAGCATTAGATAGATTCAAAGCGTTCCAAGATATGCTTGAAAATGAAGTGAATTTGAAGATAAAATGTTTGAGATCTGATAGAGGTGGTGAATTCACCTCCCATGAGCACAATATGTTTTGTGAAGCGAATGGAATAAAGAGACAATTATCTGCTCTAAGAACTCCTCAGTAGAATGGAGTTGTTGAAAGGAAAAATAGAACACTTCAAGAACCTGCTAGGTCAATGATCACTGAAGCCGAACTACTAGAATTTTACTAGAAATAAGATATTCACACTACTGTGTATGTATTCAATTGAGCTCAGGTAAGAAAAAACAATATGAAGACTCCCTATGAGCTATGGAATGGAAGAATTCCTACAGTTAAATATTTCAAGGTATTTGAAAGAAGAAAATGCTACATCAGAAGAGATGAGGAAACTTTGGGAAAGTTTCATGCAAGAAGTGATGAAGGAATATTTCTTGGTTACTCTACTAAAAGCAAGGCATACAAATGTTTCAACAAAAGATTGAGGAATATTGTGGAAAGCTTGAATGTGAAGGTTGATGAAATAGTGAAGAATTCTATTGATATTAATGGATATGTGTCTGATGAACATGATTGTGTAAGAATAGAATAAATTGAAGAAGAAAAGGATAGAGATGAGAAGAAAGAGTAGAATGGAAGAGAAGAAGATGCTCTAGTAATGTCCGCTAGAAAACTGAAATATGTACAGAGGAATCATTTAGAAATTTAGATTATTGGAGACAAGAAAAAAAGTGTGTTGACTAGAAGCAAAGTTGTTGCTAAAGTAAATTTGTGCTTACTCTTTGAAATTGAGCTGAATTCAGTAAGAGAAGTCGGCGAGGATGAACATTGGAAGGAATCAATGGAAGAAGAAATTTTGCAAATTGAAAAGAATCATACTTGGGAATTGGTTCCAAGACCGACAAACAAAAATATCATTGGATCAAAATGGGTATTCAGAAACAAGCTGAATGAGGATGGGAAAGTTATCAAAAATAAATCAAGGCTTGTATGTAAAGGCTACTCACAAGTGGAAGGTATAAATTTTCAAGAAACCTTTGCCATGGTAGCAAGAATGGAAGCTATAATGATGTTCTTGGAATTAGTTGCTTATTAAGATTTCAAAGTCTCTCAGATGGATGTCAAGTCAACTTTTTTGAATGGTGAGCTAGATGAAGAGGTTTACATGGAACAACTAGAAGGATTTTAGTTAACAGATCAACTGGATATGGTGTCTAGATTAAAGAAATATTTATATGGACTAAAGCAAGCTCCTAGAGCCTGGTATGCAAGGTTAGACAAGTATTTGAATCAACAAGAATTTAACAAAGGTACGAAAAACAATAATTTGAATTTCAAAATTGAGGATGACAAAATCTTGATTCTAGTGGTAAATGTTGATGACATTATCTTTGGAGGAAATGAAAATATGTGAAAGATGTTTGCAGAAAGAATTTCAAATGTCCATGTTTGGTGAGATTAATTTCTTTCTGGGCTACAAATTAATCAAATAGAGAAAGGAATTTTCATTTCACAATCTAAGTATGCGAGAGAAATGTTGAGAAAAATTGGTATGGATGGTTCCAAATTGATAAGTACTCCTATGGTGACTAGATTCAAGTTGGGAAAAGATGATGATTCACCTAATACTGATCAGAGAAAGTATAGATCTATGATTGGTGGACTACTATATTTGACTACCACTAGACTAGATATTATGCATGTGGTCTGTCTTTAGGCTAGATTTCAAGAAAATTCAAAGGAAAAACATGTTATGACAATTAAACGAATATTTAGATATTTGAAAGGCACTCCGAATTATGGATTATGGTATCCCAAAGATACTAATTTTACACTCAATGCTTATACAAATGCAGATTGGGTTGGAAGTATAGATGATTGAAAAAGTACAAATGGTGGTGCATTCTTTCTTGGATGTAGATTGGTGGCATGTTTGAGTAAGAAGCAAGATTTAGTCTCTTTGTCTACTGCTAAAGTTGAGTATATTGTTGTTGCATCATGCTATACACAAGTGTTATGGATGAAACAAACATTGAAAGAGATCACAGTGCTACATGAAAGATATCACAATGCTAATAGGTTGACTCGCATGTGCCTTACTAGTCTTGTCTTTATTTTCTTTTTCATGTTCTTTTATGTGATTGCATTTGTGAAATGTGATCCCTTGTACCATTGTGTTTAATGTATCTCTCTCTTTCTGGCATTCCTCTATGTTAGAAACCAAGATCAGATTGCAAACCAGAAAAATCACCTTCCATAGAAGAGAAAGACGAAAAAGCAGAGATTTGCAAAAGATGTGCGAATTGATATATTCTAAGTACCAAATATTACAAGAGATGATTTTCTTTATAAAAGAAAAGATGCATAAACCTAATCTTATCTTGAGCAACAAGATAGCTCAATAAGATAAGGATAAAACCTATAACTTAGAAATTAAATAAAGCCTAAGTAAACTTATGCAAAGTGTAATTAATAATTAATTACACCAACACTCTATTTGTATCTACATTCTTCTATATGTTGTAAATCATTTTATCTTTATCATTTTCTTGTGTTTTCCTTTTGGTGATGATGCAAGGTGTCGAGACATCCAAGTCTCTTCCATGTTGAACCACAATCTTTTCCTTTATCATTTTATTTGTGTTGTGTTTTCCTTTTGGGGATGATGTAAGGCATTGAGACATTTAGGTCTCTTCCATGTTGACCTGAAATTTTTTCTTTACTTTTGCTTTCTTTGATTCATTATTCTTGTTTCATGAGTATTTGGGGAATGAAATTTCCAAGATCTCTAAAAGCATTGTAGAAAAGATATACTGACCTCGAATCCATGGATCCCTTATGTGATTTTTGGATTTCATTTTGGGGGCAACCCCTTTTGATGATGTAGCTTTATTTGGAAAAATATGACTTGGCATAGGGATTTCCAAATAAGCTCTCATGTCCTCTTTATTGTTAGCATTTATCATGTGCTACTTTAAAGTAATTTCTCACAACATGGTATTTAACAATTTCTTTAAAGTGGGGGAATACATTGGCATTATTCTTTTGTAATTCATGTTTAATGGTGTATTCTTCTTACTTCATGCGATGGATCTTTCAATTTGTGGTGACATTGGGTGTGATGTCCTTCAAGAGTGTGATCTCTCTTAGTATATTATATTCCTCTTAGTGGCTTGATGTGACACACTACATCCCCTAAGTTTTGAATCTTCTATTCTTTGATTAGTCTTCTCTTGGAGACATTACACAAAATATTCCCTAAGTTAAGACTTTACATGAACTAAGAAAAAATCCTTTGAACATACCTTACATTATTTTTCATTTACAATATATGTTATATGGCCACCTTGCATAACACACTTTTCTTTCCTGGGGAGCCATCCTTGTAAGGAAAGCACAGGTGTGAAAATACCTTCCTAATGCAAAATACTCAAGAGAGAAGTGAAGAAAAAACATCCATTTAACAAATTACATTGATTTGAGATGCACATTCACAAAACAAAAGAATATAAAATTTCATCACACAGAGATAACACCAAATTTACGTGGGAAAACCCTTACAGGAGGAAAACCCACACACCAAGTAAAGCCACTTTGTATTATAGTAAAAATATTACATATAGAGTTACATACTTCACTCTCAGGTGTTAACTCACACCAACAATGCAATCCCTTGGTCGACCTCATTCACAGATTACAGTTCACCTCACACTATTACAATGCTCATAGAAGCATATAATCACTCTCTTCCCAACCATCGTTAGGTCACTATCTTCACCAACAAGCTTCCTTCGTCTCATACCACACACAATACCATTCAACAAGCATCAAGCTTCCCAACAATTAATTCAGTTATAAATAATGTTACCATATTTTCTCTCTATCAACCCCCAAGTCAGATCATGCATTTAATGTAAATATATCACTATTAGGAAATACAACTTTTGGTCCAATGATTGTTGATTCACAATAGCGATGTAGAATCAATGAATGAATCTATGCCACGTGTCGATATGTCACTCATCCACCACTTTTGACTATTGTACCATTCAAGTTCACCAATACAACCATTGCCATATCGAAGGGACACCAATTCGTCTCCCACTGATAAAAGAAAGTCCCATAGATGTATACTTTGAGCTTCATTTCTACCAGCTCATCGATGAGACAAGGTTGAGGGTCTCGTTGAATTCCACGAGTCCCACTGATGAGATTCATCAGTCCATCAGGGAGACATAATCTAGAGTGTTGCCGATGAAGCCACGTCCCACTGATATGTCAATCTTTGATGTCAAGTCGGGAGAAACCCAAAATTCAAAACCTCCATTCGGAGGTTAGGAATTTTCCAAAACCCACGACAAAAAGGAGATTACTATATCAAGAGGTTATGAAACTCATGAACTCTGTGACATGGGTTCCATAGTTCTATATTTTGATGATAGTCCGACAATGAAGGCCAACAAAGGGAAAAATGCCAAGTCTTAAGAGAGTTTCAAGCCAACAAGTTGAAGCATATTTTCCAACAAGCTCACACTTGATGAAGACTTATTGGCTTCCTCTAAACTCAAAGTTATTGAAAGTCATAGGCCCCAAGGCCCATCAAACTAGCACACCATCTATACTTGTGTGTGCCTCATGGGCTTTTTCAATGCATCAACGACATTCTCTAGAGTATCCACCTTTTCCAGATTAAGCTTTCCATCCTCCACTATATCATGAATGAAATGATACTAAACATCAATGTGCTTTGTCCTGGCATGGAAAGTGGGATTTTTCACCAAACAAATAGCACTCTAACTATCACAACAAATCATAATTTACCCTACATTAAACCCAACATCAGAATGAAAATGTGTAATCCAAAGAGCTTCTTTGTAGGTGTGTGTTGCTTCCATATACTCTACCTCAATAGTAGATAAAGCGACTACAGCCTACCGCTTACTCATCCAACTCCTTGCTCCACTAAATAACATGAAGATGTATCCACTAGTGGATCTTCTGTTGCCAATGTCCCCTACCCAATTAGAATCCACATACCCATGAATGCTAAGAGATCTCTGTGATCCACCCAAGTTGCCATGATAACACAAAGCATACTCTGAAGTGCCCTTCAAATATCTGAAAACTCTCTTCACAATATCCCAATGCGTTCTTCTTGGATTAGTCGTAAATCGACTAAGTACTCCCACTGCTTGGGAAATTTTTGGCCTTGTACAAACCATTGCATACATTAAATTTCCAACAACACTTGCGGGTGCTGCCACAATAATGGGTTACACTTTTTGGGACATCCTGATTTTTGCCTGAAATCACATATTTTTAGAAAATACAATGATTTATGACTTTAAAGGTTCCATTTAAATTATTTTAATTAAAGAGGGATTGATCAAACCCCCTTAGATCAAATCCCCTTGGATAGAACCTTGTTAGATTTAAACCATACCTATAATTGAGTCTCCTCTACACCTATCAAAATGCTGATAAAAAACCACTTTTGATTTACCTTTTGGGTGATCAAATGAATTAATTTAAAATTTATGTTTTGTAAGCCTGTAGCCCTTATTATAAGCTTCCTAAAAAGTATAATTTTAAATATGTTTAATTTGATTATTATTTTATTTTTTATTTCTTGAGAATGTAGGATTTTCAATGAACATCAAGTTCTTTATTTCACACATACGAAAAAATAGAAAAATAGAGAAAAATTTCTAAAAAATACATGTGCCCTAGGTATTGATGTCCTTATTCCAACAAAAAAAAGAATAAGTTAATTCAAATGAATACAAAAAAAGTTATGCGGCGAAGTACACCTGTCCAAATTATAATTACACTGACTTGGAAAACTAATTAAAAAAAATATGTAACAAAAAATTATGAAAAAGTATCCATCCCCTAGATATTGGTGTGAAAAATTTGTATTTTAAAAATCAGAATTGTATCCTATCTATAAAAAAAGTTACATGGGCGAAGTAAACATCACTTTTTAAAAATGCTGATTAGTAGAAAAAATAAGTTATTAAAAATTACATAAAATGATTCACAATTTATTTTTAATTTTTAAAAAATATAATTAGAATCTACACAAAATATCTAACAAATAACTAGTTTGATTCATCTTCAAAACCTTAATGGTTTAGCTGCTATAGGTGTAAGAAAGTGAATGTCTGGTGAAAAATCCTAATTTTAATGTCAAGTTTGGCCAAAAATTGTAACCCATTATTGTGGGATCACCCTTGCATAAGGAACTTTGTTCATGTCCTCCATCTTCGTAGGATATTTTGGACAATCTTTAATAGATAACTTCATTCCCTGCAACACTAGAACAACTAGCTGCTTGCAATCAGTCATACCAAATCTCTCCAAGATAGTATTGATATACTTACTTTGGTTGAGCTAAACCTTTCTACTTCCTTTATCCCTTTTTATTTATATCCCCAGAATATACCTTGTTGCACCTAGATCTTTCATTTCAAACTTTGCTAACAAACGAGGTTTTAGATCAGAAATAACACTCTTACTATTTCCTATGAACAACATGTCATCAACATGTAGGGCAATAATAAGAACTCGATCATTTTCAGTTTTGTAATAAACACAATGATATGATTTTGATCTCACAAATCCAAATGACAACACAAAGGTGTCAAAATTTTGGTACCACATTTTAGGTGATTGCTTCAAACCATACAAAGATTTCTTTAACTTGCAAACCAGACTTTCTATACCTTTTTCAACAAAGTGCTCAGGCTAGGACATGAAAATTTCTTCTTTCATCTCTCCATGAAGAAACAATGTCTTCACATCCATCTGCTCGATCTTGAAGTTATACGCTTCAACAAGTGACAAAAGAAATTTGATGGATGTTAGCTTAGCTACATAAGAAAATATTTCTCCATAATCAATTCCCTCCACCTGGGAATAACCTTTCGTGACCAACCGGTCTTTATACTTCTCAACACTACCATGCAGACCAATTTTATTTTTTAATACCCATTTATAGCCAACGGGATTTCACCCTTCAGGTAGGGGTACCAAATCCCAGGCTTCATTCTTTTTCAAAAGTGTCATTTCCTCATTCATGGCTTCCAACCAGGAATTTGAATCTAACATATTAATTGCCTCTTTCACAGTCCTAGGCTCATCAGTGCTAGTAATTAAAACATAGGAATAGTTTGAATCCAACATGGAAAATCCATACCTTTTAGGTTGATGTTTTTCATGTGTAGACCTTATCATAGGTTGAGGCCGAGGTTGTGGTTATTCTTGTTCAGAACTCTTAGAGTTGCTAGAACTCTCCTTAGTTTCAGGTACACTTTGTAGTTCCTCTTTATCTGGAGTTCGAGGAATTTTGAGTACATCATTCTTCTTTTCCTTTTTATCTATCTCTAATTGTGGGCCAGCTATTGAATGCTTCAACTCATGAAAGATTACACTTTTGTTGTACAAAGCCTTCTTAGTAATAGGATTCCAAAGCTTGTATCATTTCACACTAGAGCCATAACCAATGAAGATATATTTGACATCCTTTTTCTCCAACTTTGATCTTTTCTCATTTGACACATATGCATATGCCTCACAACCAAAGACACGAATATGTCTCAGAGAGGGCTTCTTACCAGACCATGCTTCCAAAGGGGTTTTTTCAACAAGATGCAAACTAGGTGAATGATTAATCAAGTAACATGTTGTAGCAACAACCTCGGCCTAGAAATTATGCTCTATACCAACACTACTCAACATAATTCTCGCTCTTTCCATTAGCATCCTGTTTAACATTTCAGCAACTCCATTATGTTCTAGAGTATAAGGTGTAGTTTTATGCCTTTTAATCCCATGGTCTTTGTAGTACCTTTCAAAATATGCAGAACACAACTCACCACCATTATCCATTCTCAAGAATTTTATTTTTCTTCTAGTCTAATTTTCTACCAAGTTTTTAAACTCTTTAAAATGATTGAACACTTCTATTTTACTCTTTAGAAAATACACAAATTCCCTTCTTGAATAATCATCAATAAAAGAAACATAATATCTAGACTTTGATAATGAAGGAACATTCACTGGACCAAATATATCAGAATGAACATAATCCAGTATGCTAGAAGATTTATGAGGACTCAAATAAAATGAAACATGGTGCTGTTTTCCATAAATGCAATGTTCATAAAAATAGAACTCAAGGTTACAATCAACGAGCCCTTCAACTATATTTTTATTTTTCAATTATTTTAAGCCTTTCTCTCCTATGTGACTAAGTCTATGATGCCATAGCATGGTTTTCTCTACTGGGAGTTTCACCTCCAAAGAGTTTTCTCCCAGAGGAGCTTCATTCTCCTTCTGTACATGAGCAACTTTGCTTGACTTTGCAGAGACACTATTGCATTGGACATGCCATGCATCCAGCATGTACAAAGTGCCTATGTGTGAACCCTTAGCGAACACCATTGAGCCTCTAGTCATCTTACAACCTCCACTTGAGAAAGAAACTTGCACACCAACATCATTCAGCTTACTAACAAAAAGTAAATTACAAGCCAAACTTGGTATGTGCAGTACGCGATCAATTCCATTGATTCTTCCATCAGGGTTCAATTGGATTCTAACTCTTCCATGACCAACAATTTCTAGAGTTGAATTACTTTCCAGGTACACCTTTCCACTAACATACTTTTCATACTTAGTGAGCCAATCTCTGTGAGATGTCATGTGAAAAGATACACCTGAGTCAATTAGCCAAACATCATTTGATGCATGAGTCGCCAAGGCAGTAATGAAGGCATATGCATCACTCTGAGAAGAGTCATTGTCCAAAGAGTTGTTGTTCTTCATTTTCTCCTTACAATCCTTTCAAATATGACCAGTCTTCCATATTTCCAACATTTCACCTTGAAATTCTTACTAAGAGACTTTTATCTCCCTTCAAACTTGGATTTAGACTTCTTATCTTTCTTCTTTCCTCTCTCCTTTGATCTACCCCGAATAGCAAGAGCCTCCTTGGCCATTTCAGAAGACTTCCTTTACATTTCTTTTGACAATAGTGAGGCAACAACATCTTCCATCTTGAAAGTAGTCATTCTACTTCCAATAGCCATTACTAGATGATCCCAAGTGTTAGGTAAGTAACATAACAAAAGCATACGATGATCCTCCTCCTCTATCTTCACACCCATAGATGAAGAAACAATCATATTAAATGAATTCAAATGGTCTGCTACAAATGAACCTTCTTCCATCTTTAAGGAGTACAAATTCTTCCTTAGGAATAACTTATTCACCAAAGAATTCCCCTAATAAATGTCACCAAGTTTCTTCAATAAAGAATGTACAATCTTCTCCTCATGGATGTTCAAGAGTACAAAATCAGCTAGACAAAGTCTTATCACCCCTCTAGCTTTTCTATCTGTGAGGTCCCAATCTTCTTGCTTCATACCTTATGGCATATTTCTAGACGCAACAATACAGAGGTCTCTATCCACCAATAGGGCTTCCATTTTGAGCTTCCACAACTCAAAATTGTCACCATTGAACTTTTCAATTTCTACTCTACTTGATGTACTTGCCATCCAAAATTGTAAACAAGACAATCGGTTTTTCTTTTGCAAGGATCCCACTAAACAAAATTAGCACCAAAAACCAGCCCTACTCACAAGGATAACACAATTGGCTAGGCTTTGATACCACTTGTAAGGAAAACACAGGTGCAAAAATTCCTTCCTAATGCAAAATCCTCAGGAGAGAAGTGCAAAAAAAACTTTCATTTAACAAATTGCATTCATTTGGGATGCACATTCACAAAACACAAGAATAGAAAAATTCATCACACAGAGATAACACTAGATTTACATGGGATAACCCTTACAAGAGAAAAACCAACACACCAAGTGAAGCTACTTTGTATTACAGTAAAAAGATTACATATAGAGTTACAAAATTTTTTCTCAAGTGTTAACTCACACTAGAAATACAATCCCTTGGTCGACATAACTCACATATTATAGTTCACCTCACACTATTACAATGCTCATAGAAGCATACAATCACTCTCATCCCATCCACCATTAGGTCACTATCTTCACCAACAAGATTCCTTCGTCTTGGGACACACACTGCCATTCAGCACACATCAATCCACCAACAATTAATTTGGTTATAGAGAATGTTACCATATTTTCTCTTTGTGAACCTCCAAGTCAAATCATGCATTTAATGCAAATATATCGCTATCAAGAAATATAGCTTTTGGTCCAATGATTGTTGATTCACAATAGTGATGTAGAATCAACAAATGAATTCATGCTACGTGTCGACACATCACTCATCCACTGCTTTTTACTATCATACCATTTGGGTTCACCAATACAACCATCGCCATATTGAAGGGGCACCAATTCGTCTCCCACCAATAAAGGAAATTCCCACCGATGTATACTTTGCAGCTTCATGTCTATCAGCTCATTGATGAGACAAGGTTGAGGGTCCCGCCAAAGTCCACGAGTCCCACCAATGAGAGTCATCATTCCATCGGGGAGACAAAATTTAGAGTCTTTCCGATGAAGCCACATCCCATAGATATGCTGATCTTTGATGTCGCTAAGTCAGGAGAAACCCAAACTTCAGAACCTCCAGTCGGATGTTAGGAATTTTTGAAAACCTATGACAACAAGGAGAATACCATGTCAGGAGGCTATGAAACTCATGAACCCTGCGACATAGGTTCCATAGTTCTAGATTTCAGTGATAGTCCGACAATGAAGGCCAACAAAGGGAAAATGCCAAGTCTTAAGAGAGGTTCAAGCTAACAAGTTCAGGCATGTTTTCCAACAATCCTGTTTCTTCATGGGTATCAAGCATACAAAGTTTTTCTTGCCTAGTGAATCCTATTGTTCGTGTTGTGGGGTGCCTTATAAAATTTACTAGGAGGTATAGCTTTGGTATGGTTAGTGTATGGGAGAAAAAATTAGGTGTGACTTTCCCATAGCCGCTTTCTTGTTTGTGTGAGTGCATATTGGCTGTGTACATATGTGTCTCTCTAGGGGCTCACCTAGTGGATGGCCTGAGGTTCCACTAGCCCTTGTGAGCACGTGTTTGGTTTACATAATGGACATCATGTTTCACTTGTGAATATTATGCATAAACAACTTAGATCTGATCAATCCACATCATGTTGTACAAATGGTCGAGGCTCAATCTACCCCTTTTTCTTTTTTTTTTCTTTCTTCTTTTTGTCTTTGGTAGTGTATGCTTGTGTCTTGTTTTTGCTCCTTACATTATTCTCATGTGTGTTCTTTTGTGCCTATGTTGGTTTTCCATAGGATCTTGATCATGGGGGCTTGTGCAACCCTCTTGATCATTGTCATCCTATCTCACTAGCATTGGTAGATTTGGACACCACTTGATGCGATTTTGTCTACTTTAGTGTGATTTTTCCTTATTTGGTCCTATTTTGCATCCACAAGTCCTATTTGATGCATATTTCCAAGGATAATACCGACAGTTAACTAATGACATATCATAATGTATGATTTTTGGGGTATGTGTCCCATATTTAGTGATCTAGGACTCATACACCACCTTGGGCGTATGAGTCCTAGCTAAGTTTCAAGCACTAATCCATAATATGACATAGAACTTAACATTTCTTGAAATTTATGTCCCAAGCTTAGGTTACTACGACTTATATGCCCCAACTGGCATATGAGTCTTGCTTTAGCTTGGACCTATTTTGAATTCAATTCTTGGCGGGATTTTATTCTTCTAGATCTAATGTCAGCTTGTAGTGTTGTAATTTCAAGAAATTTGGCATAAACAAGTATAAGTACAAGGTTATTTCACATATTTTCTCCTAGCATGTTTACAAGCCATCTAGCAATTTTCATGAGCAAGTGTAATCTAAGAATTCAAGAATTCTAGCAATTGAAGAGCATTCAAGAGAATTCAAGAGCTGATTATCAAGCATTTTGGAGCTATATTCAAGATTCAAGCATCATGTCAAAGTCATCATGCATCATGTGTGTTTTTGAGCCAACATTTATGATGTAGGTTTTTATGATTCAAGCAAGCATTCAAGTCAAGATCCATAACATTCAATCAAGTGTCAAGATCTACATTCATGCTATCCATTTCATAAACTATAACAACCTTTGTTACAAGGGTTTGGTGAGTTGCAACATTGCATATTTGTTCATTCATCATTCCTCCATTCTATTCTATTTCATTTCAAGGTTTGATTACCAAAATAGGGTTTGACCAAGGAAAACCCCTATCCACTAATAAATCAACCTTTTTCTCTCATCTACATGTGTGACTAGAGATCTAGGTGTTTTGAGGTTTGAAGATCCTTTAAAGACAAAGTTGCAAGATTGAAGAAAGTTGTCAAAATTGTCAAGAAGTTGTCATCTTCATGGGAATTCACCTACAAACCAAAATTCAAGCTTTCAAACTTGGAGAACAGATAGGAGATAAGCTCCAAACACTCACTAGAGGACATTAGAGTTTTAGACAAACCCTTATACTGGGACTAATTCACCACCTTAGGTGTATGAGTCTTAGTATACCACTTTTCAGTCATTTTTTGTAGATCTTGGTTTAGTAGTTGTAGATTCCAAATTCAGCCCAAAACCCTAAACTGGGACTAAATCGCTTAGCCTTGCATATCAGTCCCACTGTGCATGAAAATTCATAATTTCAGGATTGTAGACCTTGTTTCAGGAATCTCTGATTTTCCAGGTTCCCCTCTATTCATTCTCAGTTTCTTATTCTGATTTAAACTTTCATTTCTTAGGTTACATAGTTAAATTTGCATTCATATCTTTCTTTCTAAGCACTTGCTTAGTGGTGAACCCCCCCTTTTTGTTTAATCACATCCAAGGAGACCTTATAGAAACCCCTTCTCTCAATTGCATCATTAGATTGAGATCTCTAGGGTTTCCTTGAATGAACTAGAGTGAAATAGGAACAAGAGGAATCTACACCCCCTCTTTTGGTGTTCCATCTCCCTAATAGGGTGAAGGGACCTTATTTCCTTAGTTCACTTGGTAATGTGGAAAAGAAGACCAATGGAGGATTCATCATGGATTCCCAAGATAAGGTGGACCACTTTGGAAAGTGAGGTACTTAATTTTCTTCCAACTCCAGGTGTTTGATGCAGGATCATCCCTGGTTGTCAAGCAATCATGTATCAACCAAAAACATTTCCTTTCTTACAAATCAGTTTGTAGCTATCTCAATAGTTTCTTCCACATTTTTCTACATTGTCATTTCTTAGCTCATGAAGTAGGCCATTGGTTCTACATGGGATCATCTACAACATATCCAAATTTTAGTAGATTTGTATTCGTTTGCAAAAAGTTATCGCTCTCAAAGTTTCACTATCATTGTTAGTCAAAGAATTTGGGTCCAACTTGGTCCATGTTTGAGTGGACCTTTTCCTAAGTGTATGAAGCTTAATAGAACATCATTCAAGGAATTTTAGGTCCAAGGTGAAATTTCTTGGAGATCTCCAATATATTTCATCTCATGATGAATTATCTTTTCATATTATTTGGTCAACCTACATGTTTGTTCACACATAAGGGTTTGTAAGCCCTTAAGGTTGACATGGATCATAATTGGAGCTAGAGATTCATATTTAAGATCATATTTAATCCTTTAGAAAGAATTTAGTCATTAGTTAATAAATTATCAATAGAAGTAGTTAGGAAATAGATTGAAAGGTCAGAATAATGCCTTGTGCCAATTGTAACATCTATAATGCCCTTATGGAAAGCCTGGGAGCCCTAGTTATTCTGCATATGAGGCATATTATGCATGTAAGAATGAAAGTTGTTGAATCTATGATAATTCATGTTTGTTGAGCATTTTATTGTGTTATTTTTTTTTGTGTTGATTCTAAGCTGCACAGTTGGACATTCCTTTTTGGGCCCTCCATTTGGTGCAAGAGCATCCCTGGTTGTAAAGCAATCCTATATCAACCAAAAATATTTCTTTTCTTGATATTCAGTATGTAGCTGTCTCATTAGTTTCTTCCACATTTTACTGCATTTTCATTACTCAGATTGTGAAGTAGGATATTGGTTCTACATGAGATCATCTACAACATATCCATATTTCAAGAGATTTGCATTCATTTATAGAAAGTTGTCGCTCTTAGAATTTCATTATCATTCTTTGTCAAAGCATTAGAGGCTGACCTAGTCTAGGTTTGTTGAGAGGACCTTTTTCAGAGTGTGCAAAGCTTAAGGAAACATCAATCAAGGAATCTTAGGTCCAAGGGGAACTTTCTTGGAGATTCACAATACATTTCATCTCATGATGGATTATCTTCTCATATTATTCAGTCAACCTAGACATTCTTGATCATACATGCCTGGGTTTGTAAGCCCTTAAGGCTAATGTGGATCATAATTGGAGCCAAAGATTCATATTTAAGATCATTTGTAATCCTTTGGAAAGAAGTTAGTCATTAGTTAATAAATTATCAATAGTAGTAGTTAGGAAATAGATTGAAAGGTTAGAATAAGGCCTTGTGCCAATTGTAACATTTGTAATGCCATTGTGGTAGGCCTACGAGCCCTAATTATTCCTCATATGAGGCATATGATGCATTGAAGACTTTTTGTTGAATCTATGATAATTCATATTTGTTGAGCATTTTCTTGTGTTATTTTATGTCATTGATTCTAAGTTGCACAGTTGGAGAGTCCTATCTAGGCCTTCCATCCATGACTGCACCAACAACCCACTAGACTCTATCTTTATGTTTGTCTATACATTCTCATTTTTTTGGTTGTCCTACAATGCAATTCATAGAAGTCATAGGCTGATTGGATTTTTGGTATGGTCTGTAGCATAACATGGCTTGTTAGCCATACATATTGATACTGTCTTGAGTCTATATAATCTTTGATGTCTAAATATTTTCTTTTCTCCTAACATGTTTGTCTATAGCTAACATGTTTGTGGTGATACAACTCAATCATTCTATGCAAGATAGACTCAATTCTCTTCCCTATGGGCAACTCTGCATGGATAGAAGACTTTGCTTACCCTTCGCATCTTTGGTATAACATTCTCTCCCTTTTTACTTTAGTTCACATTTCCTCTTGGAAACATATGCTCACTAAAGTAGGGGGAAAAATGTAATGTCAAAAATTACACCTCATGCAATTTCACATTCCATATGCCTTCCTCTTTAGATAGATTAAGATAATTATGCTCTCCCTCATCCTAAAACCATTTATCACTACTTAGAACACCCCTTTCCTTGACTACTAAATCCTTTTTCTTCATGGACAAACACGTGCTATAAAGATGTTCACATGTATTGTGCTAGTGTCTCACAAAAATTTGCTACTAAGTTTTCCATTGAGATGCTACACCTACCACATTTTTGTAGTGTAACCCCTCTGCTAGCTTGCAACTACGTCAGGAATCACCCGAGTTGGTTGTTTCAACTAAAATCTCCCTATCTTTTGTAAAGAAATTATTTAATCTTGATTCAATCTCACTCAAGATCATTCCTTCTAGTTGATTTTTATATTCTACATTCTTGAAGTTCTCCATTCTTTCTCTTTTTCTCTTGGAAATATAGATACAACTCCTTCATTTTCTTTAGCAAGCATTAGCTTTCTCCTTCTTTCTACACACACATCTCACAAAGGGCTCATGTATGGATTTTAGATGAAGATCCATTGATACTTCACTAGTTATTCTTCTTGGGAAGCTATTATCATCTTCGAGATTTATCACTGCTTCGCCATTGCACCCATGGTCTTCACTTTTGGTGCTCGCATGGGGTGACTCTTCAAGAATATTTACTTGGAATTTTATCTTTATCTTTAATTAGCATATGATATTCTTTATCCTTTTCACATTGTAGTGTAGAAAAATGTATCCCTTTAGATTTTCACACTTTTTTGGGCCCTCCCTACTAAAATTAGGCTTCTTTATGCCTTAATTGGCCTTATTTTGCATTCACAAGCCTTATTTAATGCATCATTCTGAGGATAATCCATACATATATCAATTGAATAATCATAATTTAATGATTTTGGATTGTATTTCCCATATTTAGTGATCTAGGACACATACACCACATTGGGTGTATGGGTCCTGTTGACGCCAAAATTTGATGAGGTAATAATGTCTTATGGGAAACTCAATTTATGGGGGACCTTTTGCACTAAATTGAGTGACCTTCAGGTTTTTAGAGAAGTTGGCTTGTTCTGTAATGGGGTTTGGAAGGGAAAAGGAAATAGATATAATAAAATAAAGTCTAACCTAAGGTGATGCACCAAGACTTAATGATAGGCACGATAAATCATAGATCTAAGGGCCTGAATGGTGTTTATAGTGTTCCAAAAAATTAGAAACTGAAAAATTGCAGCATAGACAATCCATTCATTGGAATAAAATAATATTGCATATATCCATACTGCTAGGAAGAGTCATTTAGACATGGTCTAGGTCAACAAAGTTGCATTCAACATATATAGAAGTTCTCAAATGAAATGTCCAGACAATAAAAGGAAAAATTAACAGTTTGATTAAATAGCATGAAAAAAAGAAAGGTCGAACAACTGGCACAGTCTGAGAGTCTTTGCAATAAAATAAAACAACAAAAAAAAAGGCCTGGTGTCTTTTACCAAAAACTAGTGTTTATGCCAAATTTTGGACCCTTTTCTCCCAACATAGAAAAGTATATATAGAAGAAAAAACCCCCACCACTTCAGAGAGCAGCAACAGAAAATATTTCACAATCCCTTGGCAATGATGCAAGAATCAGAATATTCCTAAAGCCATTGCAACAAAATCAATCTGGAACCAAGCATCTGGTCATTCCAGGCATAGGTTCATCCTTTGCAAATGATGGCGGTGGTCCTGGCAAGGCCTAATCAGACAATTGTAACCATCCTATGCGAATGATTATGAGACGCAGTGGCCAATAGCATCATTAGGCTCGTCTAGTCAATTGCCCGATTATGAGATCCGCTGGCTAGGCACGTGGCAACCTTTCGCTGCCCTTATGAACCTCTATCTTTTTCTGCTGAGGACTTGCGTTATTGCTACACGTGTCGAATGGGTGGAGCACTTCATCAATAATGGAGGGAACGATCACCATTCGGGCACAAAAGAGACGTGTGGCAGCATTTTGCTTCCCATGGTTGTTACTTCATCTCTATGCTAGAAGATTTGTGAATAGCAGACATGTAGCAAGAGTGCACTGTAGATAGCAACTATGGAGCCCGCAAAAACTTTTTGGGAATGAGGGCTTTGTGGCAAACGAGTGGAGCCTGATGAGACAGCAAGAAAGCATGATCTAAAGAATCCCACATCCACGACACGTGGAAGCATAGCGGAGCTTTCTGGGATGCGAAAGGAATGCAGAGACTTAGGGTTGCGAGGAGTAGACATGTGGAGTGGGAGAGCATAACCTAGATAAAAGGCTGAGTTGATTACTTGTGATGCACGGGATGAAGCATAGAGGAAAATACACTCAAAGGGAGCTAGTTAAATATTTATTCACAGCTTTTGGCAACTATCAGGGGATTTTCGACTAAGGAATGAAAAACCCAAAATTTCTCTAGTTTACAGGCCAGAGTGCCATTTCATTAGATAATGGAGTTAGAGATTGGAAAGAGCTGCCTGCAGAGGCAACCATTCATCCTCAGATGGCTTCACCATGTTGTGCAAATTCTCCTGCGCTCCACTTAGATCAATAGTTTCCTTGTGAGGCAATGCATTGGATAAACTGGCCCCTGCTTCACAATGAAATAGTAGTTGTGCAAGCAGATGAATCACTCCCTCAATGTTAGTCACCATGGGAGGATGACTAAAATCCCTGAAATCCTCCAGATCATTTTCCTTCTCCTCTATCTTTTCCGCAATCTGCTCGGTCGTGGAAATAGAGCCATTTTCAAGGAACGGGGATGGAAAACCCATCATGTTTAACTCAAAAAAACTCCCTCGTATGTTGTCCAGTATCTTGCTCAGAGTAGCCATGGCTGCTTTAGTGTGCTGGAAGGAAGAGTGGCAATGGATGAACTTATTTTCCATTTGAGTAGCAGGATCCCGATCTTCAATACTTGCTCTGGCGAGGTTTTCATCAAAGGCTGAGTATAGCTCAGTGAGCAGATCTTGTGCTTCCAGAACCTTCTCTATGATGAACCGTGGGAACTGCTCAATCGTATCATGAGCCTCCTAGCTCAGCTTCGATGCCTTGGTGATGAATCAAAGGGTAGGCTGCAGTGTTAGGCAAAAGGCTTTAATCTTTTCCCAGTGAGAGATGTACAACTTTCTAACCAACAGAATGATGTTTGGCTATATAGGGGAAGATAGGAGAGAGATTTTAAGAGAAGCAATCTTCACGTCTTTTGAAATAATGGCCTTAGCCAATTCTGCCCTTTTCTTTTTCTTGGACGCTAGCTATTCCATAGAGCTGCTCATTTCTTTATTCCAATTCTCCTTAGCTTGGGAGTGATTTGCTAAGTGTGTGTCCAGAGAAAATTGTCTCTTGCAGTTCTTCTATTTGAGCTTTAAGGCCCTTAAATTCAACTTCTTTTTCTTGTATTTTCTGATCATATTGAGCCTGTTGGTGCTCCAAAGCTTCAATCCTCTACGCCATTCCTTGACTATACTCAAGACAAAGTCACTCCAACTCTTCATTCTTCAGTCATAAATTTTGTTGTCTCTTGATTCTTAGACTATAGCTCTTTTACCATGGCAGGGTTAGTAGCCTAAATATTCACAAGTTCACCTTGAATTTTGTTCCTTTCATCTTCCGCTGCTAGCGCCCTCTCTGTCATATGTGCAACATTCACCTCCAGGGATTTCTCTTTTTTCTCCAAAAAACTAACCCTCTCCCTTACCGCTTTAAGCTACTCATCCTTCTTTTTTAGCTGGTGGCCAGTTTTAAGGAAGTCAGAGGTGACCACCCATTGTGTTTCCTCCATGATTTCAACCTTATCCTATGTTTGGGCCACCTTCATGTTGATCCCTACCACATATATCTCATAATCTTCTAGGTGCATTTCCCCCTGAGGCTTGGTTACTCTCGGGTACATGGTTGCAAACTTCAATTCCTATCGAGCCTCATCATAAAGAGTTTATTTTTGGCTCAGACAAAGCACTATCATCTTTTTTCTTACACTTTCACATTCTACTTGCACATGTCTCCTTTCTGCAATCAATCTATGCTATAAATTCAATTGGTGACGAAACTAGTACACCTACAAAAGGAGCACCAGAAGGTAGGGCATAGGGATAGGTAATCCTCATAGGCACATGAATTTATTTCTTCTGGAGAGTGACGGTTTGCGGGGAGAAGTGGGGCATGTTCCAAAGTTTTGTTTGAGGCCCAACAGAAGGGCTAGTCACTTGTAATAACTAAATTGGTGAATCGGCCATAAGACTCATAGGTTGGGATGGTAGAGGGGTTGTCAATGTGGTGTCCACTTGTTGCGATGGAAGAGGATCTGTAGTAATACTGGAAGAAGGGGTACCCACAAGGGGTACATTTTCAAAAAGTAGGGAAAGGAGAGCCTAAGTGGTAGTAGCGGGTGTAAGGGTCCGCGGAGGAGTAAGGCCAAGTGGAATGGTCTAAGAAAATTGGGTGAAACCTCCTGAATATGTTGGATTAAAAGTGGAAGGTCGAGTGCCAGTACTCATCGTAGGGATTACCGTTGAGGCAGGGGTAGATACCAAGGAATGAGAAGTAAGGGAAGAAGGAATGAAATTTACCTATTGACCAGTCGATGGTAGCTCTAGAATCATCAATGAATCTTCCTCAGCCACAGGCTCCTGGCTAGTTGCAAGCACTTTTCTTCCAGCGGGTTCTTGCAAACCCTCTCCGATAATGCTCTGTGTGTGCTACCATTTTGCTGCTGGGGTCTCCTGAGCTTCGACAACTATTGCTATTTGGTGTTGTGATACCCTAGCTAGCTTAGCAACCCAAATGAGTGTATGCGAGGCCCTTGATATATTAAAGCGTACATTAATGACCACATAGGTGGGCTATCTAGGGCCTTTCTCCTTCGGCGCAGAGGAGGAAGATGTTGCTGCTTCCTCTTCCTGCTCTTCAGACTCATCCCCTGGGTCCTCACTCTTATTAATACTATAGCTCGGGCTGGGGTGGCCCTCATTCCACCATCTTTCAAATTCCTTGTCATCCTTCAGACTGTCATAAGGGGCATCCAATTACCCTGTCTCTTGGTGATACTTCTAGAAAGCTTCTATTTTTTTAGCAGCCCACTCCTCATCCTTCTTTAACTTATTATACATGGAACGTCCAATGTGGAAATTATCTTTGGCCACCGCCACAATAAAGTAGAACTTGTGCCATGGCCCTCTAGTATCTTGTGTAGGAATACGTGCCAATTCAAAACAAAAATCATCCATGTCTGCCTACGGGTTATGTCGCTTCTCCCAGTAAGGTCGGGGAACATGTGTGACCTTCATATGCGGCTCCAACAAGTCATTGAAAGGGTTATAATCTCACTTATCATTTACCAGAACCAACCCTAAATAAGCTAGTTTATCTTGCAATAATTGGTCTGATTATTTCTTTACTAGAGTCACCAACTCTAAATTCTTTGGACAAGTGAAGAATCCATTTTTCTTGACACTTTTGTTTCTGTAGAAGGTAAAATCAATGATACACACCTACCTATACATTTCAAGCGCCAGCACCCTATCTATGATGCAGGCTGGGAGAAGAAAAGGTTGAATAGTGAAGCCCCACATCCAGGGAATCGTGAAATATTTTCCTAAGAACCAGTCACAGGCGAGAGTCAAACTCTGCATATATCGAGTTTGATCCCTGTTGATCCGGATTATGTCACCTTCTCTGATTAAATCATGCAAGACCGGAGTTATGAAATAGTCCAAAAATGCATAATAATCATATGATATGGAAAGAAAAGGCATCCACGTGGACATTGGCTTCCTCTTACCTCGTTCATCAAAAATTGATAATTGAAAATATCGGGTGAAGAAATCAAGGTTTTGATGTAGAAACATGTGAACTAGGAAAGAAAGAAATCTAAACTTTCCCTCCGCCAGGTAATTCTTTATTTGTTGTATCATTTCATCTATCATGAACTCAACAAAATCATACCAGAAGGTATTGTGCTGCTTGCAGAATTGGAAGGTCAGTCTCAATTGAAAAGTTTCCACCATCTCATCAGAGTCTCGACCGCACACAAAAAATATCATGGACATGACATCCTACAAATCCTTGTGTAATGCACCGCGCAGAAACAAAATACTCGGTAGTTTAGTACCTAGGGTGCCTTTCTTACCAGTTTCCTCCAACAAGAAATTTGAGTTCTTTTACATCACCCTCCATGTTTTTTCTCCTTTGTCAGGGTTAAAGGAATCAATGTTTTCTCTTCTTTTACTTGGGTCTAGGATGCATAACATATGCCAAATGGCCTATGGGGTGATGTGAACTCTTAAGATTCAGCCCTTAATGTAGTGGGTGTTAGGGTTATAACATTGGATGGCAACGTCAACTATCTCCATGCAGTAGTGCACCAATGAGACCATGTATTGTGGAAGACCACTGTACCAAACCTTCTTTTCCATAGAAGTGTCCACCTTTGGTGTCGTCAACCTTGCACAGGCTGCTTCCCTTAAGGATTTAGGGTTTTTTGTGAGCTGTGGGTCATAGATATTATCCCATTTCTCTTCAACCCTTTTCTTGTTTTTGCAATCCTTGGGCCTTTTCAGCTCTTTGGTATATGCCCTCTTCAGCTTGCTTGGTATACCAGGCGTAGCATATGCCAAATCCTCATAGACATACACATCTTCAGATGACCGTATAGTTGTAAACAACTCCTGGCCAATTTCCTCTTCCATTGGCTGAGATGAACTCTCTGACATTTCTCTTTAGATGAAGACACCTATGAGTTCTGGACTCTGTAATCTTTCTTGGCTCTGGATACGCTAAAAAAAACTTCTCTACACCTTGAGCTTTAGTGTTTGTGAAAAGACTTTGAATCATCAAGCCTTTTCATGCAATATTTGGCTATCTTTTCTCAAGGTGGTAGAGGAAAGCATGCCTTTTGCATTTAATTCAGCATGTACCATTAATTTTGCAATTTGTGCAAAATGAACTACTTGCCATTTTGAGGTGACAAGATTTTATTATTACATTTGGAAATTGTGTGATATGCTGTGATTCCCTTGAAGCTTGAGCTGGAAATTTTCCTTCTAACCTTGCATTAGTATGTGCTAGTAATTAATATCCTAGCTAGAATGATTATGCCAAAGCAAACGATCATGGCCTGAAAAGATATGGATATTAATTGGGCTTTGGGAAATGCTTGCGAGATGACACAATAGCTTACGGCTGTGCAACTTACTGTCGGTGAGTGCCACCTCTTTAAAGCTAATTAATTAGCTCCTATTAATCTAGCATGCATGGAATCGTACCTCCGCAGATGCAACTGGTCCGAAAATGTGAGCAAGCACATGCATGCTTTTCAAGTTCGAAACTAGTTATCATCACATTTTTCTCAAAATGGATTAGCATGCATCTTGTCATTTTTTCTATAAATAGGCCGGTAAGTAGTGAGGAAATCATACTTAGCATTTGAGCAGTGATAGGTTATTAGTAGAGTTTTAAGAAAGTTTTCTCATAGGCTAGGTGATAGGTAAGTTTCAGCATTGGTTAGAAGGTGTAAGCATAGTGTCAGAATCATAGATATTTTGGTTTGGCTAACCTCTTATAAGTCACAAACAACATTTCTAGGGGAGGTTTCTACTAGGTGGCTGAAAAAAATGACTAAGAATAAGCATTCCATGGTCTTGGTAGCCATAAAACAGGTTCTTGGTAAGGACTGCATAGAATACGAGGACAAGTATCGTGTGAATACTGATATATGTTCTCACTTCATAGTGTCCATGTTAGAAATTGGCATCCCCAGGCTCCTCATCCTGAAGCTGGTCAAGGAAATGTTTGCCAGAAAGTACCTCAATGGCCTTGGTGAGGTTTTTGCTCATGCTACATATGGGGTAGGTCTGCCGTCAGCTAGCAACCTCCGTAGCTATATTGAAGAAGAAGTGGTAGTTGTATGGTTGTCGTTTCTCAATGGATTCTGCCTTCAGACACCCGATGAGCATCAATAGAGGGTTACCTAGGCCTTGCACTTCCTATTCCATAGTTACAACGTGATACCATTCTACGACGTAGATTGGTATACCGACTTCAGGAACCTGGTGTTTCCCCTGCCAATGGCAGTTATGCCGAATGATGTTGCTTCTGCTGCCAAAGAACCTGCTGACAAAGAAGAGGTAGACCCTACCATTGATGTGTCAATTGCTACCTCTCGTGCCCTTGGATGAAAACCCTCTCTGCTCCTAAAAATGCCTCTCAATTTTCTTTATTTCCTGCTATTACATAGACCACCTGCCCTACAGTGTTGTATATAAGCCAGAAAAAGGCTATCAATTTTGCATACATAAAAGAATAGCTCGAATAGTTGTATACTTTTTGGATTGTGGCTTCCCCAACCATTTTTCAATGTAAAAACCAAAAAATATATATAAATAGATTTATATCTTTATATAAAAAATCCATTGCTCTTTCTTTCATTCTGTATTTCAGTTTTATGGGCTCTTTCATAGCATATGTGTTTATTTCTTTGCACATGGGTATGTTTTATGTAAAGCAATCCCGATATTCCACCCTCCGTAATAATGGGTTACTTCCGCAGAAGCACAAACCAATTTTGAAAAAGACTTGCCAAAGAAAGGGAAATAAAATAAAAGCACTATTCACATATGTACAAAAATAGAACTCAACACCTAATGGACCAATTTAAGATGAATCCCATTAACTGGGATTCCTAAGGGTTTTTGTTCCATATTTTCTAACCCAAAAGTGTTATGCTCCTTGCACCAAATGATTTTAAAGGGACCCTCCCATAGGCTATCAAATTTACCATGCTGGCCTGGCTTAGCAACCCTTTTATCATACTTCAGTACCAAGTCTTCGCACTTTAGGCCTTGGTCAGAAGCCTTCTTGTCAAACCATCGCTTGACCACTTGTTGACAGTTTGTCATGGCTATTAGGGAATTCTCCCTTTTTTTCCTGTGCTTCTAACAGTTTGGCAAGCCAAACTTCCATGGTGCCATTTTGTTCTATCTCGAGGGATTTCAACAATTGGAGTGCCAAAATCTCCATAGATATAGGTAATATCGCCTCTTTCCCGTATACCAACTCATAAGACAGTCTTAAGGACTTGCTTAGGAGTTATACAATTTACCCAAAGTGCTGCTCGGAGTTTTTTATGCCAATCCCTCTAGTGTTCCGAACCAATTCTTTTAAGGAGCTGGACTAGGCTCTTGTTTGTTGACTCCACTAGGCCATTTCCCTGCGGGTAATAATTTGATGATGTCTTGAAGAATATGCCATTCGTTAATGCAAAGTGACATACCTTTGTTCCTAGGAAAGCTCTAGCATTATCAAAAATGATAGTCTTCGGAGGATCGAACCTTGTCACCAGCTCTTCAAGGAAATCTACAATCTTTGTTTCTATTGCGCTTTTAAGTGGAACGGCCTCCATCCATCTGGTGAAGTAATCCGTGGCAGTTAGAATCTAATTGTTTTCGACACTAGAAGTTGGGTTAATCATCTCGATGAAGTCCAAGCCCCATTGCACAAATGGTTCATCTACCACTATGGGTTTGAGAGGCATTGCATAATTCTTCCTTCTATCGGTAAAGAACTGGCATTTTTTGCAAGATTTTACTAAAGAGTGGGAGTCATTAAAAAGTGTAGGCCAATAGTAATTGGCACACATGATTTTAATGGCGGTGGTCCTAGCAGAGAAGTGTCCGCCCACAGTATTGTTGTGGAACGCATCAAGAATCCTCTTTGCTTGCTCTGAAGTAACGCATCAGAGGAGAAGACCATTGAAATTTCTTTTGAAAAGGACTCCCTCTACTAGCATATATCTACAATTTTGGAGCCGATAGTATCTCATTTTTTAGGATGAGAGATCTGGAAGATACGCTCTTGTTTTCATAAACCTCGTTCAATTTGTCAGCCAACAACCCTTTGATTCTGGTTCATCTATCAGGACAAGCTCTAGTTGCTCCCCTACAACGGGTATCTCCTCGTTCTGCACCATGTATTCACATAGTCCTCTTCCTCTAATAGTTTTATTAGGTTTAACCTCAATGTCATATTCAAGGATCTTGGTGATCCAATTAGCTCTTTTTTTTTGTGATCTCCCCTTCCATGATATATTCACACACACTGGAATGTGCAACGTAAACAAACACCTTTTTGCAGGAAATTAGATGGAAAAACTTTTTAAGTCCCTTCACTATTGCAAAGGCTTATCTTTTGACGAAATTATAATTTTTCTCATATTCCTTTAGGGTCTGGGAGTAGAATGCCACTAGATGTTCTCCCTTTCCTTTATCATCTTTTTGGGTTAGGACAGTAGCGATATTGGACATGCTACTGAATGCATACATTATAAAATCCTTAGATTGATCTAGATTAACCAGTACCGGAGCTGTGGAAATAGCTTCCTTAACTTTTTCAAAGGCACCTCGAGCTTCAGTCATCCACTTGAATGCCTGATCCTTCTTAAGCATCAGGGTGATCGACTTAATTATTCCCGCAAAGTTAGAAATAAACTTGCTAACAAAATTTACTTTGCCTAGGAAGGACTGAACACCTTTCTTATTCACTAGAAAGGGGAGTTCCTTGATAGCTTTTACCTGTTCAGGGTTGATTGAAATTCCTTCTTTAGACACCACATGTCCTAATAGCTTGCCTTGCGGTACTTCGAATATGCATTTCTTCAGATTTAGGGAAACCTCGAACTCCTGGAACTTTTGAAAAACTATTTCTAAGTGATCAAAATGATCATCCTTAGATTTAGAAAACACAGTAAGATCATCTAAGTAAATTAGAATAAACTTATTAATTAGTTCACTGAATGCAATGTCCATCGCCCGCTGGAATGTTGTGCCTACATTGGATAAACCAAAAGGAATTTTAGCATATGCAAGTGTTCCCCACTTTGTGGTGAACGTAGTCTTGTGCTGATCCTCTTCCTTAACTCAGATCTGATTATAGCCGGAGAAACCATCTAGCAGAGAAAATATTTCTGATCCTGCATCTGTTTGTAGGATTGACTCCATTGAAGGCAGTGGATAATGGTCCTTTAGGGATGCTTTGTTTAGGTCTCAAAAGTCCACACATAAATGGATATCTCCATTCTTCTTTCAGACCAGGACCAGATTGGATACCCAAGTACTATGCTTGATTGGGAAGACAATGCACGACTCAATGAGCTTAGTTAGCTCTTGCGCCATTAGCGCTTCAATTTTAGGGTTTACTGGCCTCTATTTTTGTTGGATTGGTTTTGCACCTTCTGTTAGCTTGATAGTGTGTTGAATGATATCAGGATCATACCCCTCTAGATCATCATAGGACCAGGCCACTACTCCATATTTTTTGCAGAAACTGATGAGTCTTTCTTTATCATGGTGCAGGAAATTTTTCCCGACTTGAAGATTCTTGCCATTTGCAACCCGAAGGTTCACATAATCACTTGTGTCTGCTACGAACTTCCATTTATCATTTTTGGCATCATCACAATTGAATTTTTTTTTTAGAGTAACCAATCCTTTTGAAAGCTTGTTAGATTTGAGCTGCATAATTTGTCCTTCATAAGCTTCAACAATCTTTGGGTGAAGCTGATCGAAAAAATTCCCCCGACTGTTGGATGAACGAGGCGATGTGTTCATCACTTTCAAAAACTTGCCAACTTTGATCATTGTTGGGAATCGCTGATTGGACTAGTATTCGTACTGAATGTTCATTATGTATAAGGTCAGAGGCAGGATCAAACTAAGCACCAATCACGGCCATGTGATCTGCATCGCTATTTTGTCCTTAGGGAATAGTTTGGATTTTGAAGGCTTCAAAACCCTCAACCAGGTCCCATACTCGGTGCTGATAAGATCTCATGCAGACATTCTTTTCCGTAGAAATTCCTCGGACTTGGTTGATAACTAGTTCAGAATCTCTGAACACCATTAATTGCTTTATGCCCATTCATTCTGCAAGGATTAAACCTTGAACTAATCCTTCATATTCAGCCTCATTGTTTGAGCAGGCGAAATAAAAATGGAAAGACCTTAACAATTTTTCATTTTGTGGGGATATTAGATATATCCCCGCTCCAACACCTACTTTTCTTCTTGCTCCATCAAAGTACAGTGTCCATAGCTCACTTGCTTGGCTACCTTCAGACTCTTTGGCAACCTTTGGGAATACTTGGTCTTCATCATAAATTACATAGGTGCTCAATCCTGTAGCATGATAATTTCTGAAATGATCAGTATCCATGTGTTCACTCAACATAGCATCTTCTTTGTCATTCCAGTCTCTTCTCACTTTTTCTTCCTCTAGTAATTCAATGCAATACATTTCTTGCTTGGTGATAGAGGTATGTGCGGCTTCAAAATTAATCAGGGATTCGTCTGCTACATGTTCAGAATGTAAAGCCTCTGATTCTATCTTCATTTTTGCGCCATGCTTGGTTCTAAGTATCAGATGTGGCCAATCCAAGGACATGTAACCACCCACCTTTGAAGTAAATTTTCAGGATAGACAGAGACCAAATATAGGAGGAACATCTATGATCACAGTGTCTTGTAGCACCGTGATACTAGGGCAAGAAAATAGAGTTAAAGGAAGTGTTTTGATGACACCTACATTTTCTACTTTGTTCCCATCAAGCTGCATTACTCCCTTTTCATAGGTTCATAGCTAAGTCCTAAAGCTTCGGCTATCCATTTAGGCATAACCGTGGTACTAGCACCAGAATCAATCATAGCATTGTGCAATAACTTCTTTCCTATAATGAGAGTCAAGAAGGGTTGGGGTTTTAACTTATCCATAACCTTGGCAGGGGATTCCTTTGTATTGTTTGAAAAGACTTTAGCTGGTGGCATTTGATTGACAACCTCTGCACTAGAAAACTACTATGTTGGCACTGTGTTGACCTCTTCTTGAAGCATCTTCTGTAATAGCATCTTTTGCTTTGGGATAGCTAGAATGTCCCATAGAGATACATTAGCAGATGACTTCTTCAATTGTTTGACCACATTAAAAGGTGACAAACTCAGAGGTTTCTACTGCTTAGCTCTTGGTGTAATAATTTCCTTCTGTGGTTGGGATGGTGGTAGGGTGGTAAAAGTACCAAGAATCTGATTAGAAACACCTTTGAGTTGCGGGCTGGCTAGATGCAAAACAACCAACTCACCGGTAAATCTTCTCTTTGAGGGCGTGTTATAATCAGATTGTACTTGTGGTGTTTTGGGTATGAACGCATCATTAGCAAACACTGTTTCTTCTTCCTACATCCAGGAGAAAAGCGCGTGATCAGGAGAAATCTCATATTCTTGTTCTAGAGACATTGCTTGCATTTGTACGGTAAGAACCACACTCTCCATTTGTGGTGAGGCATATATATAACCTCTGTGATTTGTTGTCGTGCCTTGGCTACATTGCTTCACCACCTTTTGTTGCAAGTTTCCACGTGGACAGTTTTGGGGCATATGCGCATTGCTACAAGGGAAGCACCACAGATTGATATCATCAATAAGGTTGTTCTTCCCTATGGTTAATTCCCTACTCGAGCTTGGCGACCTGCTCATTAGTGGAGTAGGCATCGACACCATTTGGTTTGTAGTCAGAGCTGGTGGATTAGTGCGAGGCATGCCCTAGTACTGATTTTGATGAT
Source organism: Sequoia sempervirens (assembly GCA_007258455.2). Lineage (NCBI taxonomy): Eukaryota > Viridiplantae > Streptophyta > Pinopsida > Cupressales > Cupressaceae > Sequoia > Sequoia sempervirens. The sequence continues at coordinate 31,021,977 of VDFB02056351.1, forward strand.
ATGAGGACTGCCCACCTTGATAGTTTTGATATGCAGGCTTCGGAGGTGTTGATTGGTTCTGCTTAAGAGTGGTTATAACATTTTCCATGGTTCACAACATCTCTTTGAGGTCGCTCATTTCATCCTTGGAAGAACCCGATGTAGAGGCTACATTTTGTGGGGTTGCCGCATACGTGTACATCGACTGGCTAGTTGTGGGTGCGCTAGTTGATGCAACTTCTTGTGCGGGGATCGATATTTCAGGAAATATCAGCATAATAGGTCGAGGAGGAAATTTTACACAATCTATTAAATGATTCTCGACTTTGACAATGAAACCGCAAGCATCTGGTAGAGTAGCTCCTCCCAAAGACTTGATCATCATGGAGATGTTAGAATTGATGGACTTTAGATAAAATATGAATGCCAACTTGGGAGTCGGGCGTATAGTAACATGAATCCTCTGCCAATTTATGTGAAATTGGGCATTAAAGTCCATCAGAGCCTCCTTGGGGGCTCGTTTTATGACAGATAGTTGATAATATAGTGAAGAATGATCTTTGTGTTTTGAGAACCTCTCATAGAACGGATCTTCGAGCTCGTCCCAGGTGTGAGTAGTATTAGGTGATAGTGTTCGGTACCAATCTAGCGCTTTGCCTTTAAAAGATGTAGCGAGAAGCCTTATAGCTACATTTTGTGCTGTAATCCCATGTACCAGACAGACATCCACCACATCCTGTAAATTTTTTGCTGGTGTTCTTGAGCCATCTCCGGTAAACTTGGGTATAGCTTTCATGGCTGAAATCGGGATAGTACGCTAGACAGTGGGTGCTACCGAGGCTACTAGGGGACTTCCGGCGTCCCATGCCACATAATTTCTATTGGCTGCCGACAACATGGTGAGAGGAATGGGTGGCAGGAATGGAACGGTTACCAACTGATTTGCAACTTGCATTGTTCCCAATGGAGGTACTATTAAACTAGGATTTCCTGCGGTTTCAGATCTAGTTACATGCCAATGGCTCATACATCCTTCTAAAATGCAACTTAATTTAAGCTTTGTCCCACCGGGCGTGCCAGAAAATGAACAAACTGTTGACACCAAAATTTGACGAGGTAATAGTGTCTTATGGGAAACTCAGTTTATGGGGGACCTTTTATGCTAAACTGAGTGACCTCTGGGTTTTTAGAGAAGCTGATTTCTTTTGTAATCGGGTTTGGAAGGGAAAAGGAAACATATATAATAAAATAAAGTCTAACCTAAGGCAATGTGCCAAGACTTAATGATAGGCATGATAAATCATAGATCTAAGGGCCCAAATGGTGTTTGTAGTGTTCCAGAAAATTAGAAACTAAAAATTACAGCATAGACAATACATTCATTAACATAAAATAATATTGCATACATCCCTACTGCCAGGAAAAGTCATTTAGACATGGTCTAGGTTTGTAAAATTACATTCAACATATATAGAAGTTCTCAAATGAAATGTATAAACAATAAAAGGCACAGTTAACAGTTTGATTAAATAGCATGAAAAAATAGAAAGGCCGAACAATTGGCACTGTCTGAGAGTCTTTGCAATAAAATAAAATAGCAAAAACAAAGGCCTAGTGTCTATTACCAAAAACCAGTGTTTCTCCCAAATTTTGGACCCTTTTCTCACAACAGAGAAAAGTATATATAGTAGGGAAAAGCCCCCACTGCTTCAGAGAGCAGCAACAGAAAAGATTTCACAATCCCCTGGAAATGATGCAAGAATTAGAATATTCCCAAAACCATTGCAACAGAAACGATCTGGAACCAAGCATTCAGTCACTCCAAGCATGGGTGCATCCTCTCCAAATGATGGTGGTGGTCCTGACAAGGCCTAATTAGACAAGTGTAACCATCCTATGTGAATGATAATGACACGCAGTGGCCAATAGCATCATTAGGCTCATCTAGTCAATTGCCCGAATATGAGATCCATTGGCTAGGCAAGTGGCAGCCTTTCATTTCCCATATGAACCTCTGTCTTTCGCCGTTGAGGACTTGCATTAATGCTACATGTGTCGAACGGGTAGAGAACTTCATCAATAATGGAGGGAATGATCACCAGCCGGGCACAAAAGATACATGTGGCAGAATTTCACTGTCTGTGGTTGTTACTTCATCTCTATGCTGAAAGATTTGTGAATAGCAGACACGTAGCAAGAGTGCACCACATATAGCAACTATGGGGCCCGCCAAATTTTTTTGGGAATGAGGGCTTTGTTGCACCTAAGCGGAGTCTGATGAGATAGTAAGAAAGTATAATCAAAAGAATCCCGCAACCGCAACATGTGGAAGCATAGCGGAGCTTTCTGGGATGTGAAAGGAATGCAGAGACTCAGGGTTGTGAGAAGTAGACACGTGGAGTGGGAGAGAAGAACCTAGATAAAAGACCAAGTTGATTACTTGCGATGCACGGGCCAAAGCATAGAGGAAAATACACCCGAAGGGAGCTAGTTAAATATTTATTAATAGATCCCACCTAAGTTTTTGGGCTTAGATCTAAATTTCACATAAAACTAAGAATTTCTTGAAAAATGTATCCCAAGCTTAGCCTAATGGGACTCATATGCCACAACTAGTTTATGAGTCCCATTTATCTTAGACCTAATTTAAATTCAAATTCTTGGTGGGATTTTATTATCCTAGATTTGATGTCGATTGGTAGTGTTGTAATTTTGGGAAATTTGGCATAAACAAGTATAAATACAAGGTTATTTAACTAATTTTATCCTAGCAAGTTACAATTCATTTAGCACTTTTTGAGATAAAGCATTCTAGCATTCAAGAGCATTCAGGAGTAATTATCAAGCATTTTGGAGCATTATTCAAGTATCAAGCATCATGTCAAAGTCATCATGCATCATGTTTTTTTTGTCAAGCTAACATTTGTGATGTAGGGTTTTATGATTCAAGCAAGCATTCAATTCAAGATCCATATCATTCAAGCAAGATTCAAGATCCAAATTCATGTTAGCCATTACTTACAAGATTGCAGCCTTTTTTTCAAGGGTTTGGTGAGTTGTAATATTGTATATTTGTTCATTCACCATTCCTATATTATATTTGATTTCATTTCAAGGTTTGATTACCAAAACGGGGTTTGACCAAGGCAAACCCCTATCCACTAAAAGAACAACATTTTTTCCTTCTCTTTGATGTGTGATTTATATATTTAGGCTGAAGATTCATTGAAGAGCAAGATTGGAGAAACTTTTTCAAGGTTACAAAGTTGTCATCCACATTGCGAGATCATTGAAAATCACCTACAGGTTGCAATTCAGTGTTTCAAAACCAAACATTTGTCAAGAGGGAAGCTACAAGAGAATATTAAAGGATATCAGAGTTTTAGTTCAACCCTAATAAGGGACTAAATTACCACTTGAGGAATATGAGTCTAGTATACCTATTTTCAAGTATTTTTTGTTGGTCCTAGTTCAGTAGTTCCAGATTTTAGTTTTAGCCTAAGACTCTAAATTAGGACTAAATCACCCCTACTGGTGTATGATTCCTAGTGTGCTTCAAAAGTCAACATTTCTAGGATTTCAAACCTCAATTCAAGTCTCTTCAGTTTCTAGGTGCACCTCTGTACTTTATCAGTCTATTATTCTGATTTTCATTTTCATAATCTAGGTCATATAGTTAGGTTTTGTATATCATTTACATTCATAGTCTTTCCAAGAACTTTCTTGGTGGTGAACCCCCTTTTAGTTTTTAATCACACCCTAGGACACCTTATTGCAGATCTCTTTCCCTCATTCTATCCCTTAATTGAGATCTCTAAGGTATCCTTGCGTGAAACCTGTAGGAAATTGGTTGCTCTATCTCCCTAAATGTAGAGCCACTATTTTCTATGTTTCATTTTGTTGAACCTAGCCTTTAGAATACATTATTTTTTATTTAGAGTGCATCATAGTCCTAGATCTATCTTGCATTAAATTTTCATTTGGTCTTGCATTAGGTAATTTGCATCTAGGGTTTCTAAATCTTGCATTAGTGAAAGTGCATATAAGTTGTATTTTTGAATCTTTCATAATTAAATTTTATTTGAAAACTATAATTGCACTTAGTCTAGACATCATACAAACTAGAAAACCTAACATTCACTCAAAAGTTTTTGAAATTTGTGTAAAAACCATAATCTGGGACTCATACACCCCTTTGGGTGATTTAGTCCTAGTATAGGTGGTTTTTCTTGATTTTTAGGTATTTTGTGTTGACTGTTTATTAGCATTTGAGCCCCTAGAAAACCCTGATTGGGACTCATACACCCCTCTAGGTGATTTAGTCCTGTGTTAGATCTTAAATAACATTTTACAGCATTAAAAACCTTGTTTTTGTGCTTTTGTTTGTTGTTGTTAGCTTTCTGTTTCTATTTGTAGAATTTATATTTCATTCATTTCATTGCATCTAGCTTAATTTCATTTAAATTAGAATTAGAGAATATAATTTATCTTGTGTTCATTGCATCTTGCATTCCTTTATTATCCCTGGGTGATCCCACAAAGTTGTTTACAATTTCTGGGAGATTTTGATTTTTGATGAAATCACACATTTTTAAAAAATATAATGATTTAAGACTTAAAAAAGTTCCATTTAAAGCATTCCAATTGAAGAGAATTTGGTCAAACTACCTTAGATCAAACCCCCTTGGATAGAACCCCACTAGTTTTAAACCATACCTATAACGGAGTCTCCTTTACACCTATCAAAATGTTGATAAAAAACCGCTTTTGATTTACCTTTTGGAGGATCAAATGAATTCATTTAAAATTTATTTTTTGTAAGATGTAGTCCTTATTATAAGCTTCCCAAAAAGTATAATTTTAAATAAATTTAATTTTATTAATATATTTATTTTTTATTTCTTGTGAATGTAGATTTTTCACTAAAAATCAAGATCTTTGTTCTACATGTGGAAAAATAGCAGATTATCAAAAAAAAATTTGAAAAATATGAGTGTACCAGATATTGAATTCCTTAATCCAACAAAAAAAAGTAAATTGAATTTCGATACATACAAAAAAGGTTACGTGTTATACGTTCGCACTATGTCTAAATTGCAATTGGTTTGACTTCAAAACTTGATTAAAGAAAAAATATTCAATAAAAAACTATCTAACCAAGTGGAAGCACTAGATATCAGAGTTACAAATCTAGATTCAAAAGAATTATAATTTTATCCTTCATGGAAAAAAGGTTGTGTATTATATGGTGAATGTCACTTTTTAAAAATGTTGTTTTCTGAAAAAAACTAGTTTTTGAGGGAGATGGAAAAATAAGTGCAATATGATTCCAAAAAAATTGAAAAAAATATATTTAGAATCTACAGAAAAAATTTCACGAAACTGTCGTTTACATCATCTACAAATTCCTCACAATTTAACCCCTATAGGTGCCCAAAAGTGAAGATATAGTTAAAAAAATATATTTTAGTGTCTAGTTTGGCCAAAAATTGTAAACCACTATTGTGGGATCATCCCCCTTGCATGAGCTTTACAACTTTGTGTCTTATTTCTAATACTATAGTGAGATGATGTTCGAGACTCATGTCATCCCGCGATAGGACAATCATCATGGATCTTGGGTTATCTAGCTCTTTCACTACTAGTATTGACACTAGTTCACTAGGTATGGACCATACCCTTAACAACTCTTTGCCTTCAAGTAGTGTGACAAGTTTTGAAACAATGGTTGCTCATATTCTGCAAGAAAACATAATCCAAAACCATGAATATTTAGAAAACCTACAAAATTAACTGAGTACTAAAAGCATTTCAACCACTACTATTCGTACTATAGATAACATACATCGCATGATTGAAAGAAAAGGAGTTGAACTTGTGTGTAAGCTAGCTCAGATTTTTGGAAAACATCTTACCTCAACGGCTAGTGATTCCCTACCTTTAAACAATGTCCAAAGTCAAGGAGAAACTCAAATTCCTTCTCTCACAACCATTGCCTCTATTCCTACCTATACCAACCCTCAAGTTACAAAAACGATGAAACCTACTAGTAATGCCATTCCTACCTTGGGTATTTCCACTAGCATTCCTAGTACCTTTGTGGCATCGCACGTCATATCTCCTACCACTTTACTTCCAATAAGCATTCCATTCACTTCCCCCTTGAACACATATACACCTCCACCATATTCACCTCCATCTCAAAACACAAACAATGACGCTATTCTCAACCAGCTTTTGCAAAAAATTTCATCCCTTCAAATAAAAATTTCCACCATAAACCAAAATCAAAATAGCCAACATAAATGTATGTCAAAAGCAATCCCTTATCCTTGGAGATATTAAGAACGTCGATACTACAAGGTCTAGAGATTCCTAGATTTGAGGAATATGAGGGGAAAGGAAATCCTTTTAACCATGTTTTTGCTTATACTGTCTTATGTAGTGATTTTTTCATTGAGGATAAGCTCTTGGCTAAGCTTTTCCCTAGATCTTTGAAGGATACCACCTTAGAATGGTTTTCCTCATTACCAAATAACTCAATTTGTTCATTCAATGTGTGGGAACCCCAATCCTAGTACCTACAAAACAATGAGAACAACCACATTAAATTAGAGATTGCAAGCAAGAACAAGGATTCCCCATGAAATCCATTCAACAAAACTCAAATTAGGAAATAAAAATGAAAAACACAATGAAATAACAAAATAAAGATTGAATCCTAATTAAGCAAGCAAACTCTTCATCCCATGGCGGAATTGGTGCCAATTTGATGTGAAAATTGGCCCTTTCCAAATTCCTAATGATGCAAGCTTGATGTGATGAAGAGATTTGATCCACTTTGTAGATGTTGATGAATGCTCCAATAAGAAAATCTGCATAACCTAACTATGATTCAAAAAGTGGATGAAATTTGATAGATATTTGAGCATGGTAACTTTGCATAATTTGTGGATGATAAAATGAGGATATGAGCTCTTTATTTATAGAATGCCAAGATGGATGAATGTCCAAATTTGAGCAATGTGGGACTAACATTCATCTAATGGCAAGATGCCACTTGTCAATCTATGAGTGGATGGAGGATGTGCAAGTTTTGAGGATTGCGCCAATAAATGCATATTTTTGAATTTTAAATTTGTTGAAATGACTTGCAAGAGGGAATGGAAAATGCAATAAATGCCACTTGGCTCAAGGAAAAGGACATGTAAGATGGAGTAAATGCCTTGTTGGATATACATGTCAACTTGGAATTTGAATTCAAACTTGAAGGAATATTCCAAAAGATGCCTTGTTGAGGAAAATAGAGTATTTAATAAATCAATTAAATCAATTTTCATTTGCAAGTGGGAAAAACTAGAGGATGGGACATGAATTAGAATTAAATTAATCAAGGGTTAATTAATTTAATAGGAGGTTAGATGATGTGACTTATTTGACTTCGATTTTAGAATTTACTTAAATCAAATAATGAGAAGAATGTGATGAGAGATTAATTAAATAAATATTTTGATTTATTTAATTAAAAGAGATGATGTTAGATCAAATTAAACAAGGTTTTAATTTATTTAATTTAATAGATAGACTTTAGAGATTTACTCAAATAAAATTGATTATTTAATTAAATAGGGATAATTAGATCAGATGATTAATTTAATTATCGAGAAGAGGTGACTTAATTAGATAATTGATTTATTTAATTAAGAGAGGAATATTGATGAATTTCATCAAATAAGGGAATTTGATTAAATGGTTAGACTGAGGGATGATTCAAGATGAAACAATGTTAGTAGTCAGGATCAAATGCACAATGTCAATCGGTATATTTTGCGTGTCTACATTTTGCCCCTCTTTGAAGCAATGCACTCGTTGCGTTGGTTTAAAGAATAAACGATCTCGATCAAAGTTGAAAACATTTTGTTATTTAAAATCTTTCCCCACTACTACTTGGCAAGAGAAAACATGCCATTATATTGCCTCCTCGATCAAGGATGAAAATTTCAATTTTTGGGTGATCTCGCGAAAAAGAGGACAAGGTGCCCGACAAGTCTGAAAAGGCTCCAAGAAGCTAAAAATGTATCTAAACGCAATAAAACAATGTAAAACAGGCCTCAATTGGACAAAAACAGATTCAAGGGTCCAAAACCCTAGTAGGACATCCAATTAGGGTGAAAAAACCCTAATTTTCAAGCTTAAAAGGGGCCTGAGGGGTCACTTTCAAGTCATTTTCACACACAGCCATTAGCAACCTTGAGATTTGAGCTCTAACCTCCTAACGATATGGCATAATGACAGCTTCCCCTACACATTTTTGATCGAGTTTGGACGTACCAGTGGCCACCCAACATTGTGACCCCGGTAAGTGACCCTTTCTTGAGCTTTGTTTTTATTTTTAGCCTTCATTTAATGCATTCAAAGTCAGTCCTTCTGCAGTGACGCTATATAGCACTGCTCAAAAATCAAACTGCACCGCTCGGTATGATATTGCGCCACGATGGCAGAGTTTGGAGTTTGAAAACTCTGACGCTGAGCTCGTGGCTAGTGGGCTGATTTGCAAAGTGCCACGCAACAGTCTTTTATTTGCTCAAAGTGCGCCGCTCAGAGGGAAAGTGCACTGCAACGGTGCTATTTTAGCTTTTTATGCCCTAGCATTGGAGTTTTATTTGAAATAAAACTATGACAACTTCACAGATTTTGACGTAGAGTGATTTCTTGGACGTTAGACGAAGAATTTTTCAAAAAATTTAACATGGTGACCTTCCTTGATGCAAGACGCAGGGAGGGAGCTCTACTCCCGAGAGCACAGGTCAAGAGATTTGTTCGGTTACTTGCGAGATCTCAGTGACAGAGATTAGGATCGACTTCAAGATATGGGGCTGTGGTATATTGCCTATTAAGCGCCCATCTGTACTCACCTGGGGATGCTATCATCACTGGCCGAGAGATGGCACAACAAAACTTCTTCATTCCATCTTCCCACTGGTGATGCCATCGTCACCTTGGAGGATGTTTAGCGCATCCTACGATTGTCGATTCATGGTCGGTGGGTCATTTTTTATATGGAGGGGTGTAATGCTTGCCACAGGGTCCTCACCACATAGGATGTCGTTATATGTGAGGGGTAGATCGAGCTGGAGCGACACAGGACTCTGGCACCTCCTTTCTTCTCGGTTGTTGTAGCAGCTATTTTGGGTCTCGTTTCCCCAGATAGACGAGGTCGATACTTCATTCTCAGTTGGGGGCACTGCTAAGAGTGGATGGTTCACGATAGGCCAGTTCATTTTGCATGGGGGTCTGTTCTTCTTGCCTCTTTGTACAGGGATCTGCATGAGTATCGGAGCATACATTACACTTCTTCATGTCTGGGCGTAGGAGCACATTGTTGTTCTACGTCCACATGTTGTTCCAGTTTTGATGGTGTCAAACGATCCCCTCGTGTGGTGCTACAAAGGCGGTGTGTCCTTCACACATAGAAGTGAGCACGGGATCCCCTATTGGAGGAGGGTCCTCAACGAGATGCAGGTGTTCACATAGCGACCATACCTTGGTCGGCCCAGATGGGTCGGCGATGTAGATCAACTGTTCTTTGCCCGCCAGGACCGGTACATGTAGGGGTGAGAGCTCACAATGATTGAGAGGTACCTACCTGGACACGTGCAACACAAATTTGGTGAGCCCCAGGATCGTCCTGATGATGATTATGTGGCCATCTTCACCCGCACCATGATATAGGTTTCATGGGGGCACTATATTCCTGCCTTGGAGGCCATTGACAGTTTCAGGTAGTTAGTAGCTCAGTCGTGGGCTTATGATCAGGGGCCTGCAAATCCAGGCACGACATAGGCATACAGGGATTGGTTCCAACCTCCACTAAGATTGACTATTCCAGGTGTAGTCCCCGATTAGTGGAGAGTGAGAGGCAGAGGGGGAGGATGAGGACTGAGGGATGGTACTCAACAAGAGCAGTCGGTTGGGCCTCCAGTTCATCCAGGTCACGCAGATGTACCGATGCCAAATCAGCAGCAGGTGCCACCAGGTGTACCACCATAGGTTGGGGACGAGGATTAGCCTTAGATACAACCATGAGCCCATCCAGCAGTGTAGCTAGTATTGCAGCTAGCAGGGCAGGTGGATCCCCGCAATGTGTTGATTACGCAGTTGCAGGCTCAGGTCCAGACCATGACACTTAAGAGGGATCAGGCTAGGATTGAGATAGGTTAGCTCAGGGCTGAGAGGGATCAAGCCATACAGCAAAGACAATCCATATATTTATAGGTAGCCATATAACTATGCTAGAGAAAGCAGCTAGAGAGCATAGTAGCCTCCTCCTCCCAGGGTATAGTGTCCATTCGGTCTTACAGGGATGCCGTCTGAGAGGTCGTGTACTATCAGAGGAATTATCATGAGGCCATACCCAGAGGAGCACAGGTTCCAGAGTACTCATAGCAGACCATCCATAGACCAGCAGAGGGTCACGGTGATAGGGGCGAGGGAAGCATACATGGGGACAAACCTTGATCAAGATGACACTTGTGTCTTATGGGCTTATTTTTTGATAGCCCAATGGGCCTTTTTTGACTGATTGACATACATGTACAGTGATCTGATTATTCCTGTATTATGACAATTATTTGATGATATATATGATATGAGGATGATTTTGATGTGATGTGATGTGTACCATTTATTTATGCATGGATGATTTTATATCTATATGTTGTGCAATGATGTTTATGATGTTATATGATGTATGCATTATGTACATTTGATTATGACTAATAGATCTATATTATGTTGACTTATGATATGCAGATGTATTTATGTGATGTGCAATGGTGTTGTCTATATGATGATCTATTTATGTTGATGCAAATGGTGATGTGATGTGTGGTATGTAATTTAATATGCAAAATGATATGGAAATGATCTATGGTGTATGCGTGAAATGATATGTGAATCCTGCTTATATATGAAGTGATTATGGATGGATGTATGCTTTGTATGTAATGAAATTTGTATATTCTTATTTATGCTTATAATGATGTGTAATGATTTATGCAATGAATGATTTATGATGCTATTTATGAGATGAAATGGATGATGTAATGCGATGGTCGTGATATGATGCAAATGAGATGGTTTTATGTAATGTAAATGAGATGGTTTTTTAAGATGCTTAGAATAACAAATATTATTATCCTAACATGATAATGTAATGTATGTGATGCATTTAATATGATGCAATGATATGTTAATACAAAGTGGTATGATGATGTGTAATGTAATATGAATGTAATGTGTGAGAGTATGTATGCAATGGACTAGCTTATAATGCTTATGCACCTATTATGTATGATTATGCAATAGGTGGTAATGTGAAATGGTTATGAAATGAAAATGAATGTTATGCGATGATTTATGTGATAAATGCAATGGATGTGCTTATCTATGAAGAATGCTTATAATAACATGTTTATATGATGGTGGAAATGCAATGCATATGTTTCCTATATGATATGTTTATGCCATATGCTAATGATTTGTGGATGCAAAATCAATGATGATGATGACGAACTGTCATAGTACCTTGTTAGTACGATGAGAAAGAAGGGATGAAAGAGGAGAAGTCATTTCAACAAGACACAAGATGATGAAAATGAAAATGATGATGATTACTTGCCTAGGAGTTGGGATTTTCAAAGGGACACTTTTCTTATGTTTGATAACACACATGGTACAATGCATAAGGTATAGAAAACCAGGATGGTGTTGTACCTAGTGTGATGGACTTTGACTTGACAAGAAGATAGGAGTATCCTTGTTCACACCTAACATACAGAAACCTTGCTAGGATGTACTTTAGAAGTTTCAAACACCTCAGACCAAAACACAGAAAGGTATAACCTATCAATGCACAATAGTTAACAAGTTACCCAAAACCTCCTCCATACATACCTAACAAAGCAAGTATTCGCCAAGGTTATTTTACAAGAACACCTAACAAGCATAGCAGAAAAAAGATAATGATAGTTGCCCCATTCCTATTTCTCTAAATCCTCTTGTTCGGATATCATCGAGAAGTCCTTGGAATGAGCACAATAAAATAAATCAACAAAAAAGATCAAGTACGCAAACAAGCCAATGTTCTTAATACTTCTAGCCAAAGGGATTTGTTTTGATAGGATAAGAATCCAAGTGATATCCAAAATGATGCCCATTGTCGGAATGATATATTCTAGGACATACATTGTATAGGATGATGATGGTTTGATAAGTTGATTGATAGGTTGTTGATATAAGGTTGATTGACATGTTTGAAAATGATCAAGAGTTTGATTTTTTTTAAAGGATTATTGTTTTCTTTTGATTTTATGATTAAAGCTTGCTTTTGCTGATTGCTATGCTTGTTTTTGTTTATTTTTCCAAAGGATGAAGGTGATGATCAGTTTATTATGGATGATTGATTATTGTGGGTGAAAACGAAATGAGACAAATGGATTTTTTCAAATATTGTGATTTTTTGACGTTTTTGGAATGTTTTGAGGCTATTTTTGGTATTTTCAAGATTTTACAAATGTTTTGATTTTTGATTTTTTGAATGTTTTTGGATTTTATGTTTTTTGAATGTTTTTTGGATTTTGATGTCTCAGGGGCTGATCAAAGATGATCCTTTCCTACGTTTAAGCTCGGAGACAATGTAGTTTGGATTCCATGTTTTTGATATTTTTCTGACTTCAACTTGTTTTTGGATTTTTTGATGTTTTGGATGTTTATGGATTTTTCACATGATTTTGACATTTTGGATATGGATATGTCTGATAATATTAGTGCCCTGTTTGGGATTTTGTTGAAAACCAAGCTAAGGTTGATTGATCGAATTGATGGATTGATGATGATGATAACATTGTTGATGATGCACAACAATGTAAGGATAGTGTTAAGTAACACAAGGATTGAGATGTTGATGGGATTGATGATGATAACATTGTTGAGGATGCACAACAATGCAAGGATAGTGTTAAGCAACAAAAGGATTGGGAAATATATCCCCAAGATGATGATGGGTTTATTGGATTCAATTGATTAGGATTTTGAAGCTTGATTTGGAACAAAATTGTTTTGAATGATTTGATGTGACATTTGAAGTGCAACTTAGATGCAACTAATAGTGATTACTTGGATTGATGTTTGATGAAAGATGAAGCCTAATAAGGAATATATTTTTGTCAAAATATGCCATGGGCTAGTGATTTGGAAATTTTCTCACAAGTGCTTTGACCAAGTTTATTTCATGTTTTCCAATGTTTGGATCGCCACATAAATTTGGAGGATATAGATCAATATATATTCCTGAATCAAGATGTAAATATCTGCCCCTGGTGTCTAGCAATGTATGGAATGTTATGGATGGATGCTCGGATAAGTGTATGGATGGATGGATATGGTAAGCATGCAAAGGATGCCAAGGATTATCTTGTAATAAGATAAGGTGTTCGGATAAAGAAACCTCATTTGGATAGTGCTTCATGGCTCAAATAATGCTGCATAGGATAAGATCTATGAAAATGGCCCATGCCAAGATGTTTACCACGAGCAAGCTTAAAGTGTGCACCAAACTTTGTCAAGATCAAGATATCGTGGACTATGTATGCAGATGAATGAAAATGGATTGGATAAATGGTTTATGGATGAATGGATTTATTATGGCAGAGATGGATGGAATGATGGCTTTATTATGGATAGGATGAGATGATTTCAACTGAACAGGTGCACATAGATGCTTGATTCTACACATGATGCCTATTTGCAAGGTTTTCATCATGGTACTTTCCCAAAGCCCCACCAATGCAGTTTTCACTAGAGGACAATTTTTATCTTTATTGTTTTCAATCATTTTTCTGATTTTTTTGGATTTTCATTTTTTTTTTTTTTTGGTTTTCCCAAAATATTTTAAGCTTATTTTAAACCACCTTTTGGTGTTGATGTAGAAACTTCTCTCATAATGTGTCATCTATATCTTTCTTGAAGAAGCTGCTTTGATAAGATACATGCACTTGAATACAACTTTTGAGATTCCTGATCTGCTTCGTTGATACCGGAGTTGACTTTGTCTTTGTGCGCACATCACGATAGAGTGCCTTCTGAATCCTTATGATGAAGGGTCATTGGCAATACATGGTCAATTTTAGAATTGGATATCATGCGTGGAGGTGTGGATAGAGTGTGTTTAGGGATAAGAGATGGATTGGCTGATAGTTTGGAACCTTTGACTCTCCAAACTTGGAAAGATGAGCAATGATGGGTGGATACAAAACTGTGAAAGGGATTAGGACCAACTGCTTGATACACTTTGTACGTCACTTGAAAAGCCTATTTTTTCTTTTGTGGACATCTTTGATGGATACTTTTCCCTTTTTTATTTTGCCCCATAGTTTCTTTGACTGATGGAGTTTGATAGGGATGATCTTTCTTTATATTCTTTGGTATCCATGTGTATTTGATTTGTCCATTATGCTTCTTAGCTTCTTTTTCTTTAATAATGTTCTTTGTACTTTGATTCAAATCTTTCTTTCAAAGTTGGTCCCAATTCATGGATGGGGTGATGCGTGGAAGAAGATTCATGATGTGACTGGTCGTAGTATTGGTATCAGTTTCATCATAAGGATTCTTCGTGCTCCCTATGTTGATGTTTGATTGAGACGAAGTTTCCCCCAGTATGGTGGTAGTAGTGCCTTCATGCTTTGATTCTGCTTGTTCCAAGAGCTCTTGTTTAAAATGCATTCTCTGATAAATGACCACTGCAGATGATGTTATTTTGATTAGATGCTCTGCTGACTCTAAAATATCCTATTCTATTTGACCAGTTTCCTTGAGTGGATAATGTTGGATATCCTCATCCCTAATTTCCTCAGTCTAAATTTGGGATATATCTGATCCTGATGTTGACAACTCAGTTTGACTATAGGAATTGATAACCTACTCTTTTTGTGTAATAATGTCAGGAGTAAAAGAATCTTGTTCTGAATGAAGATCATCTACGTGTCCATCCAAAGAAAGCATCTCATGGGTAGATGGAGGAATATGTGTTATGTTGATGTGATAATCATTTGTGACATATTGTATAGATAGGAGACTGTCCATTAGATCATTGTAGTGTCCTGGAGATACAAATTCTTGATCTTGAATGATTTCAGAGTTACTTTCGACATGTTTTGGATCAAGTTCTTGACATGGGTCAGTTTCAAAGGATGGATTGCTTATAAAGGGTTCTTGGATGTCGTCATTAGACATGGTAAGTGGTTCAATATCCTCAAGTGTTGAGCTTAGGGTTCCTTCAATATCTGTAACCATGAGATTGAAGGATGTCAATATGTCTTGGAAAGGACCATTGCCATACTTTGGTGAAAGACATTGATCATGCTTTGGCATAAATTCTTGAGATATGTCCTGGAACTTATGAGGTGATAGAGAAATTTTCAACATGATTATTGGTTGATGGATCGTAGATTATGTTAGTGGGATCAAATAATTCTAACACTCCTTGAAATAGATCACTAAAAAGTGGCTCTTGATGTATGGTGAGTTGATCATCGGATGGGGTGGAAACATCTTCAAGGTTCTCATCGATGGAGAGATCTTGATCATTGTTTTCAACAATTGTGGTGGAGGGATTTCCAATGTCTTCGACCATAGGGTCAAATGATGTTGAAATTTCTTGAATTGGATCATTGTTGGGTATTGTTGGTGGATTTTGATCATGATTGAAAAGTGACTCTTGATGTATGTTGATTTTATCTTTAGATGAGGTGAAAACATCTTTATTGATTGATAGATTTTGATCATTATTTTCAACAATTATGGTCGGGAGATTGTGGATGCTATCACTAGTGGTTGAATTTTCATCATTATCCCCAATAGTGATTATCTTTCGATCAATGAAGTCTTGGATGAGATTTTTGAGTTGAATATAACTTGATGTTGTGTGTCCCTTTGTTTTGTGATAATCAGAATGGTGCTCCTCATTATACCCTGGTGGTTTAACTAGGGGTTCTTGATAGTTCCCATAGATGGGGAGCTTGATGAGATTTTCTTGTACCAATTGTTGTAGGACTGATTCAATTGGTCTCCCTAGTAGTGTGTATTTCTATTTGTTCCCTTGTGAGATTTTCACTTGACCTTGTGGTGATTGATTTTGGAGATGTGATTGGTCTTCCAGATATGGTGATTGAGTTTTGAGACATGGTGATTGATCTTCGAGATGTGGGGGTTGGATTTGTTGATGTGGTTGATCTTGATATCTAACTTCTTAACTTTGGAGATATTGTTCTTGATGTGGTTGTGGACACAACTCAATGCTTTGATGACATGGTTCAACCAATGGAAGAGTGTATTGACTTTGGAGTGAAGATATCTCTTGGCTCAATAATTCAATTAGTTTGGCATGTGAAGCAAGTTGTTCTAGTGAAATTTGATCTTGATCTTGATTTTGAATCCATTGATTTGGCTTTTGTTCAAGCAGATTTGGGATGTACACTTGTGGTGTTTGCATGGGATCATGGGAAAATTGATTTTGGACAATGTTCTGACTTGGGATGATGTTCAGATTTGGCATTATGGGTTGAAATTGAACATTGTTGATGTTGGGAATCATATTTCCTTGATTTAGGTAACTTTGATTTTGCATGGTGATACCTTGACTTGGATCAATACATGGAGTCGTTATCATCGTGTTTGGACTTTGAACAAAATTTGTGTGACTGAAAAACATATCTATCCCAAAGTTTGCCAAGTTTGGATTCAAAATGTTCATGTTTGGTAAAGTTGTACTTGGTACATTTACATTTGGCATATAGGGATTTGGTGGGATGATGTTGTTCATTTGAGGGCTCATGCATTGATTGTTTGGTGGATAGACTTGTAATTTTGGACTTTGATTTAAATCTACCATCGGAAAATGTATTCCAAGATTTAGATTGGGCATACTCACATTTGTACTTTTGATGTTTGTAGGAGAGAACGATCCCTTGTATGGATTGTATAAATGTGAGTGTTGATAATCAATCGAAATTGTAAAGCTTTGAAAGTTCAATTGATTTGGATTACTCATGATGTGTGGATCAAGTTTATATTCCATGTTCTTCTTGTGTTTTGACCTTGTTGACCTCTAAGGGATTTAGGACCAATGATGAGATGAAGGATGAAAGGGGTGAATGATATGGGTGTCTAACATTTAGGAACTTTGGATCAATGCTAGACTTAGGGCTTGATTTTGATTGGTTTGATTGGATTTGGATAATGAACTTGTAAACCTTAAGATGTTAGATGTTATCTTAGGATGAACTTGTTCAAAGGGGTGCTAATTTAACTAGAGGTATGAGAAAGGATGCATTCCCATACTCCTAACTAAACAAGGTGATTTTAATTTTGATGATTTACCCAAGTATAGAATGATGTTTCCAAAGCTCTAAAGTTGTTTGTGCAACATGAAGTGTTTGATTTGATCCTAAATGAACCTAAGAAGGACTTGTTTACTAGGCCAAGATAGTGAAGAACATGCCTTTCTCTAAGAGTAATTCAAAATTAAAAGACCAATGTTTGCATGAAAACCATATGACCAAAAGATGCCAAGTACATGTGTGGGATCCAATTGATTCAATATTTGCTTAATGGATTCTTTTTATCACAAACACTTCTTGATTAGGTTTTCAACTGATTGTCTAATGTCCTAATTTTCTTTCATCCCACAAAATACATTATGCGGAAATCAAGGAAATCAAGGAAAAGGTTTCCTAATGTTGACCTTAGTAGGAGCAAATTGAGATGAAATCCAAATGCTTAGAAGCCTCTAAGGATAAAATCCCAAGGGAAAGCAATAGCATGGGAATTCGTTCAAGGATATTTGCTTCTCCTAAAGGGTTTGAGATTTGATGCTCATGTTGAATGTTGGTTTTCCAATGTTTTCGATCAAAGCACTGTGTTTTCAACTAACTCACAAGCAATATAACATCCTAGCTCAATTGGTACATTTTTCTTGGTGGGCTTTCCTCGTGCCCTTCGTAGTAGAAGAGATTATTTTACATGCAACCAAGGAGAGAGTATAAAGGTATGTTAAGAATGAAGTCTTAACCTCTATACTTTAACTAAGATCGGACATGGCAAGTAACTTCTTGGAATCTAAGTTCCAATGCACCACTTTGATAAACTCGTTGGATGGACTGGTTGGTTACTACAAACAAGGGTTTTAGTTTAGACTTTCCATTCGTGGAGATTGACCCATACGGCGAGAGTCCCTTTTCAGATCCATCTCGTCAAAGCCAACTGCGTGATACTGGCGTTTACTCCAATACCCACATTTATATCTCGACTGGAAATACTCTTGGCTTTAGAGTGTTATTGGTTGAGTCATTCCCTTGGGTGAGTACTTTTTCCCCAAGGCAGGCCCTCTAAGATAACAAAAGTGAGTAAAGACAATATTCGTAACTCGATCAATCTTTGTTGGCAACAAAGAGAGAATGTATGCAATAATGCTCCACTCACACTCACACAAGATTTTGTTCAATTTTTAAACCCAAAATGAAGTGTGGAGGTGATTGCTTTATCTCAACCTAAAATCATGAAAAAGGTCTTTTGATTCTCAAGATTGCTATAAAGCACGAGAGAAGCACATACATCTTTTTCCAATGAAGTTAGTTCAAGTAAGCCCTCACAAAATAAAATAGCACATGTTCATTTTAGATCCCCAAAGCAATTATGAATTCTTTTTAAAGCACCAAAAGATGAATGAGAGTTGTTTTGTTCAATTGTTAAACAAAAACAAACTCTAGTAAGTTGTAATCCTAATGTTCATTTTAATCCTTTGCGAAAAATTGAAAAGATTCTTTTTAAAACCCAAATGAAATTAGTGTTCTAAACAAGAAGAAATGACAATTCCTAGGAGTGTTAAGCAAACACTAAAGTGTTTAAAAACACTTTGATTTGATGAAATTCCATCATTATGCTTCTCCTCTTTTTTTCAATTGATCCAACCTACAAGCATGAAAACCAGTCAGATTCTGCAAAATACAGAAGTCAAAAAGTAAAAAATAGAAGATAAATTGATCATATGACAAAATGCACGTGCTAAAATTAAATTTCAACTTTTTACTCCCTACCAGTGGTGCAACCCATGACTGCGTCGTAGTTTGATTTCTCAGTGGTGTTGTACAACACCGCTTACTAGTCAGTGTCACTTTGTGTTTGGACCAGTGAGCTCGATTGCATCACCCTTTTGTTCAACATCATTGTTTAAGATTTAAATTAAAAAAAAATAGGCAGGATGGCTAAAGCGTCAGAGTTTGAATTTTTAAAGGTGCTATACAGTGATACTGGAGAGTCAGCGATGCTAAAACAATGACGTTAGGCTCCCAACGTTGGAATTTTGTGAGAAAAGTGATTAAAAAGATATCCAGCCCTCCTTCTAGCGCCAAACGTGTGAACCCCAATCCTAGTACCTACAAAAAAATGAGAACAAACACATTAAATTAGAGATTACAAGCAAGAACAAGGATTCCCCATGAAATCCATTCAACAAAGCTCAAATTAGGAAAAAAAAATGAAAAACACAATGAAATAACAAAATAAAGATTGAATCCTAATTAAGCAAGCAAACTCTTGATCCTATGGGGGAATTGGTGCCAATTTGATGTGAAAATTGGCCCTTTCCCAATTCTTAATGATTCAAGCTTGATGTGATGAAGAGATTTGATCCACTTTGTAGATGTTGATGAATGCTCCAATAATAAAATATGCATAACCTAAGTATGATTCAAAAAATGGATGAAATTTGATAGATATTTGAGCATGGTAACTTTGCATAATTTGTGGATGATAAAATGAGGATATGAGCTCTTTATTTATAAAATGCCAAGATGGATGAATGTCCAAATTTGAGAAATGTGGGACTAACATTCATCCAATGGCAAGATGCCACTTGTCAATCTATGAGTGGATGGAGGATGTGCAAGTTTTGAGGATTGTGCCAATAAATGCATATTTTTGAATTTCAAATTTGTTGAAATGACTTGCAAGAGGGAATGGAAAATACAATAAATGCCACTTGGCTCAAGGAAAATGACATGTAAGATGGAGTAAATGCCTTGTTGGATGTACATGTCAACTTGGAATTTGAATTCAAACTTGAAGGAATATTCCAAAAGATGCCTTGTTAAGGAAAATAGAGGATTTAATAAATCAATTAAATCTATTTTCATGTGCAAGTGGGAAAAGCTAGAGGATGGGACATGAATTAGAATTAAATTAATCAAGGGTTAATTAATTTAATAGGACGTTATATGATGCGACTTATTTGACTTAGATTTTAGGATTTACTTAAATCAAATAATGAGAAGAATGTGATGAGAGATTAATTAAATAAAGATTTTGATTTATTTAATTAAAAAAGATGATGTTAGATCAAATTAAATTAGGTTTTAATTTATTTAATTTAATAGATAGACTTTAGAGATTTAATCAAATAAAATTAATTATTTAATTAAATAGGGATAATTAGATCCGATGATTAATTTAATTATCAAGAAGAGGTGACTCAATTAGATAACTGATTTATTTAATTAAGAGAGGAATATTGATGAATTTAATCAAATAAGGGAATTTGATTAAATGGTTAGACGGAGAGATGATTTAGGATGAAACGATGTTAGTAGTCGGGATCAGATGCACAATGTCAGTTGGTATATTTTACGTGTCTACACAATGAACTTATTGAGGCTTTTATAAACCATTTCCAAGTGCACATGACTCTTAAGATGAACTTAGACGATTTGATGAGATGTAAGCAAAAAAATGATGAAAAGGTCATTGACTTCATTTCATGCTACCAATCACTTTACTCCCAAATCGATGCAAAGATTCTCGATCCTCACCTTGACTGGATGCTCATTGAGAACTTGCAAACTAAGATATAATATAAGCTTACCATGATGAAATTCTCTTCCTTCATACAGTTGTGTACTACCCTTCATGATTATCAAAACTCGATTAGTAGTTTTGAAACAAAACCCACCTCTAGCCATCCTAAGAAGTCCATATTTGCAAACCAAAATAATTATCAAACTTTTAGGAAATATAATAAAGGCTTCCTTAAAATAAACCCTTCTCAACTAGCTCAACATGTAGATACCCAAGTGGCTACCATAACGAAGACAACTCCTTTCACATTTGGGGATCCAACGAGAGAATTTACTCCCTTACTTGATACCCTCCATAGTATCATTTCACAACTCTTAGAATAGAAAATGATCACTTTTCCTCTCGTTAAAACTCTAGATCCTATTAAGCCTTTACCTTCAAACTTTAAATCAAATTCTTATTTCCATTATCACCGAAAAAATGGACATGACACAAAACATTGTAAGAATCTTAAACATCTTGTACAAGACCTCATTGATTTTGGTCAACTTCAAATTGGAGGTGTTAATGATCAAGGAAATAATTTCATTTCCCCTCCTAACCAAAACTTGAAAATCTTTAACAACCCTATGCCTAATCATAACATCTCATTTGTCAAATCTAGTGAAACTAAGAAGAATGATGTGATGAATGTCGACATGGATGATGACAAGATAGATACTATTGAACAAGCTCCTATGAATATTGATGAACAAGATCATATGGATGATATGGTTGGATTGATCAGAATTCTACCTCGTAAGGGCTGAAATAAAAAGCCTCTTGGCATTGCTTTCTCATCTAAAGATATAAGTAGAAATGCACTTGATGGTCCTCTTTACATAGCTGGTTGAATCAATGACAAGCCCACTAATGGGATATTAATTGATCTCATCTGTGGAGAGAATGTGATCACCATATAATTCTTACTTGTTCATGAACTCTATCAAGAAACATATGATAAATTAAAAGCATGGATAAAAATGCATAATGGTTTTGCTTGCCCTACGATGGGATTGATCACCCTTCCTTTAATAATCATATTGAAATAATTAGGTGTCTCATTCTCTTTCATCTCAATGTCAGACCAATTCCATGTGAAGCTTGGTTATCCATGGCTACGCTCCATGGAAGCTATCCCGTCGGTCATGCTTAAATGCTTAAAGTTTCCCTTTGATAATGAAATATTTACTATGCACCATAGTGGCTTTAATCATCTGTCTTCCTGTGGGAAATTTTCATTGGATTTATTTTGGCCTAAGCCTATGGAACCTATTAAACCTCATGAGGAATTATTTTCCAAATCCTATCAAAATTTCAAGGTGAAATTCATAGCAAAGCTATCTATTAAAGAAAATCAACATCCAAACTTGGTTGAAGCAATACACGATGAGCCTCCCTCTTTGCTACAACATAAAGATCCTATACTATAATAGGAGATAAATCCTTCTTTAGACATTATCATGACCTCCCATTGTGATTAACTTGGATGACGATGATGAGGTTGCTAAAATTGATGAAGAGGTGCATAATGAATTAAATACATTGTTTTCCTTTTCTATGAGCTTAAATGATAATTCTCCTAGGAAGAGTGTTGAACTTAGAAATGACCCTAGTTTGGCACTTGCTATTGTCACTTTGGCTAGTTGTCTACCTTTCATATATGATGAATACGATTGGGATGCAAAAGACATGATATAGGTTGAGTCACATGTGCTTTACTAGTCTTTTTGCATTATTTTCTTTTTCATGTTGTGTGATTGCATGTGCATAATGTGACCCCCCATATTATTATGTTTGATATTCCTCTCTCTTTGTGACATTCCTTTATTTGTATCTACATTCTTCTATATGTCGTAAACCTTTATATTTTTCATTTGTCTTGTGTTTTCCTTTTGGGGATGACACAAGGTGTCGAGACATTTAGGTCTCTTTCATGTTGACACAAAATATTTTCCTTTATCTTTTTCATTTTTCCTGTGTTTTCCTTTTGTGGATGATGCAAGGCATCGAGACATTTAGGTCTTTTCCATGTTGACCCGAAAGGTTTTTCTTTGTTTACGCTCTCTTTGTGTCATTCTTCTTGTTCCATGAGTACTTGGGGAATGATGATAGTTTCAAGCTCTCTAAAACCATTGTAGCAAAGACATACTGACCTTGAATCTATGGATCACTCATGTGTTTGGAGTTTCATTTTGGGGGCAACCCATCCTTCTCATGATGTAGCTTTATTTGGAAACATATGACTTGGCATAGGGCTTTTTGAATAAGTTCTCATGTCCTCTTTATTGTTAGCATTTATCATTTGCTACTTTAAATTAATTTCTCGTAGCATGGTGTTTAACAATTTCTTTAAAGTGGGGGCATACATTTGTATTATTATTTCATTGTGTAGTCGTCTTACTTCATGTGATTCATATTTCTCTTTGTGGTGACATTGGGTGTGATGTCCTTCAAGAGCATGATCTCTCTTAGTATATTATGTTCCTCTTAGTCGCTTGATGCGACACATTGCATACCCTAAGTTGTGAATCTTCTATTCTTCAATTAGTCCTCTCTTGGAGACATTAGACATAATGTTCCCTAAGTTAAGACCTTACATGAACTAAGCGAAACTCCTTTGAACATTTGTTACACTATTTTTGCATTTACAATTTTGGTTATATGGCCACCTTTCATAACACATTTTGCTTTCTTGTGGACCCATCTTGTTTGTTCATGTGTTTCAAGCATACGAAGCTTTGTTTACCTCATGAAGCTCAAAGTTCATTGTTGTGTGGTGTCTTATCAAATTTATCAGGTGGTAAAACTTTGGTATAGTTGTACATATGGGAGCTAAACTTAGGAATGAATTCCCAATAACCACTTGCTTGTCTATATGAGCGCATATCGGTCACGTGTGTATGTGTCTCATTGGGGGCTTACTTAGTGGACGACCTGAGGTTCCACTAGCCCTTGTGAGAATGTGTTGGTTTTCATAGTGGAAATCATGATCCAGTTGTAAAATTTCTTGGACAAACAACCTAGATTCGATCTACAATGTGTGGGACAAATGGTCAAAGCTTGATCCACCCCTTTTATTTTTGTCTTTAGCAGTGTATGCTTGTGCCTTTTTGGTGCTCCTTATATAATCTTCATGTGTGTGTGTTTGTGCCTATGTTATTTTTCCATAGGATCTTGATCCTGGGGGTTTTATCGCCCCTCTTGATCATTTTCATCCTATCTTGCTAGCATTAGTACACTTGAACCCCTCTTGATATGAGTTTGTCTACTTTAGTGTGAGCTTGAAGCAAGTTCCTCCTCTCACTAAAGTGGGGGCTAAATGTAGTGTAGAAAAATGTATCCCTTTACATCTTCACACTTGTTTGGGCCCTCCCTGCTAAAATTGGGCTTCTTTATGCCTTAATTGGCCTTATTTTGCATCCATAAGCCTTATTTAATGCATCTTTATGAGGATAATCCAAACATATATCAATTGACTAATCAAAATTTAATGATTTTGGATTGTATGGCCCATATTTAGTGATTTGGGACTCATATGCCACCTTGGGCGTATGGGTCTCACCTAAGTTTTGGGGCCTAGATCTGCATTTCACATAAAACTAAGAATTTCTTGAAAATTTTATCCCAAGCTTAGCCTAATGGGACTCATATGCCACAATTGGAATATGAGTCCTGCTTAGAGTAGAACTAATTTAAATTCAAATTCTTGGTGGGATTTTATTCTCCTAGGTCTGATGTTGGCTTGTAGTGTTGTAATTTTGAGAAATTTGGCATAAACAAGTATAAATACAAGGTTATTTCACTCATTTTCTCCTAGCAAGTTCACAAGTCATTTAGCACTTTTTGAGATCAAGCATTCTAGCATTCAAGAACATTCAAGAGTGATTATCAAAAAAATTGGAGCGTTATTCAAGTATCAAGCATCATGCCAAAGTCATCATGCATCATGTTTGTTTTTGAGCTAATATTTTTGATGTAGGGTTTTATGATTCAAGCAAGAATTCAAGTCAAGATCCATATCATTCAAGCAAGAGTCAAGATCCACATTCATGTTAGCCATTACTTACAAGATTGTAGCCTTTTGTTCAAGGGTTTGGTGAGTTGCAACATTTCATATTTGTTCATTCATTATCCCTCCCTTCTATTTGATTCATTTCAAGGTTTGATTACCAAAATAGGATTTGACCAAGGAAAACCCCTATCCACTAACAAAACAACATTTTTCCCTCTCTTTGATGTGTGATTTGCATATTTAGGTTGAATATTCATTGAGGAGAAAAAATGGATAAAATTTGGCAAGGTTATAAGGTTGTCAAAGTTGTCATCCACATTGCAAGATCACAAAAAATCACCTATAGGTTGCAATTCAATGTTTTAGAACCAAAGATTTGATAGGAGGGAAGCTACAAGATAGCATTAGAGGACATCAGAGTTTTAGATCAACCTTGATACTGGGATTAAATCACCACTTGTGGCATATGGGTCCCAGTATACCTATTTTCAAGTATTTTTTGTAGGTCTTGGTTTGGGAGTTCCAAATTTTGATTTCGGCTTGAAACCCTAAATTGGGACTAAATCGCCCCTATTGGTGTATGAGTCCTGGTGCACTTCAAATTCAACATTTCTAGAATTTCAAACCTCAATTCAAGCCTCTTCAATTTCTAGGTGCACCTCTGTACTTTCTTAGTCTATTATTCTAATTTTTCAGTTTCATAATCTAGGTCATATAGTTAGGTTTTGCATATCATTTACATTCCTAGTCTTTCCAAGATATTTCTTAGTGGTGAACCCCCTTTTAGTCTTTAATCACACCCTAGGACACCTTATTGCAGATCTCTTTCCCTCATTCTATCCCTTGATTGAGACCTCTAAGGTTTCCTTGAGTGAAACTTGTAGGAAATTGGTTGTTCTATCTCCCTAAACATAGAGCGACAATTTTCTAGGTTTCACACATCTATTATCATTTTTATCATCTTGTCTAAGGCTATTCGTGGAGGTGGAAACACCAATATGGGGGTTTGACTGAGGAAAACTCCTAAATAGCCACCCCCATCATCTCTCTTTGGTCTTATGTGTAGGTGTAGGTGTAGGTGGAAGGATCTCTTGAAATGAACTCACATGCCCTTGGATACTCTCAATGCAATCTTGAACCTTTCCACTTTTTTTTTCCTTCATTATCATTTAATATATTTATTTCAGCTATTTTTAGTTCTATACATGTACAATTTATATCTTAGTATATCTAAAAACTCACATAGAGTATTTATGTGTCTTTCAATGATGTCTCTAGTTTTCTATATGTACGGGACTACAACACGGTTGTACTATAATCTAATAGATGTGTTGTCATCTGATAGCCGCACTATCATCCAAGATAGAAAGCTCGTCGAGCTATCTAGAAGACCTTTATTCCCAATTCAATCAATTTCTGATGTCTAAAGGTTCTGAATAATTTATACATTTCATTAAAATTCACACTCCTATCCTAGTTCACTTAAGCCATGTCAACTGAGGTAAAGGAAATAAAGTTTTCCCCTTGAGATCTTGTTATCTTGAGGGTGGCAAATTTTCTTCTCTAGAATCCTTAGCCTTAGTACTAATATGGAAACATAAAATGTTAAAAATTCAATAATCTAACATAAGGTTGATCTAAAACATTATACATAAATCGAAGACTTAATATTTTATTATTTCATTAGTTAGGCATAGCTTTAGAGTAGTTTAAGTCTTAGATTGCCATTCATAATTTTTAATTTTAGATTATGTTAGGTGAGTTTCTCAATTTTAATTTAGATTTTTATAATTAATTTCCATTCAGTAGCCTGTCTCATGGTTAAAATAAATAACTTTTGGCATAGATGTAATATTAATTTATTGGTAGGTTGATTATAAATTTAATTATATAAAATTTAAATTATATTAAAAAATTAAAAGTTTATAGTTGTAGAAATAATTTTGAAACATCATTTTCTGTATGGTAGGTTCATTTAAAATTTCTAAAGAAAAATGTTAGCAATATATAATATAAATTAGAGTGTAAATAGAAAATATTAATATCTTCAACTTAAAAATATTAAATTTAATAAGGAAAATATATGATTTTATTCACTAAATTTGGATCTATCATCGAAGTAAATTATGAATTTTCTTTTAAGTTTCTATTAGAAGAATATATGTAGTAAACTAATTTACTCCACCTCAACTTTAAGAGTTCCCTTTTCAAATATAGAATAAATTTGTATAAGTATCCTTCATAAGTCTAATGTGGATTATGAACAATATAAAAGGTAAATAAAAAATATGGAATTTTTTTTAATATCTTAATTTTCTAAAGCTAAATGTTGTTACTATTATAATAATAGTATATTTTTCATTCAATTGAAATTTTATTTTAATTTATTTTATTTTTTGATATTGACAACATAGATGAGTTGAACATGTCCATGGATATTTTCCTATTACATTATCCCATATTTTCTTACTATAACACTCATCAAATCAATTATGCTTTACTCAAACATAAATTGCACTTTACCCCGTCTGAATCCCCCTCAACTAGAACCTTTAAGTATTTAGTAGTCGAATAATGAAGCACATATAATAGAAAAAAAT
The DNA here is from genome assembly GCA_007258455.2 of Sequoia sempervirens. Taxonomy (NCBI): domain Eukaryota; kingdom Viridiplantae; phylum Streptophyta; class Pinopsida; order Cupressales; family Cupressaceae; genus Sequoia; species Sequoia sempervirens. The sequence goes on from VDFB02056351.1 coordinate 31,049,517, forward strand.
AGGTATTCTCATCACTAATGTTCCTTAGATTTTGGACAATGTAAGAATAGATTTGACATCATATAGTAAGTCAAACATTAGAACACAATCTATAGTTTGTGATAGTCCTGAATCTAGAAAAGAACAATCTTCAATATAATAAAAGAATATGAAAAATATAAATGTTATTCTATTCATTTAAAAAATATCAAAATTCTAGATAGTAAGAAAACAAAAGACATACAAAAATGTCAATAAAGAAAGTAAATCTTAAAAAGAAGCAAAATTTCTTAGTAAGTAGATACAAAATATTTAGGAGAAAAATTGTATTAGCTCAACATGTCCAATTGACATTGAGACATTCAAAATAATATTTTTAATAAAATATTTAAAATTAATAATCTCTTAATACACATAAATAAAAACACGAAATATATTTAACACAATACATACCCAAGTGTGAAAGTTGCAGTAGATTTCTCTAATAGTCAAAATAAGTATTATATTAGACTTATCTAACTATCAAATAATTAGGAATCGGTCTCACTCATCTTTACTGAAAATATTTAAATAAATAATTTATGAACTCAATCTCATTAATTTTAAATTTATTTATCACACAAACAATTGATTTTTTTTGAAGAAATGACAATACATGTATAATCATGAATTGCACTAAGACTAGTGCATAGATGTCTTGTTCCACTTAATAAAGCTACACATGATCTATCAAATAATCAAATACAAATAATAGTTGATTCAAATTTTGCACCATAGAACACAACAATGGTAGTCTTTTTATCCTTGTTAATTATATTAATTATAGTATTCTTCATCCATCATATTATATCTTTACAAAAATTAGAATTTTTGTGAAGAAAATTAAATCAATCTTTTTTGCTATCCTAAAAGGACTACATCAAATTACTATCTGTTGTACCTTCTCATTACATAAATTCATGCATTTCTTCCATTCACACTCTAGAAATTGACATTATATGCAATATGACAAAAATCATATCATGGGTCTTATATAGCACATATTTATAAAAGACAATATATATTCTCTTCCATGTACAAATTTAAATATTTTGGTTTCTCTCTATTTTGAACTTCATGATTGAAAAACATTTTAGATTATTTTTTTATTCTTTATGATTTTGTAAAATTGTCTATATAATTGTCCTATTTATAATACACATCTATTAATCCACTTACATATACACCACAATTAAATTTTTAAATACATGTAATAAGAAACACTCTCAAAATATTATTCACAAACATTTGAAAAAGTGTCATCGTGCAATCATATAAATTGTTCTTTGACTATAATTTGTAGCCACCACAATCTCAATATGAACTTAATACAATAGATCTCTCGTTGAAATCTTATAGAAAAATCTAGAGATTTTAAAGATAAAATTTTTTTGTACATCAGTTTTTATGTTTGTCGTACCCCCATGAAAGCTTAAAAGGAAAGCTTTGACTTTAGTAGTATCACAGGCGCTGATCTAGAATAGCTTGACTTTGGTGATGGTACTGTATGTGTATGTCTTGTCTTTTATCATAAAAGACGATACATATTCAGAAAAAAAAATCTTATCATGGCTCTCATATAGCACATTAGCCGTGTCCAAGAGTATTGGAGATTTTAAAAAGGGACGTGTGAGACGTGTGAATGCACTAGAATTACTGTGTTGAATAGGAATTAAAACAGAGAGAATTGTGATGAGAAAGATGAAGACCCTCCCAACCTACATACTTGAAGACAGCTCTTTAGTGGACCAGGTTGCTCGACAATTTCATCCAATCAACGACGCACTACTAGTCAACGAGCATCGCCATCTCACCTTTCTCATGGGCCATTATCACATTTCAGCTAATATGTTGGCATTCCATTTCAACTTCTCTCCTGTGCTCTTGTTCGCATGAAAATCGATTGCAATCAGTCCAGTAAATATTGGGTATGATGGTAATTCAAAAACTGAAAACAAGACTGATTGATGATCATTAAACATTTTAGACCCATGTCACGTCAGTCGATGTAATCATACAAAGACGCACGAGCTACCTGGAATCTCACCGCCCATTATCTCTTCACGCGCACAGGCAATTGTAGAGTTTGAGCAAGATATTTTAGTTATAAATACCGCATGACAGCTTGCCAGAATTTGCATGGTGAGAAAAAGGTTCCACAAGTTGTGTCGTTCAGCATTAGTGGAGTGATTCGTTTGGTGTAAAGATGAAGAAGATTGTGGCTGTTCTGACTGCATTGTGCCTAGCTGGCTTTGCCCTGTGTGCGGCGGTACACAAGGCTCCGACCCCTGAACGCCGCTTTGCCAGACGATTACACGAAGTTCATGCTTTGAACGTGGTTGATTCTGTGTGTAGAGGTACGCTTTACCCAAACGTGTGCTTGTCAACTCTGCATGCTCGTCACCCTCAATACAGGCAAACCGTGACATCAGGAGGGTCCATTAAGGATATGACCATAATTTCAGTGGAGGTGAGCCTCAAGGAGCTTGAAAAGCTCTCCATGGTGGCCTTTCAGCTGAGCTCACAATATTCCATGACTGATGAGATTACCCGTGCTGCGATTGAGGATTGTGATACCCTCTTTCAATCTTCGCTGCGCCATCTGAACGGGTCGTTGGAAGTACTAAGAAAACCCGGGGAATGGAAGAAACAGCAGGCGGACGACGTGAAGACATGGCTTAGCGCTTCACTCACCGACCTCGACACATGCAAGCACCCATTTCAAGAACTCAACAGGAATGTTTCCAAACTGGTAAGTAATTCTCTTGCCATTGCCAACACCATTCCTGTTCCTCTGGGGACCCCGATTCATCGCCGCCTTCTATCCGAACCACTTTCTCTCAAAGACGGTTTCCCAAGCTGGATTTCTCCAACCGACCGGCGGCTTCTTCAGAGCTCTCCGGCGGGCGGCGTGGCAGCGAACGTGGTGGTCGCCAAGGACGGGACCGGCAACTACTTGACCATCTCGGAAGCCGTGGAAGCTGCTCCCAGTAACACCAATGGCCGATATGTAATCCATGTCAAAGCTGGTGTGTACACGGAACGCGTTATGGTGGCGAAAGATAATATCATGCTCATTGGGGATGGGAAAGACGTTACCGTCGTTAGCGGCAGCAAGTCTGGAGCTTCGCTCAAATCCATTTCAATTTTCGGTACACTAGACGATATAAGCTACATGTTTCGCTCTTTCTGTACACCATCTCTAATTTAGATTTTAATTATCTTTGTGCTTGGTTGCAGCTGTGACTGGCAAAGGATTCATTGCACGGGACATGGGATTTGAGAACACAGCGGGAGCAAACGACGGTCAGTCCATTGCGCTCCGGGCGGCATCGGATCAGTCGGTCTTTTATCGCTGCAGCATCAGAAGCTACCAAGACACGCTCTACGCCTATTCTCTTCGCCAATTTTACAGAGAGTGTGACATCTATGGCACCGTCGATTTCATATTTGGCAACGCAGCTGCAGTGTTCCAGAGCTGCAATATAATCTCTCGTCAGCGTGGAGGGGGGAGCGCCAACTATATTACTGCACAGGGCAGAACTGATCCCAACCAGAATACGGGCTTCTCCATCGACGAGTGCAAGGTAACGGGTTCGATTCGCACATATTTGGGAAGACCGTGGAAGCAATACTCTCGCACGGTATTCATGCAATCTTATTTGGACGGGAGCATCGATCCTGCCGGTTGGTCCGCCTGGTCGGGAAATTCTCCCGTAAAAAACGTATATTATGGAGAATATATGAACAATGGGCCAGGCGCAGGAACTGCAAAACGAGTGCAGTGGCCTGGATATCATATCATTTCAACTGCAGCGGAGGCCAGCAAATTCACCGTTGCAGAGCTCATCTCTGGAAATTCATGGTTGCCCTCCACGGGGGTTGCCTTCCGATCTGGTCTGATCTCATGAAGGCAACTGGCTTTGCCACTCGATGCATTATATTGCAAAGATTCTTACTATTATATTGAATATGTTGATTTATAAGAATATTGCACTCTTGAATAATCTATCAAGGAAATAGTTATAGTATAGATATTAAATTATTTAAATAATTATTCACTGTCATACAGGCAGCTATCTATATTATTAAATATTGTTTATCTTATTGTTAATTTTAAAATAAATTTACAAATTCTCATGACTCATTCTTATGTCTTTAAAATTAATAGATGTGCATTGGCTTCAATATAATTAAAATAAAAAGGTAATTTATGTTCATCTTTATCATAATTTTTAATTATATAATTAAAAAAAATGTTTCAATATAATTTTAAAAAGTCACATTTCATACAATAAAAGTTGGTTTCAATGTAATAATCACAAATTATATTTCATAATGTTGGCCCACAATCTTCTCAATACAAAATAATGTCATTATGCAATGTGACAATAGATACAATCAAAAAGTGAAATGAAAATAGTTGAATTCACTATGAATTGTTTTATAGTGAAAATGAATAAAGTTAAAAATATTCCATCAACAATACAATTAATTATGCACCCAATAGTTTGCATCATATTGATAAGACTAATCTCAACTATTATCCAAAAGAATGATAGATAAACTAATTTTGATATATATTAGAAAAATTGATTTAACTATTCTTATTTTGCTTTCTCATTGATTCATTTATTGCCAACTAATAAGACCTAACAAATGCATTAGGATTCCTAACTTTGACAAGAATTATATGTATATCATTAAAAAAAAGTATTAATCCAATCACATGACTACACAACAATTTAAATGTCTCGCAAAATAAAAAATCATATTAAAATATGAAGAAAATCAAGATTTAAAGATTGATACCATTGATTTTTTAGTTTTCTAAAAGTTCATAAAATGAACAAAATACTAATGAATCTTACATATTACCTTTACAACATCATTGTGCATGGCTTTCAAAACTCATTTTTACATAGATTTTATGACTATATTGTGATATGGAACTTAATTTATCCTAGTTTTGTTCTAAAACTCATTAGTCAACAACTCTATAAATTTTTTTAGTTTAGATCAATTGTTATTTATAATTTTTTACCTAGGATTAAGTTATATGATCCAATCTAATCTATTGGATAGGTTATATGACACCACTTAGTATATATCAAACTCAAACTACTAATTTTAATTTGACTTTCTTAAAGGTTAATGCTATTCCAAAGATATAGGCATTGATTGTTTGAATTAAGAAATTAAGAAATTATATTTATCAACATTTTTAGGTGATTATCAAAGATGATTAATTAGAAAGATTATTTGATTTAAAGACCATTCAAAAATCTATATTCGACATTTAGATATTGTGCTACTTGAACTTTATATATTAATATTACACATCATCAAATTATCACATACATGTGCTTGTAAACTTGTATGTCTTTTTAAGATCTTGAATACAACTAAGACTAACCCAAAGTTTCTCCCTTCACCTTAAATAAAATTCAATCATTCTTCTAAAAGATAAAATAATTATAGATTGTGTAAAATTACAACTAAATAAATATTATATTTCATTATATTAATCTAGTTTAAGTTTTATTATGTACTGAAGTGCAATAGTAGGTATAAAAAATATTAATTATCATATTTTTATATACAAATAGATTAATGTGAGAGAATAGGAATGGAAGTTAGAGTTAGATTGTGCTATAAAGTTAGAAAAATAGTAGTATTAAAATGATATGTTTCATGATAGGAAATCGACTAATGTCAAATCTCTAAACTCAAAACACTAACTGAACCAATCATTCGACTAATGTCAAATCTCTCAACTCAAAACACTGATTGAGCCAATCATTCACTTTGGGATAAATCACTATCAGTCTCCTCAACAAAACACCAACTTTAACCAAAAAAAAAAAAAGAAGATTATTTCATATTTTCACTAATGTCTTTTCTTCAATATAAAAGTGCTAAAAAAAATTATAAGACTTCATGCTCATTCATTTACCTCATGAGATGCATCGAGTGTGTTTGAAGGTAGCCATTGAAGAATATTGATCTGTGAGCATTTTTGGATCCATCAGTGTTATTACATGGTTAATGGGGGTTTGGTTATAGTTTAACTATTTCAGTTAAACCAACCGCAACCACATGCCTATATATATACCTGCTGCTCATTGAATAAGACATCAAGTCTTTATCCCCTTCATATGGTATCAGAGTCATTACAAAGGAAGATTAGAATATTCTTATGTTCTAAAAATGGGGTGAGAAATATCCAGCGGAAGCATGGAAGCTTTTCAAATCTATTCTGTATATTCTATTCATTGAACAGAAGAATGCATCAATTTGATAGTGGCAGAGCTGCACTTTATAAAGGCGTTAATCAGTTATAAAGGCGTGTTTAGTCCGTATGACTACTATTGAGAAAGGCATTAATCTGTTATAAAGGTCATCGTTGTTGTTGGGGAAGTTGGCCTGCTCATAGATGATTAATGCAAGGATATCAAAGTCTGTCTGAGATTATTAATGGTAGCAACAGATGAACGAAATAATGGTTATTGTTGTTTATAGTGTGAAGCTCTAGCTTGGCTTTTGATATGAATTTTTTTGAAAGTGTGATCTCATTTGAATTTTGTGCTATCCTCAATCAAAATACAATTACAGACCAGACCACAACTGCTTGGAGAAGCCACCATTTGCAGCAAGATCTCCTTATGCTTTCTTTACATTCTGATGATGGATCACAGAGTGTGATCCGAAACGTTGATGCAAAAATTTTAAACACAATCAAAACCAGAAACAGCAAAACTTGTAAACATTATGAATTGCGGAAATCTCATATAATTAAGATGGATTTTCGTTGATGTTTCCATTGCTAGTAATTCCCTTCTCCATAGATCTTCTTCATATGATTTCAACAAGTTCTATAAGACCACGTGTATAAAGAAAGGTGAAGATTTGTGTTCATTGAATCATTGTCAATGTACAAGTTTTTGATTCCTTCGCAAGTGCAGAGCCCCTTGTTTTCTTGTGTATGTCTTGCTTCTTATCGTTCAGAAATTATCAATCCAAGTGAGTGCAAATTTTCTATTATGTTTAATATTATGAGTTTAATGGTAATATAAGAGAGATTTTGTGTCAAAGATTGATTTAAAGGGGATATAGCATTATGGAGATTGTTTAAGAAAAATATTTTAGCTTTAATTTTCATACTTGGAGAGTGAAAATTCAAATGCATTTGATGAATAAAAATTTATGGGGAATAATAAGTGGAAAAGAAAACCCACCTACAAATGCAAATAAATTATAACATTGGAATAGCAGAGATGATAAAGCCAAGACTATTATCAATCTTGCTCATTCTGACTCTAAATTGCATCATATAGGTTTAGAAAAATCATCAATGGAGATTTGGGATGATTTGAATAAATCTTTTGGAGAAAAATCACTTAATGCAAAGTTTTCCCTAAAATTTCAATTATTCAAGTTCAAAATGGAAGATAGAATCACAATGTCAAATCACATAAGTAATTTGAGGTCTCTCATTAGGTAACTAGTAGAAGTCAAGGTTCTAGTAGATGATGATGATACTAGAGCTATATTGTTAAATAGTTTTTCTTCAAAATATAATAATTTTATTTTTACACTAATTCAAATAATTTCTCAAATATTAGAAGATATAATTTCAGCTCCTTTAGCAGAAGAAAAGAGAACAGATGTAGAAGATACAAAATTTTAATATCAATAGGAGAATGCATTATATTCTCAACTTCATCATAAAAGGTCAAGTAGAAACAATGGGGAAATTAAATGCTTTTACTACAAGAAAAAGGTCATAGAGCTTAGTCTTGTTTAACTCAAGCTAGAGATGTTCTTAAAGGAAATATCAAAGATCAAACAAAGTTTGTATTGAGGATGAAGATGAGGATTCGCCAAATGATGATTTTGTTTATATTACTTAGAATGGATTATTACTTTGAACCATCACACTGGAGGTTAGTGGCACTGGAGGATGGAGGAATTTCCATCATCTCAAGTCACCTTCTCACTTTGAGATGGTGCATTGTATGAGAAACATTTTTTTCTTTATTTCTTTCTTTCCTTGTTGATGTTGATGGATGTAATATCCCTCGTGTTGTTGATACTCTTTGACACTTTTATGTGTTGGTTTTGTACTTGGTTTGTTATGGTGATTAGTTCACCAGATTGGTTGTTTGTTGATTCATAGTTTAGTTGGTTTGCTGCACTTGATATTACTTATGATGGTTGAGGATACATTATGTGGTGATCATATTATTTGGTTGTGTTATGGTTTTCTTTAATAATGTATGTGGAGATGTTGTGGTTTAATGTTGCTATGGATTCTAATGTGTTTGCTAGTGAGTCTTGGTGAAAGGATGGAGTAGCATCACTCGCTCATGAGTGCCCTGCTACTCCGCGATTACCTTTCCACGGTGTGTTTGTATTGGAGATTTACATGCTACTTGACGTTTATTTCTATGCAAGATGCAGGTACTGGACACCGACTCCACCTATTTGCCAAGTCTAAGCATGTCCCATAAACCCAATGGGTACAATGTTGAAAAGGGAGTTGATAAGGAAGTGTCTCCGTCCTAAGTTCCTCCCCTCATTGTGAGTCTTACAGCGTCGTTGTCTTGACCTTGTCTTTGATTCAGTATTGGTTGTTGTTGATTATTTAATTAATCTTTATGTTATATGTGATTAATTAATGCTATTTTGTTGATATGATTATTAGTAGGAAATTGTAGTTAAGTTAAATGTTAGATTTAAATATTATAAATTAAAAGTTATTTAATTAATTAATAGGGATAAGTTAATTAATTTAGATAAATAATGTTTTGATAATTGAGATTATCTTTTTCAAAATATTAATATTATAAAATTAATGATAATATCATGTGAGGATAAATGTGAAAATAAATGAATTTTTAATTAAATTTGTGGGATAAATGTGAGCTTTAAAATTAAGAAAAAGGGACCAATGCATGTGGTAGTTTTTTGAAAAGGAAGATCTTTATTTATTTTTCTTTATTTTTATAATGGTGGAAAAAGAAGAAGGTTTTTCTTCACAGGAAGAGTTTTTGGTTTTTTTGGGATTTTTTTTTGGAGAAGTAAAAATAGTTAAAAAATATGGGTGTGCTTCTCTGTTAATTTGTCTTAAAGGAAAATAAAATAGATTGATTCAAAAGTTAGCATGGTAGAAGGGATTGGAGAAGAACTGTTGAAGAAGACTATGTTCAGAAGAGGAAGAAGGGCTACCATGCTATGGATTCATCATCAAACGTAGGACTCCAAGTTCCCTTTTTGATCCATTTAAATTCTTTTATTTTGTTAGTTTCTATAAGAGAAATACAAATCTTGTCTGCCATGCCTAAATTTGATAATTAGATTTAAAAGAAGATTGTGTTTTGGAAATTTTTCTTTTTGGTGAAACTTTAGAACCTTCTATAGAAAAATTGTTGGAAGCCTCTATAGGGAAATTGATTTTGTTTAAAAACAATTGAAAACTTAAAAAAGAAAGCAATAGAGCGATGTCGTACCCTAACCCCGCCCCCTTTGTTGTGTCGTGGGCATGGAAGGGTTGCACGTAGCCCATCCCATGGCTATGCGCAATAGCCTTGGTTGCTGGGTGCAACCCTGGGAGGGGCTACAGCCTCCCCATATGGGGAGGTATGCAACATTTCCCAACTACTATCTATTCTTTTGAAAAAAATAAATTATTTTTAAAAATTTAGTTTATTAAATATAAATTGTAAATTATAAACTTTGTTTTTAATTGATTTGATTATGATAATATATATATAATGCATAATGTGTGTGTGTGTGTATATATATATATATATATATATGTATGTATGTATGTATGTATGTATGTATGTATGTATACATATATACATATATATAATAAGTTGAGATTTGTAGGAATTAAATAATCAAGTGGATTTTATATTTAATTATATTAATATATATATATATATGTATATGTACTTAGCAATATGTATATATATGTCTATATATATATGTATATGTAGGCATGTGTATGTACTGAATGAAAACATATAAGAATATTTAGAACGTTAGTTTCATTCCTTGTTTTCTTGTTGTAATGAACGAATTGAAAATTACTAATTTATTAAATTTAGTTTGAGTGGTTTTATTAAATTAAATAGATTGGGTAAATTGATTGCGTATATTCCATGGTAGAATTTGTGCATTGTATTATTTTAAATTGTGTTTGTTGAGTTATAGAAAACTCATGTTTAAAATGAATTCTGAAGTTGTGTAATTGTAAACTCTTGAATTTTCACTGGGACAATTGTTGTTTTGACTTGAGTTGGTATATGGGCATGTGGGAAACCCTTAAGTTAGTTTACCCTCTGTAGGAGTTTAAGTTGCTTGTTAGGGACTTCCTGAGGCATGGGGGAAATGAAGTTGTATTTATGATCTTTTAATTTGATACTTGTCTCTATTTTGACTAGAGTTGTGATCTTGAGTTTACATTTGGGTTGTACCATTCTTTATGGGTGTTGATTCATATGACTTTTAGAGAGATGGTTTTGCCTCACAGTTGTTCTATTTTGTGGTTCAGTGTTCTTGTTGGTACAACCCATTGGAATTTGATGTTATGATTTGGGTTCTAGAGGGAGTGGCTCTATGTGGGCATCGGCACACAAAGGGGCTATCAGGATAACCCATGTTAGAGTTAGAGTAACAAGTGATAACCTAATTAATTAATTAACGGAGGGGGTAGTAAACATTAATAAGATAATTATGGATGCCTTGTCCACCTGTTACAACTTTCATAGATTAAAGGAGGGCCGAGAAGGCCATGGTTGGTAAGATCGTTGCCTTGTCTTCACGAGAGGCTAACGATTCTACACGAGTCACCCTATGGGGCCAGCACCTAGAGAGGCTATCAGGATAACCATAGATGGGGGTGAGTGCCTAGAGAAAGGAAGTCAGGATAAGCCATGTAGGACTATGTGATGACACTCTCCCATAGCTTCCCTTGCATTTACTTTTGTGCGTATCGGGAGGTGGTTATGTCTTATGTTGTTAAGGTGATTTTTTCTTGATGTTGTCTTTGTGGCCTCCTTTTAGTTATTCAATGTTGCATATATGCCTCATGGTAACTTTATTGGTGTTGGTGAAAGGTGCCCTTGGATATTTATTATTGATTGATTTTGCGGTCTCATTTGGTGAGCTTGAAATTTTATTGTTGTTGGCACCTCTTAGGGTGATTTAATGTTGATCTATGATTTTGGCAATTGGTTCTAGTTGGACTTTCTTCTAGCATTCCTTTGTTTGGTTATTTTGCTAGCCTTTGGAAGTGAAATTTTGATATTATATTTATCTTGTGTGTTCTTTTACTTCTCATGTTTGAGTTTAGTTTGTGTTTTTGTTTGGATGTCCTTGGTTAGGGATCCTTCCTTATTTACTCCTAGCACGAGGGTGGTCGGGTGGAACGTGCTACGTACCCCATTGGGTCCCCTGTTATGCAGTTGAACCATTTTGTGTAGAGTTTGCAGATGCAATTTGATCTAGAGTTCATATGTTACTAGATGTATACTTGTACTCTAGATGTATTATATGTATTGATGTATCACTCCCACGTGTGTTGGGAAGACTTATGATGTAAATTTGTATGTGTATTCAATGAGTTGTATTAGCAGACTGATGTAATGTATAACCATGTTATGTAATTAATCCTTGAACTATGAATCTTGTAAGTACTGTTAATGTTATGTTGTATCTATGGAAATATGTACATAATATTTCCAAGTTTAATTTATTGTAAATGCATGTATTGTTTTCATATGGTTTATTCTTGTCACATTGTTTATCATTTATAAATGTTTAAAATTGAAGTTAAGTGAATGAATGGGTTAGTTACATAGTGTCACCTTATGTACCCCAAAGGACTTAGGCGTTTAACATGTAATATTTTAAATCTAATGTATACAGTAATTTATACACTTTAATTGTTTTAAAAAAAAATTGTACCATAAATGTTAGATGTATTAGTTTTCTTTGGGGTTGCGAGGCAGGGAATTACACATGGTATCAGAGCATAGGTTCAAACACTAGGGCACTATGAGCCCATTGCATTTCCCTAGTTGCTTGTACTCTTGTGGGTGTGTCATTTCGTTTGTGTCAACTGCACTTGTTATCCGAGTTTGTCTCTAGGTGATGTAGGTCCAAGGGTGTAGAAATCTAGTGGAAAGGATAGGACCCTCAGTGTAGTGAGCAATGCACCGATATCCTTCCTACCAGAAATGCATTTTGGACCCTTGTGTTACCCTTATGTGACCCTTGTGTTGTTTTTTGGTGTGTTCTTTGTGAAATAAATTTGAGTGTGTATGTGGTGAGTGTGTGTTTAAAACTAAAATCTATCCCTTGGTGTTTTTCTAGGATGAGGATACAAAAAACACCTCAAAAGAGGGTCCAAGATACAATGTTTAGATGACTATGGAAAATCAGACTTCGGTACGATTATTCCAAATGCTCTATGCTTGCAAACTCAGAGACCTTGGTTGAAGCTCTAAGGAGACTTCGACATGAAAGAAAGAAGTGGACACCTTCTAGTAAGGAAGACATTAAAGCAACCATCCTGGTTGATTTGAAAACAAACTAGGAAACCTTTGTATGCAACTCTTGATCTCACATGTATCTTGTATTTGAGGGGCTTACCCTTATTTGTTTAGTGGCTTCCAGGAGTAAGCCATGTTCTTGGGGGGGAGGATGTAATACCCCTCGTGTTGCTAATACTCTTTTACACTCTTATGTGTTGGTTTTGTACTTGTTTGTGATGGTGATTAGTTCACCCGATTGGTTGTGTGTGGATTCATAGTTTAGTTGGTTTTTTGCACTTAATATTACTTATGATGGTTGAGGATACATTATGTGGTGATCATATTATTTGGTTGTGTTATGGTTTTCTTTAATAACATATGTGGAGATGTTGTTTTTTAATGTTGCTATGGATTCTAATGTGTTTTCTAGTGAGTCTTAGTGAAAGGACGGAGTAGCATCACTTGTTCCCGAGTGCCCTGCTACCCCGCAATTACCTTTTCACAGTGTGTCTTTATTGGAGATTTACATGCTACTTGACATTTGTTTCTATGTAGGATAAATGTACTGGACACTGACTCCACCTATTTTCCAAGTCTGAGCATGTCCCATAAACCCAACGGGTATGATGTTGAAAAGGGAGTTGATAAGGAAGTGTCTCCGTCCCAAGTTTGTCCCCTCATTGTGAGTCTTATGGTGTCGTTGTCTTGACCTTGTCTTTGTTTCAGTATTGGTTGTTGTTGATTATTTATTTAATTTGTGAATAGTTGTTATTTAATTGATCTTTATGTTATATGTGATTAATTAATGTTATTTTGTTGATATGATTATTAGTAGGAAATTGTAGTTGAGTTAAATGTTAGATTTAAATATTGTAAATTAAAATTTATTTAATTAATTAATAGGGTTAAGTTAATTAATTTAGATAAATAATGTTTTGATATAATTGAGATTATCTTTTTCAAAATATTAATAATATAAAATTAATGATAATATCATGTGAGGATAAATGTGAAAATAAATGAATTTTTAATTAAATTTCTGGGATAAATGTGTCTTTAAAATCAAGAAAAAGGGACCAATGCATGTGGTAGATTTTTGAAAAGGAAGAGTTTTTGGTTTTATGGGGGGTTTTTTTTTGGAGAAGTAACAACAGTTTGGAAAAAATATGGGTGTGCTTCTCTATTAATTTGTCTATAAAGGAAAATAAAATAGATTGATTCAGAAGTTAGCTTGGTAGAAGGGATTGGAGAAGGAACTACTGAGGAAGACTATGTTCGAAAGAGGAAGAAGGGTTGTCGTGCTATGGATTTTTCATCAAACATAGGACTCCAAGTTCCCTTTTTGATCCATTTAAATTCTTTTGTTCTGTTAGTTTCTATTAGAAAAATGAAAATCTTGTCTGTTCTGCCTAAATTTGATAATTATATTTAAAAGAAGATTGTGTTTTGGAAATTTTGTTTTTGGTGAAACTTTAGAACCTTCTGTAGAAAAAATTGTTGGAAGCCTTTATAGGGAAATTGATTTTGTTTAAAAATAATTGAAAAATTAAAAAAGAAAACAATAGAGGGATTTGAAAATCTCTGTAGGTTTAAATTGAAATCCTTTGGTCGATTGGAAATGTCTTCTTGTAGAAAAAAATTGGTTAAATATGCTCTTCTCTGCAATCACTCAGACTTAATTGGTTTATATATATATACACACACACACACACACATTCACCCACATAAATAAGTATATATTATTCTAATTTTAGATCCTTGTTGAAGATTTATTAATTCTGTTAAAGCCCCGATTAAACACAACAAAATTCTATTTATAAAAAATATATAAATATTTATAAAAAAAATTATAAAATAAAATTATAAAATAAAATTAAAATGGGATTGGGGAGGGTCGGCGATGTTGTACCCTAACCCCGCCCCCTCTGTTGTGTCGTGGGCGTGGGAGGGGCTGCGGCCTCCCCATATGGGGAGGTACGTATCCTTTCCCAGCCGCCATCTATTCTTTTTAAAAATATATATATATTAAAATTTTTAGTTTATTAAATATAAATTGTAAATTATTAACTTTGTTTTTAATTGATTTATTTATGATAATATATATATGTATGTATATATGTATGTATATATATGTATATATATATAATATGTTGAGATTTGTGGGAATTAAATAGTCAAGTGGATTTTATATTTAATTATATATATATATATATATAGGTATAGGTATATGTATATGTACTTAGCAATATGTATATATATATATGTAAGTATGTATATGTATATGTAGGCATGTGTATGTACTAAATGAAAAGATATAAAAATATTCAGAACGTTAGTTTCAATGCTCATTTTCTTGTTGTAATAGACGAATTAAAAATGACTAATTTATTAAATTCAGTTTGAGTGGTTTTATTAAATTAAATAGATTGGGTAAATTGATTGTGTATATTCCATGGTAGAATTTGTTCATTGTATTATTTTAAACTGTGTTTGTTGAGTTATAGAAAACTCATGTTTAAAATGAAATCTGAAGTTGTGTAATTTTCAACTCTTGAATTTTCACTGAGACAATTGTTGTTTTGACTTGAGTTGGTATATGGACATGTGGGAAACCCTTAAGTTAGTTTACCCTTTGTAGGAGTTTAAGTTGCTTGGTAGGGACTTTCAGAGGAATGGGGGAAATGAAGTTGTATTTATGATCTTTTAATTTGATACTTGTCCCTATTTTGACTAGGGTTGTGATCTTGAGTTTACAATTAAGTTGTACCGTTCTTTATGGGTGTTGATTCATATGAATTTGGTGAGATGGTTTTGCCTCACGTTTGTTCTATTTTTTGGTTCGGTGTTCTTGTTGGTACAACCCATTGGAATTTGATGTTTTGATTTGGGTTCTAGGGGGAGTTCCTTTACGTGGGCGTCGACACACAAAGGGGCTGTCAAGACAACCCACGTTAGAGTTAGAGTAACAAGTGATAACCTAATTAACTAATTAATGCGGGTGTTGTTAGAACTGTAAAATTTTGAAAATTTTACAATTGATTATATTCATGTCCAAAATAGTCCTCACCATAAACACAAAAATCCTCTTTCCATAAGATTTTGCCCATATTTTGTCATGTGGTCCCATAGAATCCATCTAGTCCTGAATATTTTACAGTATAATTCATATCGGCAAGAGATGGTGAGGGTCTCCCCGATTGATAAAGCATCCTTACTAATGTGTATCTTTTGTAGTCTATCAGCAAGAATGGAGGAATGTCATACCGAATATTTCATCAATAAACACATATCAACAGGACACAATTTATTGTCTCGGCAATAGAAAGATCATATCGGCAAGAAAGCTATCGTCGGATTAAGTCATAACGAATTCATGCATGTCTTACCGACCGACGCACAAGGAAACATATCATCCAGACTAAAATTCATCAGAGTGAAGTCTTATCAAATGCATCAGGCCTTGCCAACAAAGTGAAAGGGGACTCTATCAGTGGTTATCGGGATGATGTTATGTAGTCTTGCTGACTCATATGTCTCATCGAATGTTGTTTTATCGATGAGAAATTAACTGCGTCTTAGTGACCAAAAAGTATCAAGGCGTGTATTTCGGTGAGACACAAACTAATCTATGAAACATCTCCCTGACTCCAAAGGTCACAGCGAAACACATAAGATGAAAGGACAACTATCGGCAAGACTCTAAATGTCGATAAGATGGCGGGACATTATAGCGATGAACAGTTTTCAATTGTCGATGAGACCTCAGGGTTTCAGGAATACTACAAGATGTTTTGATGAATGATCTAATGAACATTGCAAAAGGATATTGCCCCAGATTTGAAAATGTCTCGCCAACAATACGTATGATGTGATAGTGTGAGCTTTGAAAAAGGACTTCACTCGTGCTTCAGCCAACTCATTTTTTGGCTTAACAAAGCTGGATTATCTTCTAATTTGTTGTTGTTTAAACATATGATATTTCTAAAAGGACGTGTCCTTTCAAATTTTTGATGTATAAATATCTGTTTCGGTAGCAAAACAGAAGGGAGGAAGGGAAGATAGGAGATAAGATAGAATAGGAAAGGGATATAGTAGAATACAATGTTTTGCAGATATGAGACTATGATGCATGTTTAAGAAGATGGAGATATTAATGAAAATCATTTAAGTGTTGGCGTATTTCTGGTGTCAATTGTCTATTGTGTTCATTGAAAGTATTACCAAAGTTGTCTCCAAGATTGGTGCTTTCTGGTTATTTAAAATGACATAACAAGTTTATATTCAATTTATCAGTGCACACTTGTTGTATTTGTGTGGTTGATTAATTGGTTCTTTCAAGAAAAGATTAAATCCTTTTAATTGATCATAGTAATCAGAGAAGTTCATTTGGATCATTAAGAAGAACTTGGTAGTCATAGTCTTGCATGTTTATACAAGTTATAAACTAAAATATGTGCCAAACAATTTGAGTTTTTTCCAGAAAGAAGTTGCTCATTTAGATTTCATTTGACTCCGCATACCCAATAAGGCACTAGTCTCTACATTTTTTATCATTTAATTTCATTCATTTTTTACATCTATTAACTAAACATATTAGGTTTTAATTTCAATATTGCTATACGATTTATACCAAACCAATTTTTATTTGTCCACTCCCATTTTCCATTGTGGGCAAAAAACTTCAAAAGAGATAAGCACAAGTCAAGTCTACCTCACTCATATAGGTACACCCTCCTAGGTCTAGCAACACCTGAAGAGTAGAAGGTCTAAACCATTTGACCTTGTTTGTTACTCTGAAACGTACCAAGATATTAGCAACCTCTTGAGGCATTTCGCCTACATTTTTTAGAGCTAAAAAATTGGCGACTCTGCTGGGGACTCAACTCAGAATCAGGGCCTTAATCATAGAGTCAGAAACCTTGTACAGACTCCGCTAGGAATAAGAAATATCAAACACTTTCTCACTTTTAAGAAAGTGAGTGGCGACTCTGACAAAAACATTACAACATGAATGGAAGAAGATCCCAATATAAAGGGGGTCCTCATGGAGGTCCTACTGGTAACAGTAAGTGGACACAGAAAGATGATAAGGTTGATAGGGGTAAGGGGATAAATGAGGAAATGTGCATAACTAACAAAGACAAAGCACCAAGATCACATTGTGAAACATATGATCGTTATGATACATGGAGAGATAATTTAAGTGCATAACCTTATACCCCTAACCTTATACCCCTGAGGAACAAAGGAATCCTTTTTATGATCCTCAGAAACAGGTTGAGTTTAATGCTAAAATCGAAGCTGAACGAATCAGATATCAACAAGAATATGATCTAAAAATGGAGGGTAATCATAATGGACCTATTGATCAAGAAAGCCCTCAACAAAATTATGAATCTTTAACTCATGAAGAAGTAAAAGCATAGTTTGAGTCTCATAAACTAGATCTAGAAAGATTAAAAACTGAACAGGAGAAAGCCCAAATGATACAAGCAATCAGAGACATCAAATTGCAGAAATCCCCACTTACTGCTCAGACAACTGGTTTCCCAAAGTATGTACCACCTCATAAGTAGGGTAATAATAGTGCAGGTCCTTCTGATCCATCAAAGGCTCCTCACAATCAAATAGGGAATCAATACAAACAGCCAAATCATCCACCACATATTCCCTCACAATATACAAATACACAACCACCTCATGGTCAGCATTATGTGCCACATCATCATACACAATACAATAATCTGATGTACCAGTATCAGTACCCACCTAACCCTCCCCCCCATCAATACACAACAATGATCAGACAATTCAACTTGACAGGGTTTCAATTATACCCTTACCCAATGGATGGTAGTTGGAGAAGTATTGTTCTGAAGTTTATAGGGAGTAGTGTAATTACTGTTGAAGATCATTTAAGGACTTTCAATGCCTTCATTCAAGGTTTGGATGTGCCTTATGAGGATTTACATATGAGGCTATTCATGATGTCGCTTATTGAAGAAGCTAGGGATTGGTTCAATTGCCTGCCAACAGCCTCTGTTAATTCTCTCCAAGAATTTTAGGATCGATTTCTCAAACAATGTGGGAATCTAAGTGCACCAAATGATGCTCTTCATGAATTAATGTGGATTTAGAAAAATTAGAATGATTCAATTTATGATTTTAACCGAAGATTCAACAAATTGCAAAATAAAATACCTCTTGGATCAAAGTTGCCAGATTCTATAGCATTGAGTGTTTATTTGAATGTGTTTGATCCTAAAACAGGGTATGAACTGAGAAATAGGTTCCCAAGAGACTTAACTGAAGCCCAAAAGATAGCATTAACAATTGAAAACAATAGAAAGGTTGTTGGGATAATCAGTAAAAGAGACAGCCCTAGGGTTCCTCAACAAACCAATAATTATCAATACAAACAGGAGAACACATACAAAAATGAAAGACCTAGGCTGAATGACATGCCCTATAATACAAATTGGAAGGATGGAAAACCTGTAACAGATAGGCCTAGAAACAAAGAAACTCATGATCCATTAAGGAAGAAGGGAACATATACGGTTAATAACAATTATTTCTGTGAAATTTGTGATAAGCCACATTCCCCAGATTATTGTGTTGTAGCCCAAAGAATGCAAGAATAAGGAATGTTAATGGGAAACAGTGGAGAAGATCACACAGTGTATTTGACTTCAAATACTTTTCATCGTGTTGAGGAGAGGTAATCATCTTCAGAGGATGAAGGTTATGAGTAGGATGTTTCAAATCAAAGGTACAATGTCCACATGGTTGAACATCAGGTTCTTTCTGACTTTGAAGAAGACTATACAAAACCACATTCTATTGAGATGCCTACTCAGTGTAGTATGAGGAAACTCACCGAAGAGGAGATAGAGATATTAACCATTGCTACAATTGAGGAAGCAAAGAGTAAGTACTGGTTGAGAAATAGGATAGTGAATGAGAAGGAAGGTTTCCCCAGGGGAATTTTTATGAAGAATCAAAAGGTGACACAAGGAATTTCAAAGAAAGTAGAAAATAAACAACATGATAAAATAGAATAGAAGCCTGACCAAAAGGAGGAAGTTAAAGAGTTACACAAAGAAATGAAAAAGATTGATCAGTCTAGTAAGAGAGAAAAGGAAGAGAACAAAGGAGAAACATCAGAACAAAAGAGAATGATTAAGGTGGAAGGTTCCTCTTTTGACTTCACTCAGGCTTTATCCCAGGTAAAAATTTATGTTCCACTACTTGAGATGATGAAAATTAAGGAATATAGAGATAGTGTTGTTCAATTGATAACAAATGGAAATGAAAAACATATAAATTATAAAAATAAGATAGCTACTAAAACAATTAATAAGAAAGAGAAAGTAAGTATCCCGGAAGTCTACTTAAATGATGTATTAACAAATTCCCCACAAGTTCATCCTTTTTTCACTACATTACTCATAAATAATAAATTGTTGAGGAATTGCATGATAGACTTTGGCACTGCCATAAACATTATGCCAGTTGGAGTTATGAAAAAACTTGGCATGTGGGTAGATACTAATGGAGGAAAGTGTTATGCAATGGATAACAGACATGTTCCTATGGTAGGTATTATGAAAGATGTTGAAGTCAAACTGGTTTCTTATCCACATGTAGCTTATAATATAGATATAACAGTAATTGATACCCCTCCTCAGTTTGGGATGCTTCTATTAAGACAGTGGATGGAAGTAGTTAGGGGAAATGTCCAGTTTGATTTGTCTTATGCAACTATTCCAGTGAATGGTCAGGAAGTTAAGTTGTATAGGGAGCTGAGGATGAACCAAGTTGTTGATTGTGTACCTCAAGATCAAATCAATTGTTTCTGTGATGTGGATCTTGGAAATTTCAAGATAGAACCAGCTCAGTCAGAGTTAGTTAATACTAATCCAATTGAAAAGCATGTTGCACAAAACTGCAATGGTGTGTGGAAAATGTACTTTGATGGAGCATGTAGCCAGGAAGGTAATGGAGCAGGAATAGTATTTGTTTCACCTGAAGGAATCACATTTAAGTATTCATTTTTGCTAGCATTTGAATGTACTAACAACGTGGCAGAGTATGAAGCCTTATTAACAGGCTTGAATATAGCTATAGAACACAAAATCAAGTTGCTAGTTGTTCTGGGGGATTCTGAGTTAGTTGTTTCACAAGTTAAATCAAAATATGCAGCAAAACATAAGATTGAAGCAATATAGGAATGTTGTATGGGACACAATAGAGCTATTCAATGCATTTTCCATTGAATGGGTAGATCGGTCGAAGAACATAATGGAATTTTTTTTGGAAAATGTAGCTCTAAGAAGGGACGACATTACACTAGCTGGAGTATCACAAATTGAGTTCAAAACAAGGCCTGTTGTCCCTGATAACATATATAGTTGGCAGGTTTTTAATGATGATACTGACCTTTTGCAATTTCTTCACTATATAGATCAATATGAAGCCCAAGAAATTGATTTCAATTCCTTTGTTGAGGAATTAGATGGGAAGCAAATAGTATTTGGGAAGGAGATCTTACAGCTTAAAACAAATAAGCTTCCTAAAGGGCTAGTGGCATTGGAGAGAGTATATGATATAAGTGATCGGTCCTTCATGAAGCAAACACCAGTGAAGAGGGAGGATATTGAGGAGATCAACTTGGGGACTAAGATGGCACCAAGAAAGGTATACATAGGGAAGAAAATAAGCCCAACAATTCAAAGGATGTTAATAGCATTATTAAGAAAATACAAACATGTGTTTGCATGGTCTTATGAAGATCTAAAAGCATATAGGGAAGATTTGTTTTAGCATGAAATACTGTTGAAGCCAGATGCAAAGCCATTTAGACAAAAGAAAAGAACCATTAATCCAACATTGGGACCAAAAATGCAGGAAGAATTGGCAAAGCTCAGAGATGGTGGCATCATCAAACCAATCAAGCACTCAACATGGGTCTCAAACCTGGTCCCTGTGAGGAAGAAAAACGGAGATATCAGATTATGTGTGGATTTCAGAAATCTAAATATGGCATCCCTCAAGGATAATTATCCTCTACCAAATATGGAGGCTATATTACATAAGGTGACAGGGTGCAAGCTATTATCTATGATGGATGGGTTTTTTAGGTTATAACTAGGTTAAGGTTAAAGAATCTGAACAATATAAGACAACTTTTACGACCCCATGGGGGACATATGTATACATAAGAATGTTGGTTGGTCTCACGAAAACAGGAGCAAATTTCCAAAGAGCTATGGACGTAGCATTTGCAAACTTGATTAATGTTATCATGGTGGTGTATTAGGATGATCTTACTGCATATTCAAAAAGGGCTAAAGATCATGTAGAGCATCTAAAAAAATATATTTATTAAAGCTTTGGAATATGGTATTAGCCTGAACCCTAAGAAGTGCCATTTTGCAGTTACAGAAGGAAAACTCTTAGGACATATTGTATCAAAGGATGGAATTAGAATAGATCCTGAGAGGGTTAAGGCCATAGATAAAATTCCTATCCCTAAAACTGTTAAGGCCATCTAGTCATTTTTTGGGCAGATCAATTTTGTTAGGAGATTTGTTTCTAATTTTGCTGAAATCATTAAGCCCATATCAAAAATGTTAAGGAAAGGACAAAAAATAGATTGGACTACAGAAGTGTTAGATGCTTTTATATCAATCAAAAAATCCATCAAGGAATCCCCTATCTTAAGTCTCCATATTTTTCAAAACCTTTTCAAATATTTTCATTTGCCTCATTGCATACTATAGATGTTGTTATGTTACAAAAAAA
Source organism: Sequoia sempervirens (assembly GCA_007258455.2). Taxonomy (NCBI): domain Eukaryota; kingdom Viridiplantae; phylum Streptophyta; class Pinopsida; order Cupressales; family Cupressaceae; genus Sequoia; species Sequoia sempervirens. Next base: position 31,071,887 of record VDFB02056351.1, read on the forward strand.
TGAGGAGGGTCATGAATAGCCTATGTCTTTTTTCAGTAAGTCACTGCAAGGGTCAGAATTGAAGTACGATATAATGGAAAAGCAAGCATTTGCATTGGTAAAAGCTACAAAGGCTTTCAGGCCATATCTTGTTGGAGCTAAGGTGATTGCCTATGTCCCTCATGTAGTTGTTAAAGATATTTTGACACAGTCTGAGGTAACAGGAAAAAGATGTAGATGGATTAATAAAATCCAAGAGTTTGATATGGAAATACAAATCACTAAACTAGTGAGAGGCCAGGGTTTGGAAAGGCTAATGGCAGAAGAAAATATTGAAGCAAATTAGATTTATAATATAGAAAAGGAAGAGAATGCAATTGCAAGTATTGAGCATACTCCTTGGTATGCAGACATCATGCATTACCTCAAACATATGAAGTGTCTAGAAGGATTAAGTGACAGCCAAAAAAGAACTTTAAAGCTGCAAGCATCTAAGTATGTGCTCATGGAAGGAGATTTATTATGGAAAAACAGGGATGGGATATTGTTGTTATGTCTGGATGAATCACAAGTTAAGCATGTCTTAAGTGAAATGCATGAAGGGGCTTGTGGAGGGAATTACTCTACAAAGACAACTGCACATAAAATTCTCAGGGCAGGTTATTACTGGCCAAAAGTTTTTAATGACTCTTTTTCATACATAAGAAGATGTGAAGCCTGCCAGAAATTCTCTGGGAAAATGAGGTATCAAGGAGCTTTACCACTTAGTCCTTTGCAGGTTGAAGCCCCTTTTCACTAGTGGGGTATTGATTTCATCAGGGAGATACATGAGAAATCAAGTGGAGGACATAAGTGGATACTTGTGGCAACTGATTACTTTACCAAATGGGTAGAAGCAGTCCCAATCAAGCAAGCCACAAGTAAGGTTGTAACCAATTTTCTAATGGATAACATCATTACCAGGTTTGGTACACCACTAAGATTAATTATAGATGATGGGATGTGCTTCAGATCTGATGAGTTCACAGTTTTTGCAACACATATGGTATTACCATTTCTTATGTAGCTCCTTACCATCTACAAGCTAATGGACAAGTAGAGTCTAGTAACAAAATTCTTCTTAAAATCATAAGGAGAATGCTAGGTTAGAATAAGAAGGCTTGGGATTCAAAGTTGAAGATGGTTGTATGGGCTGATAGGATCACTGTAAAGAAGGCAATTGGAAAATCCCCATTTGAGTTAGTATATGGAACACAAGCTAGAATGCCATTACAAAATCTGTTAGCAGTTTACAAATTCATTCTTCAAGAAGATATAGATATTCCAGAACCTATGGAGGAGACAATGGAACAACTAGATGAACTTGATGAGATAAGAAGAGTAGCTCAAAACCAGAACATAAAGTTGTAGGCACGGATGAAGTATCTATTTGATAAAAAGGAAAAAGATAGAAAATTTGAGGAGAATGATCTGGTACTGATGTGGAACGCAAGGTGTCAGGAGAAGGGCAAGCATGGGAAATTTGAAGCCTTGTGGCTAGGACCTTTTGTGGTTTTTGGTAAGAAAGGAGAAGATTCATATTATCTGCAAAACATGATTGGTGAAGAACAGGAGTTGCCTATACATGGGAAATTCTTGAAGCACTTTTTCTCTTGAGCAATATAGAGGACTTACAGTTGCCAGTGCATGGACAATTCTTGACAATCCTCTCAAAACTTTCTCTTCCATGCACAATAGTCTAGGAAATAAAAGGAACAGGAATTTCCAGTACATGGACAATCCTGATATTCCTTCTTTTAAAAAATAATTCTTTCCATGTATAGTAGTATAGGATCATACTCATCTCCATTCCTATTCATTTCGTCTCACTCACTAACCCATTACCTTAAGTTTGGTCTGGTCACCCAAAAATCTGGATCCTTGCAATGATCTTACAATCATTCATCCCTAGATGGAGCCACTGTTAGAACTGTAAAATTTTGAAAATTTTACAATTGATTATATTCATGAGTTTCCAAAATAGTCCTCACCATAAACACAAAAATCCTCTTTCCAAAATAATCCTCACCATAAACATTTTTCCCATATTTTGTCATGTAGTCCCATAGAATCCATCTAGTCTTGAATATTTTATAGTATAATTCATATCGGCAAGAGATAGTGAGGGTCTCCCCGATCCATAAAGCATCCTTACTAATGTGTATCTTTTGTAGTCTATCGACAAGAATGTAGGAATGTCATACTGAATATTTCATAAATAAATACATATTGGCGGGACACAATTTATTGTCTCGGTGACAGAAAGATCATATCAGCAAGAAAGCTATCATCAAAATAAGTCATAACAAATTCATGCATGTCTTACCGACCGGCACACAAGGAAACATATCGGCCAGACTAAAAGTCATCGGAGTGAAGTCTTATCAAATGCATCAGGCCTTGCCAACAAAGTGAAAGGGGACTCTATCAGGGGTTATCAGGATGAAGTTATGTAGTCTTGCCGACTCATATGTCTCACCGAATGTTGTTTTATCGGTGAGAAAGTAATTGCGTCTCGGTGACCAGAAAGTATCAAGGGGTGTATTTCGGTGAGACACAAACTAATCTATGAAACATCTCCCCTACTCCAAAGGTCACAGCGAAACACATAAGATGAAAGGACGACTATCAAGGAGACTCTGAATGTCAATAAGATGGTGGGACATTATAGCGATGAATAGTTTTCAATTGTCGGTGAGACTTCAGGGTTTCAGGAAAACTACAAGATGTTTTGATGAATGATCTAATGAATGTTGCAAAAGGATATCGCCCCGGATTTGAAAATGTCTCGCCAACAATACGTATGATGTGACAGTGTGAGTTTTGAAAAAGGACTTCACTCATGCTTCAGCCAACTCATTTTTTGGCTTAACGAAGCTGGATTATCTTCTAATTTGTTGTTGTTTAAACATATGATATTTCTGAAAGGACGTGTCCTTTCAAATTTTTGATGTATAAATATCTATTTTGGTAGCGAAACAGAAGGGAGGAAGGGAAGATAGGAGATAAGATAGAATAGGAAAGGGATACAATAGAATACAATGTTTCACAGATATGAGACTATGATGCATGTTTAAGAAGATGGAGATATTAATGAAAATCATTTAAGTGGTGGTTTATTTCAGGTGTCAGTTGTTTGTTGTGTTCATTGAAAGTATTACCGAAGTTGTCTCCAAGATTGGTGCTTTCTGGTTATTTAAAATGACATAACAAGTTTATATTCAGTTTATCAGTGCACACTTGTTGTATCTGTGTGGTTTATTAATTTGTTCTTTCAAGAAAAGATTAAATCCTTTTAATTGATCATAGTAATCAGAGAAGTTCATCTGGATCATTAAGAAGAACTTGGTAGTCATAGTCTTGCATGTTTATACAAATTATAAACTAAAATATGTGCCAAACAATTTGAGTGTTTTCCAGAAAGAAGTTGCTCATTTAGATTTCATTTGACTCTGCATACCCAATAAGGCACTAGTCTCTACATTTTTTATCATTTAATTTCATTCATTTTTTACATCTGTTAACTGAACATATTAGGTTTTAATTTCAATATTGCTATACGATTTATACCAAACCAATTTTTATTTGTCCACTCCCATTTTCCATTGTGGGAAAAACACTTCAAAAGAGATAAGCACAAGTCAAGTATGCCTCACTCATATAGGTACACTCGCCTAGGTCTAGAAGCACCTGAAGAGTAGAAGGTCTAAACCATTTGACCTTGTATGTTACCCTGAAATGTACCAATAGATTGGCAACCTCTTGAAGCATTTCGCCTGCTTTTTTGAGAGGTAACAGGTGTGGTAAACATTAATATGATAATTATGGATGCCTTGTCCACCTGTTAGGGCTTTCATAGAGTAAAGGAGGGCTGAGATGGTCATGGTTGTTAAGATCATTGCCTCGTCTTCACGAGAGGTTAACGGTTCCACACGAGTCACCCTATGGGGCCAGTGCCTAGAGAGGCTATCAGGATAACCATAGATGGGGGCCAATGCCTAGAGAAAGGTAGTTAGGATAACCCATTTAGGACTATGCGATGACACTCTCCCATAACTTCCCTTGCATTTTCTTTTGTGTGTATCTAGAGGCGGTTGTGTCTTATGTTGTTAAGGTGATTGTTTCTTGATCCTTTCAGTTATTCAATGTTGCATATATGCCTCATGACAACTTTATTGGTGTTGGTGAAAGGTTCCCTTGGATATTTATTGTTGATTGATTTTTTTGTCTCATTTGGTGAGCTTGGAATTTTATTGTTGTTGGCACCTCTTATGGTGATTTAATGTTGATCTATAATTTTTCCAATTGGTTTTGGTTGGACTTTCTTCTAGCATTCCTTTGTTTGGTATTTTTCTAGCCTTTGGAAGTGGTCTTTTGATATTATGTTTATCTTGTGTGTTCTTTTACTTCCCATGTTTGGAGTTTAGTCTATGTTTCTATTTGGATGTCCTTGGTCGGGGATCCTTCCTTATTTACTCCTAGCATGAGGGTGGTCAAGTGGAACATGCTATGAACTCCGTTGGGTCCCCTGTTATGCAGTTGAACCATTTTATGCAAAGTTTGCAGATGCAATTTGATCCAGAGTTCATATGTTACCAGATGTATACTTGTACTCCAGATGTATTATATGTATTGATGTATCACTCCCACGTATGTTGGGAAGACTTATGATGTAAATTTGTATATGTATTCAATGAGTTGTACTAGCAGACTCATGTAATGTATAACCATGCTATGTAATTCATCCTTGAACTATGATTGTAATTATTGTTAATGTTATGTAATATCTATGGAAATATGTACATAATATTTCCATGTTTAATTTATTGTAAATGCATGTATGATTTTCATATGGTTTATTTTTGTCACATTATTTATCATTTATTAATGTTTAAAATTGAAGTTAAGTGAATGAATGGGTTAGTTACATAATGCCACCTTGTGTACCCCAAAGGACTTAGGAATTTAACGTGTAATATTTTAAATCTAATGTATACAGTAATTTATACACTTTAATTGCTTAAAAAAAAATTGTACCATAAATGTTAGATGTATTAGTTTTCTCTGGGTTTCTGAGGCGAGGCACTACAATGGATTTCAAGAATACATATATTGTGAAGTTTGTTTTTTTGAGACAAGTAAGGGATTTGGTGTTGAATTCAATATGGATTGTTGTCTAGTGAGTTTATGATTCTATGATCAAGAGTTATACCCTTCCGAGGGTTATTAGACAACTTCATGGAGCTCTGTCGTAGCTCAATATGGATTATTGTCAAATAATTTGGGAAATAGTGATTCAAGAGTTCTAGTAAATGGTCATCCAAGAAATTGGGAATTCAACTCAAAGCTACACCCTTTTGAGGGTCATGAGGTAGCTTGATGGAGTTCCACCTAATTCAAGATTTGTTTCTTGAAGGGAGATCTTCTCAAGAATGTATATCTATTTTGTAATCAACAAGTTTTGTTAAGTAAACCTTAAGGGTGGTCCCTTGGAAAAGTGAATTTCAAGTTTTAAGGGGTACTTTTGCAGCAATAATGTAATAAAGGGGGGGATTTTAGCATAATGACAGAAAAAGTGTGCCTTTTCCTTGCTTGATTTGGGAATAATTAATAATAAATTAGACTTAATATCACTTTGATCTAGTGTTGTAATCTATTTTACATGTTCACATTAGGTCTTGGGCCCTTTTAAAGCTAAACAAACCTAACTTTTCCTTAATTTAGTGTTGTAAATTGTATTTATTTACAACTTCACATTAAATTTAGGAGGCTTGTAAATCAAATGGACCTGATCTAGTGTTGTAATGTGTTCTACACATTCACATTGGATTTTGGGCCCTATTGTATTTATGACCTTAATATCATCATCAATAGGCCCCTAAGACCCTACATTATGCATCCCAAAGCATATTTCAATCAAAATCCTGACAAGATCAACATATAAACTTAATTTCTTCACTCCCCAACATTCTCTCTCTTTAAATAGGCCCTGTGGGACCCATACACCACCTTGGGTGTATTGGTCCCATCTAGGTGGGACCCATATACCACAAGTGGCATATGAGTCCCATTTGGCCTATTTTTAAGGTTTTGAGTAGAAAAAATTGGGTTTTAAGTTCAAATTTCATGTATGTCTGCTCATGGGATCTAATTAATAGGATATTAGGTGGATTTCCTATATAAAAAAGCTTTCAAATCATTATTTCACATAAGAAAGAATAAGAATTCATGATATCAAGTCAAGAACTCAAGAGTTAAACATTCCAAGACTTTACAAGGTCATCAAGAGAAGATTTCTTCATCAATTATTGCAAAAATCCAAGATCCATCATCATATCAAGGTTATCAAGCATCAAACATGTTATTGAGCAAGTTTTTTGTGTTGAAATGCACAAGACAACTGAGAAGGGGGGGTGAATCAATTGTCTCCAATCACATTCACAAATCTCAAAAAATTATTAATCTTCACATCCACTTTAATCTGTTATTAAGTATGAGCATGAAGTGCAAATATCAGAAAGTAATATCAATACAAAAAACACCATATTTACTTGGAAAACCCAATAAGGGAAAAACCATGGTGAGGATTAACTCACAATATAGTGTAATTGCAAAACTGATTACAAGGAGGCTCACTACCAAAGGGCTCACTGCCTAAGATAGGACTCACTGCCTACAATTACAGAAAGATAAAAATAAGAATGTTACATAGAGAGCACTTTCTCAATGCAACAGAAGATCCACCACAACAACTTCCACACATCCACATCCTTGATCAGAGAAATGTAGACACCATCAACTCATTTCTTTTAGGAATCTAACACATTAAAGTACTATTGCCTCAATTCACTTTCGCACACTCTTGCTTCGCAAACTTGTGGCTTACAATCCTCAATATCTCAATTTGTATTTATAACATCTTCAACCATAGAAAATTTCTCCAAGGTTAGCAACACACACTTCATTTTATAAATTCAAATTAGGTTGGCAACTCAACATTCCCGCGGTGGAAGAGAATGAGAGTGGACCAAACCAACACTTTACCAAGACCCAAAACAACATCTCAAATCAATCACATGCTTCCTTAATTGATACTTATCCTTCACATGACTTGTAAACACCAGGTTGGACAAACCTAATGAAAACAAAACTTAACTTTGAAGTACATGCTTCTACAACAAGAAGATAACATGCAAACCATATAACATGCTTCACTATACACTAGAACATATCTTAGATTCCTTCATATTCATCTACAACTAATGAAAAAACCTTCATACATAGAACACTTTACATCAGTCCATTTGGACTGTACAAGTTACACATGTAAAGTAACTTTGAAACTCATTTTCCAGAGCACCAAACCACAAATTCCTTCAACAAAACACATATAACATCATTAAAAGCCTTCTTATAGATCCATAAGATCTGAAACAAACCAACAGAGGACTGTGGAGCAAATATATTTCTCCCAATCCACAAACAAACAACTTTTCCAGACCAGTTCACACATCGGTGAACACAACTTTCACTCTTGATCAAACTAGATGCTACAATCCAAGATATATCACCCAAGAATGCCTATAAGCAACACTTCAGATTTGCATAAGAATAGGATCAACACAGAAGAAATGTGGATCACATATCGAAGCACATTTTGAACATACACACAACTCTAACTTCACTATTTATTAATTTTCTCAAAAGAACTTCATAACTCATCATATCAGCACACCTGTAACACCATAAAGATAACTCCATGCACTCACATCTCAACAATATCTCAACAATACATGCACAACCTACAATCACTTGATTCCTTTCTCTACAACAACCTATACTATGTTTACATCAATGACAACATTAATGACAACACCACCAAACTCTTTCATACTTGCAACATTGTGATGTAGCATTGAAGATCCAAGATCAAGCATTGTTCTACACCTATTGTCAAGATCAAGATCTACATCCTTCATGGCCATTTCATGTTGAATTGTAGATTTACAAGACACCATTTACAATGCATCATTCAAGGTATCATTGTTCATGTTACATGTCCTATGTTTCATGTTTCATTTCCTTGTTTCATTGTTTCATCATTTGGTTTAATTACCTAAATTTGGTTTGACCAAGGCAAACCCCTATTCACTAATAATCAACAAGTTTTTCACCTCTTTACATGTGTGATTTCAGATCTAGGTGTCTTCGGGTATGAAGGATGATTGAAGATTAGGTTACAAGCTTGGAGAAAGTTGTTGGAACTGTCTCCTCATTTGCAAGGTTGTAATCTTCACTAAAAGGTCATCTATAGATCAAAAATCAGGGTTTCAGATCCAGAAACAAAGTGGAACAAAAAGAGCAAACATTGGAGACTAGATTTAGACTTTGAAGTTCTAGGAAACCCTAAATGGACTCATATGCCAATCCTAGCATATGAGTCCCAATTTAGGTCATTTTTAATATTTTTGTAGTTTCGGATACCCTTTTCCAGAAACTAGTTCCTACATAGAAACCTAGATGTGGGATTGATATGCCTAAACTGGTGTATGAGTCCCAATAGGCCTAAATTTTAGGTTACTCCATATTTCAGGTCTCCATTCAAGCTCTCTCAGGTTTCCAAGTGCTACTCTCTACTTTTCTAGTTTGTTGTTTTGATTTATTTGCATTTATAGTTCATTTAGTGAAGTTTCTTGCATCATTGAGTACTATAGACACTGGAAAAATGTCTTAGCCTGTGAGCATCATTTTTCTTGGTCATCATCTTCGCATAATTAAATAATTTTAATTATTTAATTATTCTTAATCACATTCCCTTATTACTTAAATTTGTTTTTTAATTATTTAATTAATTTACTTCTTAACCTTTATTTTATCTTGATCAATTAAATAAACTAACTGTGTCACTAATACCCCTTTCTTTTTTTTCTTTTCTTTTTTTTGACTACTGGAATCAGGTAGCACAACCCCCTATAAACTGCAATGTGCCTGGTAAACTTTTTAATGTGACCGGTGGCGTTGACGCGACACGCCCTCCGGTACCACGGGGGTGGAGGAGACTAGACCTCGTGACCAATCTCTTGCAACATGAAAGATTTAGCCAACCGAGCTAGGGCCCCAACCCCTAATACCCCTTTCTTCAATAATTAAATAAATTACCATTTATTTAATTATTTTTCTATCATCATTTTTCTATAGTTAAATAATTATGGAAATTATTTAATTATCCCCCAAATCTTCTCTTTTATGAAATAATTAATCTGAATTAATTATTTAATGCCCCTTTTCCATTTCCTCATATTTAATTAAAATGATTATATAAATTATTTTAATTAAATACCCACTTGGCTTTTCCTCAAAATAAATAATTTGGAAAAATTATTTATGCTTCACTTGTCCAGAGATTTCTTCTCATGAATTAATAAATTTCAATTTTTAATTCTTCCATTTTCTTCCTCCACTATCTCATTTTCGAATCTTAGTTGTCGATCACCTCTGGGTTCTTTCTAATCTTGACCATTCATTTTGTAACCTCCACTCTTCTATGTTGCATGTCTTCTCATCCATCGATCTTGGAATATTTCTAGAAGCTCAATCTTGACCGTCTGTTCGAATGTTTATGTATAAAAGAAGCCTTCCTCCATTTTTTATTTAACAACCACTTATCTTCAACTTTCTTGCTTACTATTTGTAGGTATTTTCACATGTTAGCTTTGATCTAAGGGCATATTTGTAAAAGAATATTTAGGAGAGACAAGGGAAGTGATTCAACTTCAAATATGCAAAGTGCTTCTAACTTGAATGCTTTTATTCTTCATATTTGATTGTATTCTCTTATTTAATTGGTTTTTTAGCTTAGAAGTACTATGGTTGTCGCTAGAATCTAGGTTATCTGATTTTTACCCATCTTACGTTCATGAACCCGATGTGAAGACAATTTTTTGCAGGATTTGTATGATTTTTATTTTTATTTTTGTAGGTTTTCATACATAACAATGCAACAAAGACACACAACAATCCAATTATAGAGAAACGATACAACTGATAAAAGAAATGATGCAACTAATAGGTACGAATTTGAATTCAAAATAATGATGCATTCATGATGCACAATGACACATCTGCATGTGTGAAACTTCAATTAGAAATCATGACACAACTGATCTACAATGACACATTATAGCAACACAATTGAGGCTGAATGACATAATTTCCTGATCGTAAAAAAAAATTGCTTTTAGTTTTCTTTAAATTTTCCTTTTGAGTTTTTTAGTAGATTAGGGTTTTCTTGTGCTAACTATCTCTTTTCAGTGCATGGTTTTGGATCTAAGGATTTTCAAAAAAAAAACTTTAGAAACAACAAAAAAAATGAGCTTTTTATCTTTCATTTTAGGGATAATCAATTTTTGTTTTCTTTGCTTTCCAACAACTACAATTTGCATCAAAATTCATAAGGGTAAAATGAACATGCAATTTATTCATAAGGTTTTAAAATGAACAAAAAAAATCATTTTCTCACTCATGAGTATTAAAATGAACATGCATCACACATCATTGTCCTAAAAATAATCCAAGTGTTTTCAAATCATAAGTAAAGGGTTAAAATTAACAAGTGTCTTTTGTGTTTTGTGGTTTGTAATTTGTCATTGAATGTGTATGCTCTCCTCTTGTGCCACTTGGCAGTCTTGAGGAACAAAAGTATTTCTTTGGCACTTGTAAAACTGCTCTCCTCATGTGATCTAGGAGATAAAAAACAACATACTTCCTCACTTTTGTGTACCTTTTTCTAGAGGGCCTTCCATTCCACTTCAAAAGGTGGGAATCATCCAAGCATTAACAAGCTAAATCCAAGCTCTCTTGAACCGCTATACAAGAAATGTGTTTTTGATGAAAGTCATAAGCAATAGGTGTAGATGTGTCATACCAACAAGTGCCACCTTTAGTAGCCCCATGAGCTATGCCAAAATCCTTTTTTAGGAAGGGACTGAGATGCCTCTTGATTGACCATAATCTTGAGCTAATATTGTTGCATGTATGGCCACCTTGAATGAATTCCCATACTATGAGATGAGAAAATATCGGCGAGGGTCGATTATGCTTGATTCATGATGAATCAAAGCATAACTTCACCAAACATACCTACATCTACAAACAAGATCATTCAAATTGAAAAGATTAAACTAAGCATTTAACTAAAAATGAAAGCTAAAAACCACACAAATAGTTAAATTCCTCCTTTAACCCATTTGAAACTTATCCTTTTTTGGAATTGGTGTCGTGCTGATGTGAAACAATGACCCTTTCCCAATCCTGAGATCAGTGAGCCTGTTTCAGTAGATTCTATGGAAGAGAATCGATGAAACCATTGTGATTGATGTATGAAAACCTAGTTTATGCAAAAAATGAACATGATACAAGCTAAGTTACCATGATTTAATGCTCAAAATGCCCTGATTATGCTATTTCTAAACCAATCTAAGCTAAAGATATGTTAAAAGATTAAAAAAACCCTAATTTATGAACAAGCTAAGATGGATGCATGGAAGCCATTAATGGATGCTCTAAGCTATAAGGAAATTAAAACTAAAGATATCACATTTCCACAATCCATATTGCTTATTGCTAGATGACTTCTGGATTTGATTGTGTAAGAGTTTTTTGCATCAACGTTTCGGATCACACTCCATGATCCATCTGTGATCTCTCAACTATCCTGATGATGGATCATGGAGTGTGATCTGAAACGTTGATGCAAAAAACTCTTACACAACCAAATCCAGAAGTCATCTAGCAAAATTAAAACTAATTAAAATAAGCTAAAAGTGAGCAAATATGAGAGTATGGATGCAAGTGAATTCAACAACATGTCTTTGCAATTGAAAGATGGATCCATTTGTCTCCAAATAGTGACCTATTTATAGGAGCAAATGAGGAATGAAGGGTGGAGATCAAAAATTTTAATCAACGGTCCAAGATGAAGGGGATGAGAGGCATTGATCATGGATTCTCATCAATGGATGACAATGCATGATGAGATTCTAATCAAGGGTTCATATTTTCCTCAAGCAAACACACTTTTGACCTGCTCACATAGGTCAAAGGTGACTTGTTCAACAAGTTGAAGGTTAAAAATTCCTCAAGAAGCCAAGTGAAAATATCCCTTTATTCAAATGATGAAAGAATAAGAATATTCTTTTGGAATACTCTCATGGGTGAGGAAAAAGGCAATTTGCAAATTAAAACAAAGTTTTAATTGTGCAAAAAGAGGATAAGGAATATTCTCTTTTCTTAAAGGAAAGTTAGTTTAATTGCTAGTTAAACAAGATTTAATCATGTGATTAGAGGATTTGGAAAAAATGAAGAGATATTTATTAAATTAAATGATTTAATAAAAGGGGGAGGAGATGAAATGATATTTAATTAAATAACTTAGGGTTATTTAATTAAATAAGATGACTTAGGGAATTAAATTAAATATTCTGATGTATTTAATTTAATGAGATGAAATGTTAGCATGAAAATGGATAAATTAACCTGATTAAATTAATTAGATTAATGGATAAAAATGATGTAATTAATTAATTAGCTAGGCTAATTTGATCAATTAAGAAAAAAGAGGATGGGTTAAAGAGGAAATGATGTTAGTAAATTTGTTTTAAGTGTATGATATCGACTAGGACATTTTTTAGTGTTTACATTTTGCCCCTCTTTGAAGCGGGGTAACCTACTTATTGCTTTAATTAAAAGAATAATGCTTTTTAGATCAAAAATACTGCTTAATTTTTTTATTTTTTTAAATCTAATTTTTTAGATGCCCCAATGGAAGGATAAAGCTGACTGGTCCTACCCCCTTGAGAAATTGGGTGGAAATTTTAAATTTTGGGTTGATTTCTCAATAAAGGTTAAACATTGCCCCAAGGGTCCAAAAAGGCTCTGTGATCTAAGAATAATACCAAAAATGAAAAAAATGATGCAAAATTAGGTCTAGTTTGGAAAAATTGGTGAAAATGATAATAAACCTTATCTTCAAGGTTAAATTAGGGGAAAAAACTAATTTCCTAGCTTAAATAGGCCAAGAAGGGTCATTTTCAATTCATTTGTACATTTGCACCTTAAGGAATTCTTGCGATTTGAGCTCTAACCCTCCGAGGAAATGACGTGTCCAGAGCTTCCTAGACACATGTCTGCCCAAGTTCGAGAGTTCTAGTGGCTTTGAGGCACAAGACCACCTACATGTAACTCCAAACTAGATTTAAAATTTGAATTTTTGATGCATTTATTACACTTTAAAGTTTAAATTTTGGTGGCATCACTATATCACTACGCCCAAACTAAAATCGGTGATGTCCAGATGAAATATAGCGATGCATATTTATATGGCAATGCTATTCATGATTTAAAATTAGTGTTTCTAATTTTAAATGGTGACACATACTTATTTGGTGACGCACTTGCCAATTTAGAAATTAGGGTTAGGGCATGCCAAAAGTTAAACCATGACACCAGCTTATCTGGTGACACATTTTTCAATTTGTAATTTTAAATGCATCAAGCATCGCTATTTGAAATTTCAATATAGTAATGCTATTGTGGTTTATGAGCTGCAATTTCAAATTGAGCCAAATTTTGATGATTTCTTGATGTCATGTGCTTTGTGGATGCGGGAGGTCTTTCCACCATTGATGTCAAGGGAGCACAGGCCCACCATGCTGGAGAGATTAGGTGATCTGTTAGAGCTATGCCAAGAGCGCCTAGGAGAGATCAGCCTCTAGTATGTTGCTTATACACCTGTAATTCAGACACATCTAGCGATGATGATGGCTTTGTGCTAGAGATGGCACAATGAGACATTGTCCTTCAACCTTCTGATGGGTGAGGCGATGGTTACTCTAGAGGATGTATGGTGTATATTGTGTTTTCCAATTCATGGAGACCATGTGATTTATGACACTAATGTTAGATTTGACACCTTCATTGAGGTCATGGAGATGGATTAGATTGCATTGGTGACATCATAGATTGACTTGGAGTTAGATAGAGGTCATGTACTGACCTTTAGATTGATCATCACAGCCATCATTTCGGGTTTGGGTGCCCCAAATAGACATAGTAGAGGATTTAGCCCAGGATGGGGCTTGGTGTGGCATTAGATGTTGCATAGGAGGACACTTTTTGTGTGGGGGCTTGTGATGCTAGCCTCCTTGTATCATGATTTGCATTATTTTTTCTATTAGGTGATCCTACAATACTGGCTTACAATTTTTGGCCAAACTAGACATTGAATTGATATTTTATAACTAAATCTTCACTTTTGGTCACCTATAGCGGCTAAACAATGAAGAATTTGAAGATGATGCAAACTAGTGATTTGTGAAATTTTTTCTGCAGATATTAAATATAATTTTCTCAAAATGTTTGGAATCAGATTGCATTTCTTTTCACATCTCCTTTGAAAACTAGTTTTTTTCAGTAAACAACATTTTTAAGGAGTGATGCTCACCGTATAACACATAACTTTTTTTCCATGAAGGATAAAATTCTATTTTTTTCAAATTTAGATTTGTAACTACAATATCTAGTGCTTCCAATTGGTTTCATAGTGTTTTATTGAATATTTTTTCCTTAATCAAGTTTCAAAGTCAAAGTAATTACAATTCAGACATAGGCAGACTGTATAACACATAACCTTTCTGTATCTATCAAAATTCAAATTTTTTTGTTGAATCAAGAACTTTAATATCTGGTGCATTCATATTTTTTTTAGTTTTTTTACAATCTTCTATTTTTTCACATGTGCCTGCGAACAGAGAGCTTGATTTTTAGTGAAAAACCTACATTCATAAGAAATAAAAAATAAATATAATAATTAAATTAAATTTATTTAAAATTATACTTTTTGGGAAGCTTATAATAAGAAATACATAGATACAAAAAATAAATTTAAAATGAATTCATTTGATCCCCCAAAAGGAAAATCAAATGTGGTTTTTTATCAGCATTTTGATAGGTGTAAAGGACACTCTATTATAGGTATGGTTTAAAACTAGTTGGGTTCTATCTAAGGGGGTTTGATCTAAGGTAGCTTGATCAAATCCTCTTCAATTGGAATTATTTAAATGGAAATTTTGAAGGCTTAAATCATTACATTTTCTAAACATAAGTGATTTCAACAAAAAATAGAATCTTCCAAAATTGTAAACTAGCTTTGTGGGATCACCCTATTGAGATGGGAGAGTTATTGGTGTAGGGGTTACTCTGCTACATATTTGGGCATGGGAGCACATTACCATGCTTCATCCCATTGTTCATATGGAAGAAGTGGAGCCAAATGATCCCCTTTTTTGGAGATATAGATGTTCCACTACCCTTAGGCACACTAGTTAGATTGGGCTCCCATATTGGAGACGGGTGATAGACGACATGACAACTTTTTGTTGGCACCCATGGCTTAGATGCCACCATGATTCACTGATATTCAAGAACTTTATTTCACTAGATAGACTTGATACATGTAGGGTTGAGAGAATCACACTATTGAGAGATATCTACCTGATGATGCATACAAGGCATTTTTTTGTGACATCGGCCAAAGAGGTTCCAACATGAGGACTGACGATCCCAGCTCCAAAGGGTGTAAAGAGCTTCAAATAGTTGGTAGCTTAGCCTTGGGAATTTGATCAAGGATAGGCAGTAGCTCAGAATATGCTAGCATATGATGCATGGTTCATCCCTCCCTAACGTTTGATGGATCCAGCAAGGGCTCATCCCAGAGGGAGACCGAGATGCATAGGATTAGGGAGAGACAGGGGACAGGGAGGCTAGGATGGCTAGGGTGGATAGGTTTCGGGGGCTCTGCCCGCGGTATAGTAGTAGCCTCCAATAGTTTAGCAGTAGCCAGGAACACCACCACCACCAAATGCCCGAGATGCATAGATATAGCAACTGCAACAACAAGTGTAAATATTGACTAATGAATAGGATTAGGCCTGCTAGCAGATTTTGGTCATTACTCTTGAGTGAGACCAGGTTTGGTAGCAGGTGGTTACATTCATAGTGTAGAAAAATCAGGAACTACAGAGAGTATAGGTTGTGATTGGGGAGAGAGATCAAGAGGTGGTTCAAAGACAACATATTGAGGCTATTATGGTAGCCACACATGGTTGGACCATGTCGGTGTAGTTATATAGAGAGGCTATTACAAAGGCTACATATTATAGGAAACATTATCATTGTATGTTCTAACGAATCTAAGATAGCAAAATTTTTCATAGTGCAACAACACACAACCATGAGCAGAGAATCATATTGAGAGGTAGGCTAGAGAGGGTAGCAGCCATCAGGGATAGTTTTTTGATGTATAGACACTTTTTTCTTTTTCCCCATTCTTTATCATGGATATACATTCATGGGCTCCTTTTTGATAGCCTCGTGGATATTGTACTTATCATTGATATGCATACACTAATCTAGATTTTGTACCATGGCATTCATTTTTTGATATATATATATATGATACGGATACAGATGATTCATGTTATGATGCATTCAATTTATTTAATGTATGGATGGATATGATATGGATGGATGATTATGCAGATGTTATGGATGCAAATGATGTGGATGCATTTCTTTTTATATATTTTCTATGCATTTTATGATGATGATGTGTGCATATGGATGTATGTATGAAAATGCTTATGATATGCAACAATTGAAGATGCTTAGAATAACAAATCTATATTATTCATCACAACTCAAATGATTATGTAGAATGTATGATGTGATATGCAATGATTAAGCTAATTAGATGCTATGATCATGAGATGTATGTATTTTGATGGTTTTTGGGTGTAGGGTGGATGCATTGATGATGTTTTTGTTGACTTTCATGATACCAAGTTAGCATAGAGAGAAGATAGAAGAATGGAGAATGAATGACCATTGATTACGATGATTGCTTCAAAAGATCCAACAAGTCCTTGATCCATCGAGACTTTATTAGAGATGGTGACGAGGCAATACAAAATGTAGGATAGGTTTCTCACACTTTAGGATTGGGATTTTCTATCATTCCTTATTGTTTGATATAACACATAGAAACGATGCATCAAGGTATCAATAACCAGGACAACATTGTATCTAGTGTAATGGACTTTAACTTGACAAATAGATAGGATAGTTCTTGTTCACATCTTGACATCGTTGGAATGCAAGTTAGAAGCATAGAATATATTGGACCAAAGCATACACAATAGTCAACAACATACCCTAAATGACCTTCCTACACACAACTAAGCAAGTATGCGCCAATATTATTTTGCAAGATTATCCACAAGCACAAAAAATGAAAGATAATTATTGGTGCCCAATTCCTTTCTCTCTAAATCATTTTGTTGGACATCATCGAGAGGTCCTCAAAATGGGTCATTAAGATAAATCATAAGAAAATATCAAAGAAAAACAATCAGTATTGTCTATAGCTCTTGCCTAGTTTAAGTTTACCAAAGGTGATATCTGATACTGATGTCCATTATAGGAAGGATACATCCAAGGACATGTTGATTAGAGCATTTTTTGATGTTGGTATGATGATGCTAAGATGAGTTGTTGCTATAAACTTCCCTAACACATTTATCTACGATTTAAACTTTAGATTTTGACAATTAATTTCTCACTTTACGACTTGCTATACTTGCTTTATATTTGTTTCACCAAAATTTGAAGGTGATAATAGATTTATTATGGGTGAAGATTTATTGTAGGTGAAAGCGAGATGGGATGGATGGGTTTTGGATTTTTTGGAATATTTCAATGTTTTTGAATTTTTGAAATGTTTTAAGGCTATTTTTGGTCTTTTTGAAAGTCTATGTGGATGTTTAGGATTTTCATTTTTCTAGGGTTGTTTAGGGTTTTCTAAGATATTTGAGGCTTTTTAGGTTTTTTAAGTTTTCTATTGTTTTTTGGATTTTTCAATTTTCAAATGTTTTTGTGTTTTCTAAGATATTTGGATTTTTTGGATTTTGAATATTTGGATGTTTTGGGTATTTCAAAATGTTTTGATGTTTTTTTGTTTTCAAGGGTTTTACAAATGTTTAGGGGTTTTTTGAAATTTTTTCAGTTTTAACGAAGAACTTAACCTAAAAGACCTATCCTAGTGGCCTTGAGGGCTGGTCAAAGATTAGCCTTGCCTATATTATACATGCATAGACCATGTACATAGTTTGACGGACTTGAAACATTTACAAGATGAAGATATAAATAGGTGAAAGAAAATATTTTATTATGATGGACTCCTAAAGGACTAACCAAGGGTGTCTTTGGGGCATATTAATGATGGCCTTGCCTATGTTCAAGCTCAGAGATGATGTAGTTCGACAAGAGGACTCTATTTTTGGATTTTCGATCTTCGACCTTTTTAGGGTTTTTTGATATTTTCTGGATGTTTTGGATTTTTCCTTTACAATTTTCTAAATGTTTTTGGATTTTAGCTATACAGGATTTTGAAAATGTTTTTGAATTTTTTGGATAAGATTTTGTGAATGTTTTTGGTATTTTCCAATAATATGTCCAATGACCTCAAGATATACAAGAACTTGATTATGATCCATAATGAAATGCCTCTAGTGTTAACGCCTACTTTGATAAAGGAAAGACAAACTAACCTTTGGAATATGCCAAGTAGTGCTAAAGGGTTCATGATGCCTCATAGTGTCAAGCCATGATAATGATGTGGATGAGGGATAAATGGCAATGCAAAGAATGATAGGACAAAAGATCCAAAGATTAGATGGAGATACTTTATTTATGCAAGGTGCTTGTTTTCTAGGTTTTCACCAAGGTACTTGCCCAAAGCGCCACTGAAGTGGTTTTCAATAGAGGATGATTTTTTTCTTTACTTTTTTAATCATTTTTCTCATTTCTTGGATTTTGATTATTTTATGATTTTTTTGTACTTTATGATGTATACCCTTCAAGATTAGGCATATTTTTTTTTGAGATGCAAGTTGTTGGTTGGCTCCTGCAAGGGTTCACCTTCAAGGGTTGACAGTTAGTATGCTCTTGATCCATAGCTTGTTGTGATGACAAAGGGACTTAACTAGTTAGCCTCAAACTTTCCTTTATTATCTTGATCTGGAAGGTTCTTCTAATTCTGCTTTAAGACAAGATTACCTACCTAAAATTGCCAACATTTGATTCTCTTGTTATATCTATTTCATTCAATTTTGATATACTTGCAAGTTATTAAGGGAGTCAAGATGACGTTCATTCAAGAATTCTAGCTCATTCAGTCAAGACACTATGTATTATTCCTCATTTATCAAGTTATGTAGTGACACTTGCAATGATGGGAGCTCAACCTCAATAGGAAAGATGGCTTATAATCCATAGACCAAGGAGAAAGGGGTTGTACCTATAGGTGTGCAAATACTGGTTCAATAATCCCAAAGACTGGGATTTAGCTATAGATGCCAATCACGACTGGCTTCATTAACTATTTTCTTTAAGATTTTTAAGATAGTATTTTTTGTAGCTTCTACTTGACCATTGCCTTGGAGATAATATGGGGTAGAGAATCAGTGTTGGATGTTGAATTTTTGGCACAACTCTTTCACATCCTAATTTTAAAAGGGATTCCATTATCTGAGATGAGGGTTTGTAGAACACCATAATGACAAATTAGGTAATTTAGGATAAACTTGAATATCAACTTCCCCATTATGTAGGTCATAGGAATGGATTCAACCCACTTAATAAAGTACTCAATGGTGGTTATGATAAAATTATGGCCATTGGATGAGGTTAGAGTAATTTTTCATATGAGGTCAAGTCCCCATTGTGAAAAAGGTCATGGTGTGATCATCAGCTATAATTCTTGAGCTGGAGCATGAATCAGATCCCCATGCTATTGACACTAGATGCATTTCCACACATATTGATGAGCTCCTTTTTCCATGGTTGGCCAATAGTACCCCATCCTCAACAGTTTTTAGCTAAAGTCATACCACTAGAATGGGACCCACATATTCCATCGTGTACTTCTATTAAAGAAGTTAAGGCTTCCTCTTGGTTAATACATTGTAGTAATGTCCCTTTGATGCTTTGACAATAAAAGGTATCACCTAGGATCACAAATCGAGACTCCTTTTTAACAAAGGTCTTTTTTAAGGTTCAGGGTGATATCGAATGGGAGAATTGCTCTGTTAAGGTAAGTAAAGATGTCATGGTACCACAAGGATCTAGGATCAACAATGACACACACAAATTCAGATTCAGGAATTTCAAAAGTTGGTACAAGAAGTTGTTCTACCAAGAATTCACATTGGAGGATGTTGTTCAACATGTCTAGTAATGATCCAATTGTTGCCATGGTGTCTACTGCTCTATTTTTCATGTAAGGAATCTACTCAAAAGTTATGTCTCTAAAAAGGTCTTTGAGATTCTCTACCATCTTCTTGTAAGGAGTGATCTTGTCATCATTAGTTTGATAGTCATCATTGACTTGGTTGATAACCAGTTGTGAGTCTTCATAGACTTTCATCTCTTGTATCTTCCACTAAACTGCTATCCTTAGACCTGCGATTAAGGCTTCGTACTCAACAATGTTGTTGGTACAAGGAAAAGATAGCTTATGTGACTTTTGGATGCAATCACCTTGGGGGTGATGAAAAGAATGCCTTCTCCTGATCCATGTTGGGTGAACGATCCATCAAAGCACATCTTCCACTGAGCTGTGAGATTGATAAGGAACACTAGTTCATCAGGAAACTCAGATATCAAAGGGTTCTCTACATAGATAGGTGCCTTTGCTAGTTGGTCTACAATCACTTATCATTTTATTTCCTTACACTCCACATACTCTATGTCAAAATCTATTAAGATCATCACCCATTTAGCCATTCATCCCATGAGGGTTGCTTTGGATAATAGATATTTTAATGGGTCAATCTTTGCAATGAGCTTGACTTGATGTGACATGTAGTGCCTAAATTTTTGTGAAGCAAAAACTACTGCTAGGCACGCCTTCTCAATAGGTGAATAGTTCATTTCATATCCTACCAAGGTTTTGTTGATGTAGTATATAGCTATTTCCTTTCCATTTTCATCATGTTGTGCTAAAAGAGCTCCTAGTGTTGTTGGTGTTGCTAAGATGTATATGATCAGTGGGTTGTTTGGTATCAGTGACATGAGTACTGGAGGTTTTATTAGGTAATCCTTGACCTGGTGGAAAGCTTTATCAAAGTTGTCATCCCATTTGTAAGTTATCCCTTTACAGAGGAGATGCAAAAAGGGGTGAATCTTATTTGATAGTTGGGCTATGAACCTTTTGATGGACTACAGTCTTCCTCAAGTAATCCTCTCATATGCTTCAATGTTTGTCTTGGTTCCATGTAAAGGATGAATTTTACCTTTGTTGGATCAATTTCTATCCCTCTTTGTTAAACAAGAAAGCCAAGAAGTTTCCCTGATGTGACCCTAAACACACACTTTTTTGGATTTAGTCGCACCTTGTATTCCTCAAGCCTATCAAAGATGGGTCCTAAGACTTGTATGTGCTCACTTCTCTTTTTTGATTTTTCCAAAATATCGTCCACATAATATTCAACTATTTTGTGGATCATGTCATGAATGATGAGGGTCATTACTCTTTGATAGGTTGCTCCTACATTCTTTAACCCAAATGGCATCACATTCCAACAATAGGTTCCCCATGGACAAGTGAATTAAATTTTGTGATGATCCTCCTTGGAAATTGTGATTTGATCGTAGCCTAAAAAACCATCCATGAGTGACAATATTTCATGTCCAGTTGCTAAGTCCACAATAAGATCAATGTTGGGAAGAGGGAAATCATCCTTCGAACATGCCTTGTTCAGATATCTAAAGTTAGTGCATATTTTGATGCCCCCAATGCATTTTGAGATTGGTAGTAGGTTTGAAACCCACTCAGGATAGTCTATTGGTTAGATGAATCCAACGTCAAGAAGCTTTTGTAATTCTGGTTAACCAAATGTACTCTCTGAGGGTGCGTCTTCCTCAATTTCTTCATAACTAGTTTTGCTTTAGGATATATTGCTAAGTGATGCATAACCAGTTCTAGATCTAGGCCTGGCATATCTGTATATGACCATGTAAATTTATCTCTTCGCTCTTTAAGGAATGATGCAAGGTTCTTTTGTTCTTCATCCAACAAGGATTCAACATAGAAAGTGATCTTGGGTGCTTTCTCTATTCCCACATTTTTTGGAGTAGCCTTTTTTGCTACTACTGGTGACTTTTATGAATGTATTGCACTAAGGGGTAGATTGAATCCATCATCCTTGGGTGCCTCGAATCCATCATCCTTGGGAACCTTAGAAAGGTTTTCACCATCAAAAGTGTCCTTTGTTTTTACTATTTTAGGATCAGAGAGTGCCACTTGGTGTTTTTCACTCAAGGATCTACATGTTATTTTCATTTCATTTAATTTGTGACTGAAGGATTCAATCATCTCCCCATAGTATGCCCCTACATTGAGCTCTATGCTGAAGCCTAATTTGTGATCTTCCAATGATAAGTTGTCACAGAGTCCCACGCATTCTAAGATCACTTCATTATTTTTGAATAAATCTAGAATCGATGGTCCTTGTTGGTCCATGTGAATGATTTATCAGTATACCAAGCGTATTTTAGTTGGTTGGGTGCTTGAGACAAAGGATGTTATGGATAGCATAAAGAGGATGTTATTCTCAAATAGGTTAGCAACATTAAGGGGAAAGTCATCTAAGGTTGTATCATGTGATGTAGGTGACCAAGAGGAAGCCTCAAGTTGTTTAGCATAAATACCTTTGCCAATAAGTGTGACCTTTCTATTAGTACAACCTAGACCAATATTCTTTAGTTGTTTCTCAAGAAAGATGGGTTCTAGCAAACCATTGTCATTTTCTCCTAGCTTCTCATTCTTGTTATATCCCATGCTCTTCATTAGCTACAAGCCTTTGTTGTCATCTTCCATGGGAAGAATAGGGGCAAGTCATTCATCTTGATAGAGGAGTTTAGAGATACCCTCCTCATTGGCATCTTCCTAATTCAAATCCCCCCATCTGGTGAAGGTAGTAGCTGCCATCTTGATAGTTTCTAGTTCTTTGGTGCTAGATGTGGGTTTCCCATGAGACTAGGGAGAAATAGGTAACTCTCCTAAGACAAAGGTATCTTTCAATAGCTTGTAATTCACACAACCATCATCTTGGATCATTGCTTTGACATCGGGTATACTCTACACAATGGGAACTTTTGTTGTTGAGGTAGAAGCTAGGGATGATGGGTCAACAAATGAGCTTGATGGTGTAGGTCCTTCATCATTTTTGGGTATTTGTGGGATATTATAGAACTTGGCCTCAAAAATTTTTTAATAGTAGAAAGGCTTAGGATCTCCATGGATAGTGATTTCTCTACCTTCAAAAGGAAACTTCACACACTGATGACACGTTGAGGCTACAACTTTTAGAGCATGGATCCATGACCAGCCAAGTAATATGTTATAGGGCAGATCAAGAGCAAGCACTTGGCATGTAGTTTCTACAATAAGAGGTCCCACTTGGATTGGAAGTGCAATAATTCCTTGTGATACCTATTCTTGGTCATAATATGCTCTGATGGTGGTAATTTTTGTCTTCTCAATAGTGTCTTCTGAATAGCCTAGATTTTTTTATCAACTGCAGGGTATAAATGTTTAGACCTGTGCCTCCATCTACCAAGACTCTTTTGACCTTGTTTTTATGAATGACAACCTCAAGGTGTAAATAATGGTTATGAGATGGTTGAGATGGAAAGTCTTGCTCAAATAAGGTAAGAAGATGGTTGGTGATATGCCCTACCATAGCTTGAAATTGATCAATATTAATGTTCTTGGGAACAGATGAATCAAACAAGGATTTTTCCAATATTTCTCTATGTGCGGGGGATAACCTTAGGAGTTCTAAGATTGATATATGTGTGGAGGTCTACTTGAGCTGATCTAAAAGATTTTACTTGTTAGGATTAGATGTAGGCAAAGTAGGCTATGTCCTAGATTGAGATGGGACTCCTTGAATGGTTACTTCTCCATGTCGTGTGGTGACTCCACATTTTGTACTAGTTCCTTTGATGGTGACAACAGTGATAATGCTATCATAGTATGCCACTACATTGGAATATGTATGCTAAACATTGGTGTAATCCTTAGCTTTACCAATGTTGTTTGCTTTTTTTGAGATCCTGGTTTCTAGGTGGTACTTCAACATATATGGTATCATTTTCTATGAGATCTGAGATGATTTTCTTGAGTTTCATATAGTTTTTTTTTAATTCCCCTTGATTTTATGAAATTCATAGAGATCATGCTTATTGTACTAGGATGGATTCTCTTGTGGTTCTTGGTAGTTTTTAAATTTTGTAAGTGTTATCAGATTTGACTCTACTAGTTTCTTCATGATTGTCTCAATGGGTTCCAATAACTATGTGTACTTGCATTTAGGATAGTTTTTTCTATTATTGGTTCACCTTTGTTGCATGTTGGTGTTATTGATCTGATTGTTTTGACGTGGTGATGTTTGTTGCACAGTCTGCTGGATATTAGTAACTTGATTGATATTGGGTCTAGGAGCACTTAGTATGACCTTAGTGTCTACCACATCATCATTTGTTACATTTTTTTTCTTAGCCCAAACATGAGGTTTCTCATTTGAACTAGTTGAAGGATGATTGTCTTTGTAATCCTAATCATTTCCTTGTGAGATTAGGGCTCTTTCGATATTAAGTGCTCTAGGGACTAATTCATCATATGATGTGATGCATTACATTTTCAAGTGGAATGATAGATTTGAATCGAGATTAGCTATGATGATTCCCACTTTTTGCTCGTTAAGAAGAGGCCACTTGATTTTACTAGCTCTTTGTCTCCATCATTGCAATAAATTAGTGAAGGTTTCTCATGGATTGTGTTTAAGAGTGTATAATTTTTCTAGACTAATGTCCATGTCAATATTGAAGGAGTAGTGATCGATGAATTTATCAGTGATTTCTTGAAAAGCTTTGATACCAAGAGGAAAATGAGAAAACCAATACATAGCATGACCTATTAAACTTTGTGGGAAGAGGTGGATTAGATAGGAATCATTGTAAGCCACTTCCATGCACATGACATTAAATTCTTTGATATGATCCATGGGACTTTCTCTCCCTTCATATTTTTCAAATTTGGGGATTTCAAAACTAGGAGGGAATGGTATCATTGCTATGTTTCAGTCAAATGGGTAAGTACACAAGTTCTATGTATGCAGTTTCTTTGTATTGACCATGCAAAGGTTCTACATTTCTTGTGAGAGTGCTTTCAACTATGATGCTAGATCGTCTTGCGAGTTGGGTGGAGGAACATATGGTGGGATGATATATGAGTTATATGAAGTATATGATGGTGTGAAATTTTGTGAAAATGTTGGATATGTTCCTGATGCATTTGAGTTGATGATGTTCAAATGAGGATAATAGGAACCTTATTTCTATTGTTGGGAATACTTTTGAGCTAGTAGGACCTGTTGTTGAGCTTGTTGTTGGGCTTGTTGTTGTTGGTGTGCTAATAAAGCTACTTTTTCTTCATGTTGTTGTGTGGCTTGTTGTGATGCTAAGGATACTTTTTGTGCTTACTATTTTTGGTACTCTAATGCTACTTTTTGTGCTAAGGTTGCTTGCTATTGTTGTTGTTGTTGTGCTAGGTTTGCTTGTTGTGTTTGATGTTGTTGTTGTGCTAGGGCTACTTGTTGTGCTTGATGTTGTTTTTGTGCTAGAGCTACTTGCTATTGTTGTTGTTGTTGGATGGCTTGTTGATAGGCTAGTTGTGCTTGCAATGTGGGATCAGGTGGTTGTTGAGACATCTGTGAAGGATTATGGATATTGATGTTTTGAGTGGGTATTGACTTGTTGGTGAGAGGTGGAGGGTTCCCTTGGTTCAAAATTCCTTGTAATATGGTAGAATGATGTGGAGGAATGTATGTTTGAGGTCCTGATTTATTTGGAATAGTAAAGGGGGTTGTGGGAAAAGATGATGTCGTTAAATTTTGCAATGGAAATGACACACTAATACCTTGAGTCCATTGATTGAAAAGATTCCCTTGTCGTATTTTTTCAAGATTGCTTTGTGAAAAAGATGTAAACAAGGGATTTCTGATCAAGGTACTTCCAGGATTGATGGAACTTGTAACCAAGGGATTTTTTTGAGGAGGATTGATGGTGGATGATGTGGAAATGGTAGATGGGATGGATGAACCCACTAGAGGGTTGGATAATATTGTCCCTACTTGCATTGAGCATTGGTTCTATGATAAATTATTGGCATTTCCTTGTGTGCCATTTTGAGATAATTAGTCTATATCACTTTGTGTGATGGTAGACATACTTGTGGTACTCATAGGTGTGGATGAAGAAGTGTGTCCCCAAAATGTCGAAGTGGGTGTGGAATAATGAAGTTCAAGTGGCATGTGTAACTATTTTGGAGCTTTGGGAATAGGAGGAGCACCAAAAGTAGGTGTCCAAGTGGTGGTGGGAGGTGGAGGATTAGTGTCAAGGGTACCCACAAGTGTGCTAATTTCAAATGGTGAGGTGTGACCAAAATCTTTAACAAGGTTGGTTGCAAGACTAGGAATGTAAGTTTGATTTAGCCCTAGTGATGGAGTTGTGAAATCTTGTGTTAAATTTTTGGCTACAAATGTCGAGGAGATAGGAGCTATATTTTCAAAGGATTGATGTTTTATAAGTTCTTCCCTAGTAAGCTCAAATGGATTATTTGTGGTGTCTTTGATCTCATATGGTCCCGAAGGAGATGATGGTTGTTGTGATGGGGTAACATGACTTCTAGGATAAAATTATAAAGGAGTTGGATCACTTGAGGTAAATGTAACTTTGGTTTTCTCCATAATTCTCTTGTGTTGTGATCTTGTCTTTACCATAATTTTTTTGTCACCTATGGGAGAGTTGTGTTGAGTTTTTTAATGTTTGAACTCTCTATTTGACTCAAATCTAGGTAAAAGAGATGCTCTAAGTGTTTTGGGAGAAATGATAATAATGGGGAGTGAAAATATGGATGATGTGGGAAGTGATTGTTGCAAAAATTTTGGGACAACACTTTTGACTTAATTTTGATGTTTTGATGTTGGGATAAAGGATGGTAATGAACCTAGGAATCTTTAGGGTAGACTTGTGACCTTCAAGATGGACTAGTTCAAAGATGATAACTAGCATAACTAAGTGCATGGAAAAGGATACATTTCACATACAAAGTAGCTAAGTTAGCAGTTGGTTTGATGTTTAAGTCACAAAGTGTTAGTGTACTCAAATTTTTGCAAAGTTGGATGAAGTGAAGGATGAAATTTGATGAAGGGGTGAGTGAAATATTTGACCCAATGTTGACCTAAAGTGAAGCTTTTGTTTTGATAAGACCAAGGTAGTGAGAATGATTCTATACCTCTATAATGTTCAAATCCTAGAGACTCAATGATTTAGATGAGAGAACAAATGGGAATGCTCAAACCTATTCGAGCTCTCCTAGCTCGAGCATAAATTTTTTTGATCAAAGTGTAATGATTGCGGTAAAATATTGAAGCCCACTTTTTACCATACCTTGTTCTATGATTCATATGTTTGAAATGAAGTGTTGGAGATTTTCCCCTATGTATTTTGATTGTTCGATGAATCATTTATAGGATTTTGATATCATGTAAAAAGATTAGGATATTGACTCTAAAAGAATTCATATAATTATAGACTGTACCTTGAAGCATGTCTATAAAAGTTTTGTACCAACCTATCTCTATTTTTGTGAAGTGCTAAAAGATGTTTCTTGAGAGCTTTTGGAGTGAGATGCCTAAGTATAAAATGACAACCTATAGACCTTGGCTTAGGGATCCTAATTTTACGTGAGATCATGTGAAAATAGTTTAAGTTTATTGAAGAAGGGAAGATATTTATTGCCATGCAGGAGCTGGTAATGTGGGCCTTCCAGCTTCAATATCAACTTGTTCCTCTTCTTTGTCTAAAATGGTTGATGTGTTTCTCCACTATGTATTTGTTTCCTTGTTTTCAAAATTGAAGCTTCTCAAACTACTAATGAGATCGGTTTGTTCACCATTTATGAGTTCAAGTTTTGGTTGAATTATAGCACCTGGAAGATCAGGTTATTCAACAGAAGCAATTGGTATCCAAATAGTCATGTAGGGTTCATTTGTCAGTTTATATTTTCTTAAGTGAATTGAATTTACCATAAACACTTGTCTTGATTATGTTTTCAAACTAGATGTTTATGTCAAAAACATCATAACTTTCACAATTTCCATTTCATGAAAATCATGAGGTCAAAGCCATAATTGCCTATCTTGTCTTTGGAAAAATATGGGTTTGAGATTAATGTCAAGATATTTAGAAATTGCTAAGGATAAATCCTTAGGACAAGTAGTTATATCAAGGCTAACTCAAGAAGTCCATATTTGAACCAAAGTGTTTGAAATTTTGAGGATGATAGTGAATGTTTGTTTTTGTATCATTTTGAAACCAAGTAAAGTGTTAAACTGACTCACAATAATTTACAACCCTAGGATAGCAATGGCCATATTTGTTGAGTCCCTGCTAGGATTTCTCCAAACACTATACAATGCAAATAGTTAGAGATTTGGCGACATTGGCTCCCCTCCATGACACACACTTCTCAGGACCACAAAATATCAAAATCCTTTAAATCCAAAGATTAAAAGTAATTTTTCTATTTCTACAATTGAATAGTACAAATGTGGGGTGGCTTCAAAATGACCATTCTTGCACCAAAAATATTTTAGGATTTTGGCTTGTTAAACAAATGGGTTGTAGTAAGGGTAATCAGGGACATGGCATCTTGTGAGCATCTAGCAAGCCACTAAAGGCTTTAATCAATCCTACTATGGGATTTTATACTTTTTACAGTAGTACCCCATTCTAAAAGACACTATATGGCTAAGGCCTACATACCACGAGGACTTGATAGTTTAGTCTTATCCACTTATATACTATCCCAAGTGAAAAAATGATTGGAGTCGCCTTCAAATTTGTCCTAGGAAAGCCCATATAAAGATAAAAAAAGTGAGGGAGTACACTTGTAGTTCGACTGCCCAGTTCATGTAAAGCACGAGGAGGGAACACACACAATGTCTCTTTCTCACACTAGCATGATTGTTCAATTTTAAACCCAATTGAAAGATATAGGTGATCTTGCAAAGTGTTATAGAATTTTTATGTTTCTCAAGATCACCAAATGGCGTGAGAGAATTGCATACACATCCACTAACAATGTTGAAAATCACAAAACATAGAAATTTTTTGTAAATTTTAACCCTTCAAAGCAATGATGAGTTTGTTTTAAGCACCAATTGAAAAATGAAGTTTTCCTTGTTCAATTTTAAGCCCAAAATAAAATGATGATGTGAAGGTTCAATTTTATCCAGCTTTGAGCATTCATTTTAGACCCAATTAAAATCTAGTGTGTTTCCTAAAGTAGAAAGTAGAAAGTAGAAAGCGTGAAATTGGGTTATAATTGGCCCAAAGTGTCGAATGCTTGTTACAATTATAGAAATTAAGATAGAAAAATACTTTCTTCACTTTTTCTCCATATCTTTAAAACTTGTAAAACCTTGTTAGCCTTACAACCAAAACAGAGTCAGCACATGCATTAGTGGTTAGATAAATCCAAGAAATTAAGTCACATGTTGAGAAAAAAAAACATAGAATTTCTTACCCTAGTTGGGCATTGCTGAAAATGATAGCATCACAGTTTGAAGGATGGGTGTCACTCTAGTGAAAATGAGCATTGCTCTGTAGAGAGCATGATAGTGTCAATATTTTTATCAGCATCGCTCCTTACTGTAGTGTCACGGTTTGAAATTTGAAAGCATCAAACTGGTGAATTTGAGCATTGTTGTTTAAACTTTTTGATACCTATAGATTAAATATGTGTTGCCATATTGAAATCAATGTCAGTAGATTAATTCAGCGTCAGGATTCCAAATTGTGTGGGTGTCACTATATGGTGATGTTATTGAAATAGCATTGTTGTTTGTAATTTGAGCATTGCTAGGTCCTACAAAACAACATAAAATGGAATTTTAGCTAAAAAATAGTTAGATTAACGATTTTTCCCTCCTTGTAGCACCAGAATGTGAGATGAGGAAATGTTGGTGAGGGTCGATTACACTTGACTCATAATGAATCAAAGCATAACTTCACCAAACATACCTACATCTACAAACAATATCATTCAAATTGAAAAGATTAAACTAAGCATTTAATTGAAAATGAAAGCTACAAACCACACAAATAGTTAAATTCCTACACTAACCCATTTGAAACTTATCCTATTTTGGAATTAGTGTCATGTTGATGTGAAACGATGACCATTTCCTAATCTTGTCATTAGTGAGCCTATTTCAGTTGATTCTATGGAAAAGATACGATGAAACCATTGTGATCGATGTATGCAAACCTAGTTTATGCTAAAAATGAACATGATGCAAGCTAAGTTACCATGATTTTATGCTAAAAATGCACTAATTATGCTATTGCTAAGCTAATCTAAGTTAAATCTATGTTAAAAGATAAAGAAACCCTAATTTATGAACAAGATAAGATGGATGCATGGAAGCCATTAATGGATGCTCTAAGCTATTAGGCAATTAAAACTAACTAAAATAAGCTAAAAGTGAATAAATATGAGTATAGATGCAAGTGAATTCAACAACATAACTTCACAATTGAAAGATGGATTCATTTGTCTCCAAATAGTGACCTATTTATAGGAGAGAAATGAGGAATGAAGGGTGGAGATCAAAAAGTTTAATCAACAGTCCAAGATGAAGGGGATGAGAGGCATGGATCATGAATTCTCATGAATGGATGAGAATGCATGATGAGATTATAATCAAGGGTTCATATTTTCCTCAAACAAACACACTTTTTCCCTGCTCACACAGGTCAAAGGTGAATTGTTCAACAAGTTGGAGGTTAAAACTTGTTCAAGAAGCCAAGTGAAAATATCCCTTTTTTAAATGATGAAGGAATAAGAATATTTTTTTCAAAATATTCTCATGGGTGAGGAAAAAGTCAATTTGAAAATTAAAAAAAAAAATTAATTGTGCAAAAAGGGGATAAGGAATATTCCTTTTCCTTAAAGGAAAGTTAGTTTAATTGCTAATTAAACAAGATTTAATCATGCAACTAGGGGATTTGGAAGAAATGAAGAGATTTTATTAAATTAAATGATTTAATAAATGGGGGAGGAGATGAAATGATATTTAATTAAATAACTTGGGGTTATTTAATTAAATAAGATGACTTAGGGAATTAAATTAAATATTCTAATGTATTTAATTTAATGAGATGAAACGTTAGCATGAAAAGGGATGAATTAACCCAATTAAATTAATTAAGTTAATGGATGAAAATGATGCAATTAATTAATTATCTAGGCTAATTTAATCAATTAAGTGAAAAGAGGATGGGTTAAAGAGGAAATGATGTTAGTAAATTTGTTTTAAGTGTATGATATCGACTAGGACATTTTTTAGTGTCTACACTTACTAAGAACCAATTGTTTTAGTGACCAAAAAGATTTATATTCTCATTGATCGTAGGAGGTCAGACCTCTAAAGCTGCCCCACGTTTTCACTATTCAAGTGTAGAGACATAAATTCCTCTCTGGGGAATGAGACTTGGTGAGCCCAAGAAGTTAGTGTCGTGTAAGGGGGAGCCAGTGCCACTAAGCCTCTAGCTATCCCCCTTATTTAAGTGGCTAGAGAAATCCAAGTGGGGATATCAACCAGTGGTTTCCTTGCTAACCCTAGGATTGTGCATGTTGTCTATGAGTGTTTTATCTTGAAATCAAACTTTTTTACACCCAAAATCAGATCAAAACAAGTTTTTGTAACTATATTAATTTTTTTCTAAATAAACAAGAAATTATTGTGTCCACACATGAATGTTTTCAAAAACAATAATTAGGGCCAATAAAAATTTATTAAGAAAATAATTTAGAAAAAAGTTATTAAAAAAATATCATCATCAATATTCAGTATAATACACATATTTTCCTAATAGGAATTAGAAAAATAATTTTATTTAGATTAAAATAGGGTGTCGGTACACATGCATGGTATGGTCCTTAAAAAGTGACTTTTAAAAACTAGTTTTTATACATTCCTATTAAAAATTAATTTTTATCATCTGGGTATTAGAGTAAATTACATATTTGAAAACTAGACTCAAAATACTAAATTTCATTTTACTGGACTTTTCTAAGATTCAATGTGTAAGTGCTTCAAATTTTTAATTGAACTGTGACAGATTTTGAAAATTGGGAAAAACAGTTCCACTTTTTGAACATTTTGTGGACCTAACTTATTGCACTCACCTGATACTTTTCCTAGTGATAAGATAGCCAGGATTATGAAGACTAAAAATTGGCTATTATGAAGTAATTTCTCAAATGAACATAAAAAAAAGTTATATCTTCATCTATTCCAAAGAATTTTTTGTCTCAAATTTTTCATTTTTCAATTATGATTTAGTAAATCAATTCAAAAATATAATGGTTGTAGAAACTCCTTGAAATAATAATAGAAGAAATGAACATATGCTTTTCAAATTAATTTTTTGAAATATACTTCTTGAATGTGGCAACTTAATTTTGGAAGTATTTTGAAGCTACTTGATTGTATAACCTACAAAAATGATTAGTAGAGCCTAATTGGCTATGATAATGTTAGAAATTAGAATCTTAGGATACAAATCATTATAACTAAAATAAAACAACATGATAATCATACTAGCATAGATTGTAAACATTACACAAGATACATGGGGAAAACTCTTTCACCTTAAAAACCCCAAAAAATCATTTTATTAAAACACTTAAAAGAATGGTCTATTATAACTTAGACCGAACCTAGGGAACATTTCTCTATACTTCCACATGGCCAATAATACCTCATGCACATAGTGATATAACTCACTATAGAACCTCCAAATTTTATATCTCTCAAATGAGAGAGAACATCCTTAAATATAGGAGAAAAGGTGGCATAATACCTGAAGGGCTATTAATTACACCTATTCAACAACCACCATTCATAAATAATTAATAATCAGTTATTTCTAACTATAATTATTTCAAATGGGATATGCTTAATAAGCATATCATATATAAGGTTTGATGTTCACTTTGAACAATTGGATTGTCTAGTCCTATAATTGTTTGTGTCAAACCCTTGTCCAAACCGTAAACTTTTATCTTGTTGAAAATAAACTCTAGTGTGCACAAACCCTAATATCATGGCACCCAAAGCTAAAGTTTCTATGTCAAAAGGGTAACCCTTTGGTTCAAAGCCCCCAATTAGACCTCTGGTTCAAGATTTGACTAACTAGTTAAACCCCTCAACTTTTGAGAAACCTAAAGGTCAATTATTGTTCCAAGAAAAGAAAATTGTAGAAGGGTTTATAGAAAAACAATGTACTATAAAGGATGCCACTTTTCCTTACACTGGATGGACAATGTTTAGCTACTAGTTTGGGAATAGAAACTGTGGCATTCTTATGGGAAACCCTAGAAATTGGATTTGGGGAAGTTAATAGTCCCAAATGTCTATATAGATATTGACCTATTGAGAGTAGTGGTTGTTGTAGTGTAGGAAGGTGGATACCCTTGCATTTTCACACTTTTTGGGCCTACCTTTCTTTGTTTATCCTTACTTATTTCTTAATTGGTCCTATTTTGTATCCACAAGCCTAATAAATTATATCTTTTTATGGCTAATCTTGACAAACATCAAAGGGTAAATGATAATTTAATGATTCTAGTTGTGTGTCCCTAATTTTTGGGTCGAGACTAAGGCCACCTACGGCGTCTTTTTCCTCCAAAGGTCTTGGGACCCTCCTTTCAAAGGCACCTTAAATAGGCCCCTTTCTGGAGTTTGTGCCCTGATTTTCACACCTCGGGACTAAGACACCACCTAGGGCATCTTAGTCCTCAAGTTATTTTTAGGATTTAATTTCTAATCTTGGTAGGATTTAGCCTCCTTTAATTAATGAATTCATATGTTGGCTTGTTGTGGTGTAATTCCAGGATATTAAGCATGGATAAGTATAAATACAAGGTTCTTTCATTCATTTTGATATAAGAATTTTTTGAGAGCATTCTTAATAGCATAATTGAGTTCACAAGAGCATTCAAGAGCAATTCATCAAGCATTTGGAGCCATCATCAATATTCAAGTATCATATCAAGGATATTATTGCATCATGTGTGTTTTTGAGCTAACATTTGTGATGTAGGGTTTTTATTCAAGCAAGCAACTCAAGTCAATATCTATCAACCATTCAAGCATTTCAAGATCTACATTCAAGCTAGCCACTTCATACAAGTTTGTAGATTTCATAACAAGGGTTTGGTGAGTTGCAACACAACACTTTGTTCATTCATCATTTCCCTTCATTATTCTATTTCATTCCAAGGTTTAATTACCAACAAGGGATTTGACTAAGGAAAACCCCCATTTACTAACAATCAACAAGTTTTTCCTCTATTGCATGTTTTTGTTTGCAAATTTAGGTTGGAAAAGTTTCCATCTTCACATAAAATCACCTACAAGCTAGATTTGGAAGTTTCAAGACCTAAGATATGAGAAGAAGGAAGTGCAGAATTGAGCCTCAAGATCACATTAAGAGATTTCATGAATTCAAGATAGGACTAAGTCAGCAACAAGGGTGTCTTAGTCCTCCAAGTGGAATTTTTCAAAGATTCTTTCAGATTCTTTTTCAAAATCTGAAGATTCTGCATTTTCCTCGAAAGACAATAGTGAGACTAAGACAACAATAAGGGCATCTTAGTCCTCCCTAGCATATTTTGATAGTATTTTTGCATTTCTAGAATCCTCATCACATTTCCAGACTTCCTCAGTACACACATCATAACTTTTTGTTGTTTAATTTCATCATTTGCACTCATCATTTAGCTTGCATTACTATGTTTTGTGAGTTGAATGTTAAGTTATCTTTTCTAAGCTTTTTCTTGGTGGTGAGTTGAATGTTAAGTTATCTTTTATAAGCTTTTGCTTGGTGGTGAACCCCTCAAAGCTTAAATAACCCCCCTCCTAGGTCTTCCTTGTTGATAATTGACTCACCTTTGTGGTTGATAGTCAATCCAATTTGGGACCCTAGGACATATTTGAATGACAATTGGGGAAGTGTGGTGTTCTATGACCTAGGCAATAAAGTATTCCTATTTCCCCAATTATTTATTTTGGTGAACTTGACATTTTAGAACATTCATTTTTCTGATATGGAGTTCATTAAGGTCCTAGATCTAGGTTGCATTCATTCTTGCATTGCATCTTGCATTAGTGAAAGTGCATCTAGGGTTTCCCACATTTTCATTAGTGAAAGTGTATATAGGTTGCATTTTTTCTTTCTTGCATCATCTTATCTCATTGAAAAACTAAAAAGTGCATTGTCAATCATCCTAATTGCATTTAGGAACATTGTTATTGCATTCAACTTTGCATCCAATTGCTTTTTATTGGTTACTTTTTCTTGCATTCATTTTCACACTTTTCTATTTCTAAACACCAGGTCCCTAAGTAGGCAACCTGGGAACACTATAAACAATCCATATTGTGTTGTTTTACTAAAAAAACCTCCATTGGGACTAAAATTCCCTTACTGGTGTCTTAGTCCCTCTAGGGGTTTTTGGCTCAGAACCCTCTCTATGTTGTTTGTTGTCTATTACAGGTTCTAGAACCTCAAAATTCCTTTAGTAGGAACAAGATGCCCTTAATGGCAGCTTAGTCCTTGTTGAGTTTGAAGCTATAGTTTTCAGGGTTTAAATCTACTTTTCTATGCTTTTGTTTGCTACTTTCAGTTTTCTATTACTATTTGCAAAATTATTGTTACTTCAATTTCTTTCATTTCAAGTGTATTTCAAAATCATTTCAATTACAAGCATCATTATATCTGAAAATGCTCACATTTTTGAAACTTTGCATAATATGGATAAATTACTTTTCACTTTTACATATACAATGTTTACATTCATTAAAAAATTCAGAAGTTTGATAAAAGTGCTTTTCATTTTTGGATATACATTGTTTGCATTATTAAATTTTTGTATACATTGGATAAGAGTGTTGCTCATCTTTGGATATACATTGTTTACATTATTAAAGCATTTCATGAGATGGTTAAAATTTCTTTTCATTTTTGGTCAAACAATGTTAGTACCTTACCTTTCTAGGTACGCTAAGAAAAAATTCATATCCCCTCCCTATGAGAGTATTTTAGTGAAAGAGAATACAACCTTGGAAAATTATAATGATCATATTCATTCTTTCCTAATATCTCTCCTATTTTTCAAGAGGATATTCGGTGTTAGGAGAACCAATCAATGAGATTTTTGAGAGTCGTAGTTGTTTCTCTCCTTCTACCTCTCTTAGTGGACAAGACATTGATGAACAAGAAGAAACAACCATAGGTAATCATGACAACCACATAACATAGCAAAAGACTATTGAAACTTCAACTAGTCTACATTCATCTTCCAACATCTTCACCTCTTGTAATAATGTTCTAGAGGATGAAAGCGTAAGTGAAGATATGTTGGTGTTGGATGATCAAAAATTTAAGATCTATGACAATCCTCTCTATTCTCCCTATCCTTGGAAGACATTATAGGAAAATGGAATGAAATTATGGATTTAATCATGATAATTACATTTGTTCTTCTTCTAGTATCGATCTCCTAGTTATGAAGATGATACTTTGATGTTAGAAAATCCAATAGATGAAGGTCATGAGAATATTATGTGTCTCTCTTCCCCTAGGGAAAACATTATGAAACAAGACAACAACATCATTGATGAACAAGACAATTCAACCATTGATAACTCCCTTGCATGCGATAAAGTCATTTTGGAAGAACCAATTCTTGAGTGTCAAGAACATTTGGTTTGTAGTTCTCCTAAAAACTCTCCTACTAGGGAAGATATAATGGTGGAAGAAAATGAGAACATTGAACATAGTAATTCCTTAGATGAAGATGAGGAAGTGACATTAGACTCCCCTTCACTAAGAGATCATGAAAATAAGGATAATTCTTCTAAGGTTATGCACATTAGATACCCCTTGAAGTACTCTCCCAAACCTAAACTTGCCATGTATCCACCTGCTCAAAAACCACAAGTTCAAAACAAACCCGTCCTTATCCTCAAATCACCTAAGAACAATGTTTCATAGAAAATTACTTACAATATTGTTGCTCATACATATAACACTAGAAATAATATGCAACCAAGACAAACAACTTCAACATCCCTCCCTTTTCCTAATCCCATTTTTCCTAGTGCTCCTCGTTTAACTTCACATGGTAGGAAGGAGTATGATATTGTTGAACAACTTAAGCATACTCCTGCAAAGATATCCCTATGGGCCCTAATTCAAAATTCACCTAATTATCACACTATGCTTCAAACATCCTTGCAACAATTTGTGGTCCCCTCTAGTGCAAACTCAAATGATATGGTAGCCATGATACAAGGAATAAACATTGACATTGTTTTCCACCAAAGTGAGCTCCCTCCTTTAGAAGTGAAAAAACAACATGAAGCTTTCATAATAATATCTCAATATAAAACAACAGGGATAAAGCAAACCCTTGTTGAAAATGGCTCAACCCTTAATGTGTGTAGTGTGACCCTTTTGGATAGGCTTGGCATTGATAAATCAAAATTTCAACCTGACTCTTTATCTATTAAGGGATTTGACAATGTCAGAAAACAACCACTTGGTATGATCACTTTGCCTATTACAATTGGGAAGGACATATTAGAAACACTGATCCATGTTATGCCTCATGATCTTTCATGTAATCTCCTTTTAGGTAGACCGTGGATTCATGAAATGAATGTGGTGACTTATACTTTTCATCATAAAATGAAGTATATTTACAACAACAAAGTGTACACACTTGAAGCTAACCCTGACCCAAATAGTTGTTTGAACATTGAGAAAGAAAAAAAAGAGAATCCTTTGGCAACGTTAACACCAACTACACAAATGGAACCTGTACAACAGAAAGACAAAGAAAAAAAATATTGGGAAGGACACATTAGAATATGATTTGGGTTCCTTAGACTTCAAACCTACATTCATGGGAGAATACAAGATCATAAACAAAGACTCTGAAAAAGGAAAAGAAAACACGGTAATGTCAACATAAAATTCAAACGACCCTTCGAAAGCATCCACCTCAACCACTTTAGAAGAAGAAGAAAATTATATGACAAATTTTAATGAGATAGATTATCAACAACCACCAAATCCAAAAGAGATGAAGAAACTTTATGGAAAATGTTATGAAATGATGAAACAACTTGTTTATAGTGGAAAACGATGTGGTGCTAGAGAACAAGGTATATGTGTCCCTATAGAGCCTCACATGCAAGAAAAAACTCATGGTCTTGGATATTGTCCTCTAAAATAAATCAACCCATCAAATTGAAAAGAAAAAAATGGTGTACTCTCTTTCACTTCTAGGGTTTTAGACCTAAAAGGAGAGAGACAATTTTCATACTCTTCACTTAAGAACAAACCCTTGAGATTTCAATGCAAAGGAGATTGAAATCTGGCAAAGGGAATGTTCTAGGAATTGAATGATATCTAATGAGTGGTTCACCACCAAGTGTAAACTTGGAAAAGACAACTTATTGGAAAACATAGTGTGATATGCAAAATGACTCTAAATGACCTAAGAAAGTGAACAAAATATAGTAAAAATCTATGAGACTGGAAGTGTGCACCTAGAAGATTGAAGAAGGAAGAATGGAGGTCTGGGTCACTGAAAAATATGCTATTGAAGTTGATTTGGATTCATTCACCATGTTGGGAAAATTAGTCCAGTTTCCACAAAAATGCACTAGAATAGGTTTCAGCCAAAAGGGTATCCAGATCAATAAAAATATTGATTAGGCCTATACAGTGGGACTCATTCACCAATAGTGGCAAATTATTCCACTTTTTCTTTTCTAGAAATTCTAAAGTGGATTATGTGCCTCTTGGTCTACTCTACTCTTTTTGACTAGTTTATGTATCCGAAACTACAAAATGCCACCTATAGACCTTCTTCAAACTTATTTAAGGCTTGGTGACAACTTTGAGGATCTTGAGGACTTGACAAATTTTCTCCATCTTGGCTTCTTGGAAAATCTACAACCTAGCCCTGTAAATCACACACAAGAAGAGAGGAAAATGTTGTGGGAGTTAGTGAATAGGGGTTTTCCTTGGTCAAACACCTTGTTGGTAATTAAAGCTTGAAATGAAAGTAAATATAAAAGAATAATGATGAATGAACAAAAGATAATGTTGCAACTCACCAAACCCTTGTAATAAAGTCCCACAATTATGCTTGAAATGGATGCAATGGATGTGGTTCTTGATTCTTGCTTGAAGGAGATAGATCCTGAATTGTAATGCTCACTTGGATCATGAACTCTACATCACAAATGTTAGCACAAAAAAAAACATGAAGAATGCCATCTTTCACATGATGATTGGCACTTGAATATTTCTCTTGAATGATTGATAATATTCCCTTGAAATGCATTGAATTCTCTTGTGAATTCTTAGTGCTCTTAAGAACCCTTGAATGCTAGGTATGAATACTTGAATGCTTGGGATGAAAATGAGTGAAAGAACCTTGTATTTATACTTAATTATGCAAGAATTCCTAAAATTACAATACTACAAGCCAACATCAGATCTAGGAGAATAAAATCCTACCAAAAATTTGAATTAAATTTGAATTTTGGTCACGCAAGACTCATTCACCCAAGGTGGAAAATGAGTCCCATCACACATAATGTATGCTACCAAAAATGGAAAATTCCTACAAATGTGTGGAACCTGCATCAGGGCCAAAAAGACCTAGGTGGGACTCATTTGCCCAAGGTGGAAAATGATTCCTAGATACTAAATCTAGGTCAAACAAGCTAGGAACACCTGAATTATGATTGTTACTGATTGGTGTCAAGATTATCCTTGAAAAGATGCAATAAATGAGGCTTATGGATACAAAATAGGGCCAAGTAAAGCATAAGAAAGCCCAATTATTAATGAAAATCCTAGAGGAATGTGAATGTGTGTTACAACACTTTACAACACTCCAACTAAGGTAAGATTAAGATTAATTATGATTAAAATTATGTTAATTATGCTTAGTTAATTGATAAAACCCTAGAAAAGTGTGAAAGTGTGTTACAACACTTCACAACACTTTTGCAAGGCATCATTAAATCTATTAGTTCACAAGGGCCAAAGACCTAATGTGAATGTTTTATCCACATTACAACACTGAATCAAGGCAACATTAAGCCAAAATCCATAAGGAGGACCCAAACAAGTGCAAAAATGTCAAAGGACCCATTTTTTGACACTACAAAAACAAGCCTTTACTTAACATCAACACTCTCACAAAAGATTCCTCTAAGCCAACTTTAACAATAGTGCATCCTAAATTAATAGAAACTAGTGGTCTTGATTGTTATCATTTGAAAGAAATAGATAAGTCTTCGCTTAACATTAATGTCATCACACAAAACACTAATGATTTGAATTCATTAGATTTTACACCTTCCTTGAAAGAAGAGTACAAAATATCACAACCTAAAATAAAGCAATATCTACCATTGATCAAGAGGGTATCTTTTCAAGACTCCTCTGAGATCATTTAATATCCATCCCTCCAAGAACACGAAAGAAATTCTACTAGATGAGTTTGTTTTGTGCATATCATAGAGTTCATGTGTTAAACAGGCGCAAGACAACTGAGAAGGGGGAATCACTTGTCACAAAATTTAAACTTAAAAACTGAACAATTATTAATTTCACAACCACACTATTTTGTTATTGAGTAAGAGCATGAAACACAAATAACAGAAAGTAAATCAACACAATGAATATCAGATTTTTATGTGGAAAACCCAATGAGGGAAAAACCACAGTGAGAGTTAACTCACAATATAAAATATTATAAATTGAATATAAAATCTCATTTCCAAGGGCTCATTGCCCAAAATAGGACTCACTGCCCAAGTACAAAGGCTCACTACCTATAGATATAAAATAGAACAAAAGATCCACCACATTAGTTAACACACATCCACAAGATTGCAGAAACCTTAGCACATTGCCTTCAACACAATAAAGATCTACTATCACAACTCACTCACTCACACACTTCTACTCTTATGATTTGTGGCACACTTTCATCACTTTGCATCACACTATCATACAAATCTTCACAATTCAACTTGATTTTATACCATCCTCAACCTTAGAAATTTTCTCCAAGGTCGGCCATAAATACCACATTTCATAAATTCAAAATAGGTTTACGACTCAACATTCTCATAGTGGAAAGGAATGAGAGTGGAGCAATAGAACATTTAACCAAGACCAAAAATAATGTCTTAGATCAACCACACACTTCTTCAATTTCATCGATGAACATAACTTTCACGTACCATCAAAGCAGAGGCTAAAACTCAAGAACTATCACCACTTAATCACCATTATCAAACCTTCAGATCTGCACAAGAATAGGATCAACATAGGAGAAATGTGGAGCACATACCGGAGCACATTCTAAATGCTTTCACCACTCTGACTTCTCTTCTTTATTAATTTTATCAAAAGCACTTGGAAGCTCATCAAACCAACACATCTGTAACATCATAAAGATAGCTCCATGTACTCACAACATCTCAATAGCATCTCAACTGTACATGTACAATCTACAACATACTGAACTATGCTGACATCAATGACAACATTAATGACAACACCACCAAACTAGCTCATACTTGCAACAATCTCCCCCTGGTAACACATGATGTGAAAAACCATCTAAGACAAGCATTTACATAATATCCCAAGAGAAAACCTTCTCTTCTTCTATAACTTTTTTCACATGACTTTCTCTCCCCCTTTGACATCAATGGCAAAGATCAACAACTCTAATTACTCCCCCTTAGGAGTACACTCATACTGTAACAATGAAAACCTTTTCTACTCCCCCTATAGAGTAGACCCATCTATCAGTCTGGAT
Source organism: Sequoia sempervirens (assembly GCA_007258455.2). Taxonomy (NCBI): domain Eukaryota; kingdom Viridiplantae; phylum Streptophyta; class Pinopsida; order Cupressales; family Cupressaceae; genus Sequoia; species Sequoia sempervirens. The sequence continues at coordinate 31,114,083 of VDFB02056351.1, forward strand.
AAATGAAGAATCTATGAATTCATTGAACTAATGCACCTTCATGTGCACCTAGTTAGGAGGACCAATGACCCCCAACCTCTCCCTAGGATGCTCAAAAGTATCCTTTGGAAGAGCCTGTTAGTGTAATTAAATTAATTATTACACTAGAATAAGTTAACTTAGGTCATACATCTTTTAGTCCTAGGTTGCATTAATTAGATAAATAATTTAATAATGGGGTAATGTCCCCTTCCTTGTTTGTAGGGATAAGATTCCTTCTAGAAGATGAGTTGTCCTTCTAGAACTTATCTCAACATTTAATAATTTTCTAGATAGGGTTCACATTTTGTCACATGTTGTTAGATCATGACACATGGCAACATCTCATGCATTTTAGGTTCTCTTTCATTCCTATATATTCTAGTAATTTTGTACATTTGTAATCCAATCCAATCTCATAATGTAGATCAATATAGAATTTCCATTATGCATGCCTAGTTGCAACACTTTTTGTGTGGTTTTTTATCTTTCTTGGAAAAGGTCCTCCATTGAAGATTGAAGCTTCAAGGACCCTGTGCATCCATAATCTCGACATGTTATAAGAGCTTGTCCAGTGAAATGTCAACCCTCGATCAAGAAAGCTGGTGTGTGAGATTCTTGCAAGCTAGAGGTTTCCATTGAAAGCTACTTGATTCCACTTGAGGACCAAGCTAATTTCTGAAGCAAATAGAGTCAGATATGAGCTTGCCATTGTTTTCAGAAGGCCTCAAAACCCTAGGATCGCCCACCCATTCATCAAAATTAGATACATCAACCTAGGAGCCATCAGAGGTATTTTTGGGTTTGCAAAATCAATCGTACTATCCGTACAATTTGCAATAAAAAATCATCCTGGTTAGTTGTCTTCTGAGGCAAAAAAATTTAGTCGCAGGAACTTTTTCCAAAAAAAAAATAGGGCTCTATCTCTTATTTTTAGGAAATTTCTATAGTTCTGAAAAAAATCAATTCGAGGTGACTGCAATTTTAATCATGGTTGACATCATATTTTTTTAAGCAATATTTAAAATATCCTTCGTTGGCATCAAGGTTATTTCTTTGGCAGATTAAATATATTATTGGTCAGCATAAAATTATTCTTTTTTAGAATGTATTTTTTGTAGTCGACGTCAAAATAAAATTTAAAATTGCCCATAGGCATTATTTAAAAAAAAAATTGACTCTTTTTAAAAAACATAATCTGCATATAAATATTCTTGGCTACCACTTTATTCCTTAGTCTGCAGAGATTTTCTATTGTTAGCCACATTTATTATTTTTGTAGAGGGACTACACTTTTGTCAGCACCTTGACCGACTGATACATCCTCTGGACTCCCTGCCTGATCTGCACCCATCGAACCTATTGACCAACTGTCCATTGCAATCTCCTGCCGGCTCTATTTTTCTGGTTGTTGTTCCCATCAGTGCTCATGTTCATCCCCTTGCCGCCGGTCTTTGACTCCGTTCACTGGTGGTTTGCTCACCACCACTGACCATTGGAAGCTTCTCCGACTGAGCGGCTACATCCAGCCCCACCACCTTATCAGGTGGTGCCAATTTTTTTTCCTCAGCCCCCACTGCAGTCATATCAATGATCGGGGGCTATATTGTTTTTAGCCCTGGGTGCCTTATTTTTGCACCTGATTAGCCTGTCAGGCCCTAATAGGGCAGTTTTTTTCAAATCACCATATCTTCGCATCGCGGTGTCAAAAATTAGCAAACAAGATATCATCGGAAAGAGAATTTTGTCTACTTTTCAGTCGTGTAATCTATTCTGCAAAATTTTTCTCATAGAAAATTCTATAGTCAACTAAAGCCAAACCCTAATTTGGACATAAAGGTTCATATCTTTACAACCGTTTATCAAATTTTGGTGATTCCAGTGGCATTAGGAAGTATTTTTAGAGCTTTTTTCATCAGTCTAGACCCCTTGATCAGTTTCATCTCTAGGTACTCTTGCATTGATTTTTTTAGTTTGGTGCATTTTTTCAATAACTTGTACATCTTGAAGCTTAGGAAAGTATTTTTTGATCCGAGTAGCATCACTTTAGTTACACATCATCCTTGGAAGCTTCTATTTTCTGTTGAAGGTCATTTGTATTTGTATTTTTGGAGAAAGTTCATTATGGGGCTTGCATATACTCCTTTGACTATGTTGCATAAGGGAAACTATAAGCAATGGTAGTATGGGATCAGCCACCATCTCCAATCACTTGATTTATTGCCTCATCTATATGGTATAATTCCCCATCCAAGTGAAGATATTCATGAATTTTCTTGGAGTTGCAGCAGATACACAGTCTTGGAGATCATTTATATGCAAGTTGATTGTGATTTTTTTATATCTATTGATCACTATGACTATCCTCACATCCTTTGGATTAAGCTTTGGGAGATATATGGAGGATTAGACACTCCACCATTCCCCAATGGTCATGATTTAGAATTTCATTTTTCAGATTAGGCTCCCCATGATGATATTGTTGTGCAGGAGGTTGATTGCCTTGAATCTTCTGAAGAGGTTGACAAGGTTGATTGAGGTGTTTCTTCTCCATCAGAGACTATTGGTATCCCTTCACATTCAGTGATTCCTTGTCTAGATTCATTAATTGAGGCTTCCATCATCATCACTCATCAGGACACCTTCATTTTTCCATACTTGACATCACAAGATGGCTTTGTTTCAAGGATCACTGACTTGGCTACTTCTACAAGTTTGGAGGAAATTCTTGAGGGGGTATCACTTCTCTATTTAGATCACACTTTGGAGAGTTATCTTGAGTCTCCTCATCCTTTTGTCTCGACCTTGATTAGGAATTCAGAGACTATCTTGGAGGCACTTGGTTTCTCTTCATAGATTTCATATATGAGACTTCTTCCCTGTCCTTCCATTCAAGACTTGAGGTTTCTTTAGCATCTACCATTGGATTTGATTCAAACTTCTTTCAGTAATTTTGAAGACACTTCATTCAATGGGAGCAATCAAGTCTCCATCATATCCATCACACCTTCTTTGGATATTGTTCGGCATCATTTTCTGCATCATCCTGGTTTGTCACCCTCTTCATTGATTGTGGCATCTTCATCATCAGGAAAGGAGACATTTGAGAAAAGTTCAGAGACATCATCAACATCCACCTTCATTATTCCTTCAATTCCTATCTGGAATGGGAAGCATCTCTACACTTGCACTTGGTTATGTTTCTTCCGAAAGGGAGACAAGTTGTTTTTCAACATTGGATCATGTTCTATCTTCAGACACTTACCATTTATGTAGGTGATCACATCTTCTAGGGGGCTATATAGTCTCTCTCTTTCCTCCCTATGGGGGGCTATTGTATTGTATCCATGTGATGGATAGTGTACTTGGGGGGTATTTGGGAGTCCTCCATCCTTCCCATCCTATCTCACATCCTTTTGCTTGTTCATCTCCTTTTTGGAGAGGGGTTTTGTTCCCACTGGGTTTTCCCCTTTTCTCTGGTTGTGGGATATTTTTTGCATCTTCATGTAAATGGGTACCTAACATGGCCTTGTAGCTAGGACCCATCATCATCATCATCATCTTTGCATAATCATTGCATTTTCCTCCCTAAGTTGAACTTATGGGGGTGTTAGTGTAATTAAATTAATTATTACACTAGCATAAGTTAACTAAGGTCATACTTCTTTTAGTCCTAGGTTGCATTAATTAGATAAATCATTTAATAATGGGGTAATGTCCCCTTACTTGTTTGTAGGGATAAGATTCCTTCTAGAAGATGAGTTGTCCTTCTAGAACTTATCTCAACATTTAATAATTTTCTAGATAGGGTTCACATGTTGTCACATGTTGTTAGATTATGATACATGGCAACATCTCATGAATTTTAGGTTCTCTTTCATGCCTATATATTATGGGCATTTTGTACATTTCTAATCCAATCCAATCTCATAATGTAGATCAATATAGAATCTCCATTGTGCATGCCTAGTTGCAACACTTTTTGTGTGGTTGATTATCTTTCCCAGAAAAGGTCCTCCATTGAAGAATGTAGCTTTAGGGACCTTTTGCATCCATAATCTCAATAGAGCCTTAGTGAATATGTTTACAATTTGTTCCTTTGTTGTCACATACTCCAATCTGACTTCATTCTCCAACACTTTTTCTCTCAGAAAATGATACTTGATAGATATATGTTTTGTTCTTGAATGCATTACCTAGTTCTTCGAAATGTTTATTGCACTCATATTGTCACATAAAATAGAAATAGGTTCATCACATACCACACCAATGTCTTTCAGAGTTTGCTTCATCCATAAAACTTGTGTGCAACAAGATGTTGTAGCAATATATTCTTCCTCTACAGTGGATAAAGAGACTAAGTCTTGCCTTTTACTCAACCATGAAACTAATTTTCCACCAAGAAAGAAAGCACCACCACTGGTACTCTTTTAGTCATCTACATAGTTGGCCCAATCAACATCTATATAAGCACTCATAATGAAATCATCACTCAGGGTACCATAGTCCATAATCTAGTGTGCCTTTAAGATATCTAAATATCCTCTTAATAGTTGTAGCATGTGCTTCTCTAGGATCTGCTTGGAATCTAGCAACTAAACATACTGCATGCATAATATCTAGTCTGCTAGCAGTAAGATACAGTAGTCCACCAATCATGGATCTATATTTTCTCTTATCAGTCTTAGTAGATTCATCATCTTTGCTCAATTTACATTCGGTTACCATAGGGGTACAAACCAGTTTGGAATCATCCATCCCAAACTTCTTCAATAGTTCTTTTACATACTTGGATTGTGAAATGAATATCCCTTTATCAGTTTGATTCACTTGTAGGCCAAGGAAGAAATTCAATTCACCAATCATAGACATCTCAAATTATTTCTGCATCTCTTCAGCAAATTTTTTGCACATACCTTCATTTCCACCAAAAATGATGTCATCAACATATACAACTACTATCAACATTTTGTTACCTTGCACTTTGAAGTAGAGATTGTTGTCAACATGACCTTTGTTGAATCCTTGCTTTTTCAGGTATTTGTCTAGTCTTACATACCAAGCTCTAGGAGCTTGCTTCAATCCATATGATGTTTTTTTCAACTTACAAACCATGTCTAGTTTGTCAAACAACTGAAACCCTTTAGATTGATCCATGTATACTACTTCACCCAATTCACCATTCAAAAATGCTAACTTGACATCCATCTGATACACTTTGAAGTCCTTGTGGGTAGAAAATTCCAAAAATATCCTAATAGCTTCCATTCTGGCCATAGGGGCAAATGTTTCTTCAAAATATATACCTTCAACTTGTGAATATCCTTTGCATACTAGTCTTTCCTTATTCCTTACAACTTCTCCACTTTCATTCAGCTTATTCTGGTACACCCATTTTGATCCAATCACATTTTTATTCTTAGACCTAGGGACTAGTTCCCATGTCTGATTCTTTTCTATCTGCTACAACTCTTCTTTCATAGCTCTCAACCAACTCTCATCTTCACATGCTTCACTTATATATTTTGGTTCAATTTTAGAAAGTAGACAAAAATTTACCTCAACTACAAATTTGCTTCTTGTCTTCACACCTTCACTTTTGTCTCCAATTATTTGATCCTCTAGATGATTCTTCTGTACATACTTAGGAGTCTTAATAGTAGGGGGTATGTGCAGGCTCATCATGGAAAAAACAGGCCCTTAAGTGGCAAAAAAATTAGAAAAATTAGAGTTAGGCAACTTGACGTAAAAATTTGAATAAGTTATCTATATTATTTCAAAAATATGTAAGAATAGAATTTGTAGAAAATTGAATATAGTTTCTAAACTACTAGATTTGTTTAAAAAAAAAAAATCTATTTGGTGAAAATTTGAAATTTCAATGTAGTAGTACTTAAATTTCAGGGAAAAAATAAAAAGTAGGTGTTTGTATGACCACCCTAACCACAATAAATTGATAATATTTTTTATAAGATTTTAGATATAAGTAGAGGACTCATGTTTCGATGTGATGCATAATTTTTTGTAATTTTTTTCCAAGTAAATAATTAATTATGAATTTTTTATTACAACTTTTGAAAAATATAAAAAACTCATATGTCTGACCACCTTAACTTGGTCAAAACTTCATGAAATTCAATTTTTCATTTTTTAATCCTATAGTATGTGAAGCATAGAATGTGACACATGTTTTGGATTCAAAAAAATGTGATACCGTTTGAAAGCTATAGATTTTTTTCAATCAGTCTACCAATCAGTACTTTAGTCGTAATTTGAATAGAAAACGAATAATAATTACTTATTAAATTCAAAGTAAAGGATAATTTATATTGTTGGAGAGCTGAGAATCTCCTTTAAAAACCTTTTTTGTTTCATCAATTTTGAGTAAAGAAAAAGTCATCAGCCACATACACATCATATTGCCACTTTTTGGCCCATCATGATCCTGGACATACCCTAGGTTCCGGTTCATTTTATCTTCTTTCTCTTCTTCTTCCTTCTCCTTATTTTCCTCAGGTACATTTCCATAGATAGGATCATTAGGTTCAACTTCACTTATCTAGTAGGTCTACATATGTCTTCATCAACTTTCACATTAGCACTTTCAATAATATTTCTCAATCTTTTGTTGAAGCACCTATATTCTTTGCTGGTAGTAGAGTATCCAAGAAAGATTCCTTCATCACATCTAGCATCAAAATTTCCAAGATTTTCATCATCTCTTTTAATATAGCATCTTCTTCCTAATACCTTAAAATACTTCACAGTAGGAGTCCTACTAGTCCACAACTCAAAAGGAGTCTTTGTGCTATTGTATTTGATCTAAACTCTATTAAGAATAAAAACAACATTATGTATTGCCTCTCTCCAATATACATTCGATACATTTGAATCTTTCATGGTTCTAGCAGCTTCCTGCATAGTCATGTTTTTCCTTTCAACTACTCCATTCTGCTAAGGAATTATCAGAGCAAAAAACTATCTTCTTATGCCATGATGTTCACAGAATGCATTAAATTCACCAGAAGTGAATTCTCCACCTCTATCAGATCTTAAACACTTGATTTTCAAATTCACTTCATTTTCCACTCTTACTTTGAATACATTAAACCCATCTAGAGCCTGAGTCTTTTCTCTGACAAAAGCAACCCATTTCATTTGAGTATAATCATCAATAAGCAACATGAAATATCTATCACCATTCAGGCTTCCGGTTCTAGTCAGACCACAGAGATTAGTATGTACTAAATCCAACATTTTGGTAGTAGAATGCTCTTTTCCCTTAAAGCTACATCTTGTCTGTTTCCCCAATTGACAACTTCTACAAATAACATTAGCAGGTCTTGTGATTCTAGACAGTCCTTAAACATTCTCCTTTGCACTGATCTTGACCAGGTTATCAAAATTTGCATGTCCCGTCCTCTAGTGCCATAACCAACTTTTACTAATTTGAGATACAAGATAATGACCATTAACTCCCTTAAGCTAATATATGTTTCCATGAGTTCTTCCAATGGCAATCATATCTCCATTTTCGGATCCTTTTCTAATTTCACGAGTATTGCTTTGAAACACAAGTTTAAAGCCACTGCTACACATTTGACCAACACTCAAAAGGTTATGCCTCAACCCCTTCACATAATATACACCATCAGTACTATGCACTCCATCAAAGCTAATTGAACCTTTCCCATAGAATCATCACGAAACATAACTAAACCACCATCATATTTCTCAAGTTTAGTAGTGAAATTACTCTTATCTCTAGTCATGTGATTGGAACATCCACTATCAATTACCTAGTAATCTTCATCATGTCTTGTATGAAAAGTGGTAACCAAAGTACCTTCCATCCTATTTTTCTTATTCTCTGGAGTCTTCTTGCTTATACATTTTCTAGGGTTAGTGGATCAGATCTACTTTCCAAAGCTAAGAATAAGCATTCACTACCATCAACCTCATTCTTAGATTCATCATCAGAAATTCTTGCTTCTTTAACATAATACAACTTCTTATGTTTCTTATCCTTTCTATCCTTATCCTTATAATCCTTGTTCTTCTTATGCACAACTCAATTTGGAAATCTTGAAGCATAATGACCAATATTACACAACTAAAGCATTTAAACGGAAACATACCTTTGTACTTTTTGGTGCCTTTCTTCAACTTCTTGGTGAAGTTTGCTTCCAACTCATCAACACCATCGCTATCTGGTTCATCTTCAATCTTCATAGCCTTAAATTTCATTTCTATTTTTTGTTCCATTTTGTCTTCTTTCTAAAACTTTCTCAATTCAAATGCTTGCAAGGTGCCAAACAACTATTCTAATGTGTACTTCTTAGGATCATACACTTCTTCAATCACTGAGATCTTATTGTTGTAGCATTTCGGTAGGGTGATCAAGATCTTCTCAATTATGTCTTCATTTGATAGTTTCCCTCCTTGATTTCTATCTTCATTTGTAGTCAATTCAACCTTTTGAAAGAAACTTGTAAAATCTTCACCTTCTTCCATTTTAGATTTACAAATTTGTGCTTTTCCACCAACTTCTTTGTCAGTTTCACTCTTTCAATTCCTTCATGCATGTCTTCCAACTTCTAGATTTCATATGCAGTATCCAAAGAAATAACTTTAGCTCACTCATTTTTAGATAACTCGCTGCAAATATCATACTTTTCTTTCTCATTTTCTTAATAAGAAGAGATCTCATTTGCAGTAGTAATACCACCAGACGGGGGTGTATATTTTTCCTCAATAGCCTTCCAAGTCTTGAAACCAAGAGAGATAATATATCCTTTCATCTGTCCCTTCCAATCATTGTAGTCAATTCCATCAAACATAGGGATCACCAACTTATGTGCCATCGGATCTTTCTTAAGTGGTTAATCTCTACACCAAAGAACCAAAGCTCTAATACCAATTGTTAAACAGGTGCAGGACAACTGAGAGGGGGGGAATTAGTTGTCACAAAATTCAAACTTAAAAAATCCAACACTTATTAATTTCACAACCACACTATTTTGTTATTGAATAAGAGCATGAAACAAAATAACAAAAATTAAATCAACACAATGAACATATTTTTACTTAGAAAACCTAATGAGGGAAAAACCATGGTGAGGGTTAACTCATAATATAAATGATTATAAATTGAATACAAAGGCTCATTTCCAAGGGCTTACTTCCCAAAAGAGGACTCACTACCCAAGTACAAAGGCTCACTGCCTACAGATACAAAAGAGAACAAAAGATCCACCACATCAGTTAACGCACATCCATAGGATTGCAGAAACCTTAGCACACTTCCTTCAACACAATAAAGATATGTTGTCACAACTCACTCACTCACACACTTTTTCTCTTATGATTTGTGGCACACTTTCATAACTTTGCATCACACTATCATACAACTCTTCACAATTCAACTTTCTTTTATACCATCCTCAACCTTAGAAATTTTCTCCAAGGTTAGCCATAAATACCACATTTCATAAATTCAAAATAGGTTGGTGACTCAAGATTCTCATGGTGGAAAGGAATGAGAGTGGACCAATAAAACATTTAACCAAGGCCAAAAATAATGTCTCAAATCAATCACATGTTTCTTCAATTTAATTTTATTCTTCAAATGAAGTGTAAACACTAGGTCGGCCAAACCTAATGAAAACATGAAAGAAAATTGATGTACATGCTTCCCAACAAGAAGATGACACACGAACACCACAAAACACTTCCTTATGCACGAGAATGCATCTTAGAATCTTCCAAAAATACCCACAACAAAACAACAAACTTTAGTCACTGAACACCTTTCACTAGTCTGACTAGACTATATAAACTCATAATGAATACTGAAAAATGACTTCTGAATCACCAATCTTCAAACCTCTTTGTGAGAGCATAGAAAATACCTTCACAAGACATATTCCAGATCCACAAGATCTGAAACAAAATAGAGAAGGACTGCAGAGCAACAATATTTCTCCCGGTCAGAAGGCCAACTTTACTAGAACAGTTCACATACCGGTAAACGTAACTTTCACGTACCATCAAACTAGAGGCTAAAACTCAAGAAATATCACCACTTAATCACCATTATCAAACCTTCAGATCTGTACAAGCATATGATCAACACGGGAGAAATGTAAAGCCCATACCAAAGCACATTTTGGATGCTTTCACCACTTTGACTTTTCTTCTTTATTAATTTTCTCAAAAGCACTTGGAAACTCATCAAACCAACACATCTGCAACATTATAAAGATAGCTCCATGTACTCACAACATCTCAACATCTTAGTTGTACATGTACAATCTACAACATACTGAATTGTGTTGACATCAATGACAACATTAATGAAAACACCACCAAACTAGCTCATACTTGCAACATCATGGTCATGCTACTAATGAATGTAAGGATTTAAGTGATAAAATTAAAAATCTTAAGGAGTTTGGTGCTCTTCCTTATGTGGGAGCACCTAGTTCCTCTAATGGATATTGGTTTTCACTCTAGCACAACTCACCCTTGTCCTACACTTAGTGGGGGCAAGGGGTTAAGTAGCCTTGTCTTCATATGTCACCCATCGTTGACTCTTTTGGCTAGTTGATCACCTTTCATGTATATGTATGAGCGAGCTTGGGATGTGGATGACATGCCTTAACTTTTTTCGCATGTGATGCACTGATTTATCTTTAGCAATGTATTTTTGGGGGAAACCCTTCCATCCTATTGCATGACGTAGCTTATTGGAAACATATGACTTGGCATAGGGATTCTTGAGTAAGCTCTCATGTATTCTTCTACTTTAAATCAATTGCTCACAAAAATGGTTTTATCAACTACTTTAAAGTAGGGGCATACATTGACACTCATGTTTCATTGTGTGATTTTCTTTCTTCCTACAATGAGTTCCTTTTCTTGGTGTTGTCATTGGGTTTGATTTCCTCTGAGAGTGTGATATTTATTTGAATTTTCCTCTCTTGGAGATAGTAGGCACAATGTTCCCTAAGATGAGACCTTGCATTAACTAAGAAAAATCCCTTTGAACATCCCTCTTTCATCTTGCATTTTATTTTTGTACCCTATTAAAGTCTAGTGTAGGAGCACCTTGTTCATTGAATGTCACCATTGGTCAAAATTGGGAAATTCGAATGGGCATCAAGGAATGCATGTAATAAGTTCATGGTCAGGTCATTTTTAATGTATTTGTGTCATATAAAAGGTTTCTAGGTGATCATGAGGTTAAAGTCATAAAGTATTATAAAAGATGTAATAATGTAAAAAGATGCAAAAGTGGGAAAAAGTGCAAAATTGCATATAGAAGAGGAAGAGTCACCATTTAAAAATAAGTTGGAAAGGTGGTTGTAACTGTTGATAAGTCAAGAAGTCTAATGGAAAAATATATATAAGTTTGTGTGAGGTGAGAAAAAGGTTAGGCTTTGTATTCTTGAAGTTTGTTATCAATAAAGAGTACCATGTTCAATCAATTACAGAGTTTCTTTCTGCTTTTCATTAGTTCTTTAGGACTGTACAATAGTTTTAGTCTTTAAATCATATTTTTCCAAGTAAGGAAGAGATTAAGCTTTCATTAAAATCCAATAATAAAATAATCCATTAAGTATATCACTTGTTTGAGTGCATTTTTTGAAGTTCGGTCAGAAACCCTTCATATTGGGGTTTTAAGAGTCTTATAGTGAAAATATCTTCCATCCCACCATTATAGGGTTAATAGAATGGTGGGATGGCTTGATTAGTATGTAAATAGCATGTTTTGAGTAGTATGAGTGTTGAACTAGAACAGGGAAGGTGAGAGTATGAGGTTTGTTGCTACTCCAAGAAGAAAACTAGTGATTTCAAAGCAATTATTGTTGCTACAGTCTAGGGTTTTGGAAGATAACATTTGAAGATGCTACAAGAGAGTTTCTAAAGCTTGGGAAGACTTATCCAAGCAATTTTTGAAGTGGTTACAATATGATATGAGGTTTTCAATAGTCTTTTTCACTAAAACCCCTATTTTATGAAGTCTTAAATGGCAAATAATGAGGGTTTGATTGGTCAGTGTTTTATTGGGTCTACCCATCCCTAAAAGGGGTTGAATCCCAAGTTTTATAACCTGAATAAAGAATGTTTGAATTCATTTAGTGTTTGGGTGAAGATTAAAGACCATTTCATTTGTAAATTTGGCCTAATTGGTGGGTCTTTCTAGTGTTGGTGGTAAATTTACTGAAACAACCTACTCCAAGTTTTTGGTATGTTGTAATATTTCAAAATGGGTTTCAGAATATGTATAGGGTTTCAAGGGATGCTGAATAACTGAAATGGAAGCACCCAATTTGGTGTTTTGCTAACCTACAAGGTAAAGGTGATTTGGTTGCTAAAATAATGAATCTAACAAAAATAGTGGTTTGAAAGTTAGAGTTTGGTTCAATTATGCTTTATTGATGTTGTAAAAGGTTCCTAAATGATTGGAAAGGGTTTTGAAGACAAATTGTTTGTTTTTGGGTGATTGAACAAGATGATCCTCATGTGTAGGTTGATGCTTTGACTGCTAAAAACAAAGAATCTGATAAATTAGTGTATTGAGTGTTTTTTTTTTTGTTTCAAGTGAAAGATGGTGATTACAGTTCCATAGAAGACTGGTGCAAGGTTGGAAACTAGAATGCATGGTTGGTTGTCTTATTTCCTTGTTGGAACATAGTTTGCAAAGAAGTTTTATTTTGGAAATGATGAAAGAATTTGTTGGTTTAATGTTTCTAATGGTGGTATTTGGATTGGTTTTGTCATTTTAAATTTGGTTAAGGTTAATTTAAGTTGATAAAGGTTTAGAATCATGATGTGATGATTTGGCTCATTGGTAGCCTAGTAAATTCAAATGATTTGATGTTTTTTTGAAAAGAAGTGTGAAATTAGTTGATCTTCTCCAAATTGAGTCTAGGTCAGATGTACCCTAAGTTTATGTGGTTTTGGAATCTGATATTGCATCAAATTCATGGAGGTATGGCCTTGATATGGCTCCCTAGGGCTCACCTAGTGAACAACTAGCTTCATTAGCCCTTGTGAGTGTGCTTTTTTTTTTCCTTATTAAATTCATGGAGGTATGACTTTGATATGGACCTCTTGGGGCTCACCTAGTGAACAAATAGCTTCACTAGCCCTTGTGAGAATGTGCTTTGTTTTCATAGTAGACAACACATTCCACTTGTAAACCTCTTTTGGAAAAACAACCTAGACACTAAACTGATTTTTTCTAACTAAATCTTCACTTTCAAGCACCTATAGTTGCTAAACCATGAGGAATTTGAAGATGATGCCATCTAGTGATTTGTGAAATTTTGTCTCTAGATTCTAAATATTTTTTTTTCAATTTTTTTGGAATCAAATTGCACTTCTTTTTCCATCTCCTTCAAAAACTAGTTTTTATCAGTAAATGCCATTTTTAAGGAAGATGCTCATCGTATACAACATAAAAAAAAATTCTATGAAGGATAAAATTATTTTATTTTTTTTAATTTAGATTTTTCACTATGATATCTAACTAATTCATTTGGTTTCATAGTATTTTATTCAATATTTTTTCCTTAATCATGTTTTGAAGTCAAGCCAATTACATTTTAGACATAGGTGGACCGTATACAACATAACATTTTTTGTATGTATCAATTTTTTTTTTACTTGATCAAGGACATCAATACCTAGCCTAAACATATTTTCCATAATTTTATTTTGATAATCTTCTATTTTTCCACATGTGTAGAACATAGAGCTTGATTTTCGGTGAAAAACCTACATTCACAAGAAATAAAAAATAAATATAATAATCAAATTTAATTTATTTAAAATTATATGTTTTGGGAAGCTTATAATAAGGACTACATACTCACAAAAAAACTAAATTTTAAATTAATTCATTTAATCCCCCAAAAGATAAATCAAAATTGGTTTTTTATTAGCATTTTGATGGTGTAAAGGAGATTATGTTATACATATGGTTTAGAACTAGCGGGGTTCTATCCAAGGAGGTTTGATCTAAGGTGGTTTGATCAAACCCTCTTCAATTGTAATCCTTTAAATGGAACTTTTCAAGTCTTAAATCATTATATTTTCTAAAAATATGTGATTTTAGCAAAAAATAGGATCTTCGAGAAAGTGTAAACTAGTATTGTGGGATCACCCACGACCAGTTGAGGCTTGATTTGTTGCATTTTTCTTTTTCCTTTTCCCATTTTATATCTTTGATGGTTTATTTTTGTGATCTAGTTATGGCTTCATATATCATCTGCACGTGTGTTCCTTTGTGCCTATGTTGGTTTGTGGTGAAGGGGCACCATTGAAGAATTTTTATCAATCAAGGTTGTTGAAGAGTAGGCTCTAGGATTTTGGAGTCAATATGCATAAAATAAGGTCATGGAGACCATTTATTATTGTATTGAGTCATGTTTGAGTCTATTAGGTGATCAGGAGGTTTAATTTACATAATATTGGTAAATGTTGAAAAGTTATCATTTATGTAAACTTGCAAATGTTGCAAAAGGTAGATTTTTGGAAGTTCAACTGTCAGGCATTTTAAAAGATAGTTCAATTGTCAGGCATTTTAAAAGATAGTTTTAGGAATTATGTTAGTTAACTTAGGAGGTAAAAATAATTTATATGGTGGAAACCATCAATGTAAAGGTTGGCTTGAAGAATTGGAAGGAAGAAAATCAATAAAATGTCTAATTTTTTCTGATAATTTTGTGTTTTCTCTTCTTTAACAACTAGTGTACAGCCTGTATAGTTGATTTTAGTTGTAAAAGCTTTAAAAAACTATTGGATATATGTGTTAGCTATCATAAAGAGGTGGTTTGATAAGATTCTACTGTAGTTTTTGGTTTCTGTAATCGATTTTCTGAGAATGGTTGTGAATACCTTGTTTTAAGGGTTTTGTTGATTCAAATATGAAAGTTACTCCATTCCACCTGTTGTGAATATTGTACCTCAGTGGAATGGTTTGAAACATTTAGATTTAGATATGTTCATGTTGTTTTTGGTGCAGGGGAGGTCAAATGATGTGTTGGGAATGAAGCCCTAGATGGGAAAATTGAGTTTTCCAAGTGAAATTATATGGTTTAGGTAGGTAATGTTGGCAACACAAGGGAAAACAACTGAGAGGGGGGGTGAATTAGTTGTCACAAAAATTAAAAAATTATTCAAATTATTAACCTTGTTCTTAGATCTAATAATTAACCATGAAAGTATAAATCATCAATACATCATAACCACAAATAACACCAATATTTTTTATATGGAAACCTTGTTAGAGGAAAAACCATGATGGAGGTCAGTCTACAAGATTATACCTTGTCAAAAGTATAATAAAAATGAAATATGGGGAATGCACATGCATTCAGGCATACTACCTAGAGCTCACTACTCAATTACAACAAGGCTAACTGCCTAAAGGAAGACACACTATCTTATAGAAAGAATCAAATTACATTTGTAGGGATTTGAACTAATAAAATAACATCTGCTAATGCTTGATCACAGTTTCAGTTAAGCACATGAACAATTCTTCACTCTTATACACACTTCTTCACACTCTGCTCTTCCTTCAAATGATATTTGCACATACACGCATAGAAGCACACTCTGGCATACACTTGTAGGCTTCAATTCAAATAAACAATCACTCTTATATATCTGCAGCAAGAAATTTCATCCCTTCATGTTGGCTTCAATGAAAATAATAATATGAATATAAATTGTTAGCCCAAAACATTAAAGATTATTAATGTGAATCAAGTTCAGCCACAACTTAGTGAAGACCCAAATCAACATCTCCAACATGAAAACTCTTCAATTAATTACTCCTCGAAGATCCATAACACACTACAAACACTATGTCAACCAAGAACAAGAAAACCATGAGCACGCAAGAGAAAATCGCCAACCATGAGCACAATGATCAATGCAGACGTGCAAAAAAGATAGAGCATGATCTAGAAACATCCACAAGCATCACGAATCACAAGATACTCATTTGTAATAATTGGACTAACTGAAATAGCATCATCTTCAATCAAAAATATCAATTGAAGCAACAAAAAAACTATTAGAATGAAAATATTCATAACTCAATCAAATCTTCATGCAGATCTCTGAAACTCGACATGGATAAACTAGATATACTCAAAAACAAACCCTTTATCCCACAACCTCTAATCATCAATGTATAGAACTTACCGACATACTAAACTTCACTTCACTACTAACAACCTGTAACTCATTTATTACAATTTTCTCAATATCCTTGACATATACAACTTCAAATGAATTAATGCTAATAGTGTTGATATCAATGGAAACCACATATCAACAACAAAATCACAACATCCAACAATATCACTCTTTGGCATTGATGGTAACACATGATGTGAAAAACACCATCAACGCAACTAACTCTTAACACTTACTCCCCCTTAGGATCTAACTCATTTTGTCCTCAACACTTTCACATGATCTTTTTCCCACAAGTCTCTTCTCCCTAGATAATCACCAATTTTTCACATGACTCTTCTCCCCATTTGACATCAATGACAAAGATCTCTAGACTCCACACAAAATCTGAACCACATATCTAAACACCTAAACATTTGACTACTCTGCTTGAGTAGCAACCATCACAACATCAATTTGAAACAAGATATGACTATGAAATGCACAAACTGATGCAATGGAATGCATCCTTAGTTATAATTAGGAGGGGTCGTCACCTCTAACTTCCCTCTGAGATACTAAAAAGTATCCTTGGGCAACAGCTTGGTAAATATGTCTGCAATCTACTCCTTAGTAGGCACATACTCTAGTCTGACTTCTTTTTCACTTTCCTTCTCCCTCAAAAAGTGAAACTTAATAGATATATGCTTTGTCTTTGAATGCAACACCATATTCTTGGAAATTTTAATAGCACTTGAATTGTCATAGAATATGGAAATAGGCTCATTATACACAACTCTAATATCCTTCAACATTTGTTTCATCCATGGGACTTGAGTACAATTGTTAGTAGCAGTGATGGATTTGACCTTTGCAGTAGACAAGGAAATGGCATTATGCTTCTTGCTTAACCATGAAATCAACTTCTTACATAAGAAAAATGCTCCACCACTAGTACTTTTCTTGTCATTTACATATCCTTCCTAATCAGCATCAGTAAAGGCACTCAAGGTAAGATCATCATCTTTAGGATACCATAGGCCAAAGTCAATTGTTCCCTTCAAGTATTTGCAAATTCTCTTCACAATAGTCACATGAGATTCCTTCAGATCGGCTTGAAATATTGCAACAATACATACAAAATTCATGATATCAGGCCTAGTTTGAGTTAAATACAACAATCCACCAATCATTGATCTATATCTTGTTTGATTTTCTTTCGGAGAATCATCTTCTATTGTCAACTTGCATCTAGTCACGATGGGTGTACCAACTAGCTTTGAATCTTCCATACCAAACTTCTTCAACAATTCCTTCAAATACTTGGACTGAGATATGAAAATCCCTTTATCTAACTAAGTAATTTGTAATCCCAAAAAGAATTTCATCTCACTAATCATAGACATCTCAAATGCATTCTACATCTTATTAGCAAACTTCATGCACAAACCATCATCTCCTCCAAAAATGATATCATCAACAAAGACTTCAATAATCAAATCTTTATTATGATCAATCTTGAGATACATATTACTATCAGTAGTACCTTTGTTAAATCCAAGATTCAACAAATACTTGTCCAATCCAACATACCATGCTCTAGTGGCTTGCTTGAGTCCATACAATGCTTTCTTCAACCGACACATCTTATCTTCCTTATCAGTCAACTAGAATCCATCAGGTTGCTCAACATACACTTCTTCCAATTCGCCATTTAGAAACGTTGATTTGGAATCCATCTGATAAACTTTGTAGTTCTTGTGAGCATCATAGGAAAGAAATAATCTTATAGTTTCAATTCTAGCAACAAGGGAAAAAGTCTCTTCAAAATCAATTCCTTCCACTTGAGAATATCCTTTACATACCAGTCTTGCTTTGTTTTTAACCACTTCACCTTGCTCATCCAGATTGTTTCTAAAGACCCATTTGGTTCAATGGCATTCTTATCATTAGGTCTAGGAACAAGAATCCGTGTATCATTCTTTTCAATCTATTTTAACACTTCTTCTATTGCTTCAACCCAATGTTCATCTTTACATGCTTCATTCACACTAGTAGGCTTGTTTTTTGAAATCAAGCAATATTATTCTACAATTTTTCTCCTATTCTGGAAACCTTTTTTATTATCACCTATAATTTAATCTTCTGAATGACTCAATCTTACATACCTTAGAGTCTTCTTAGGATGTTCTTCAACTTCAGGCTCTTGTGTTATCTCTTTTGCACTTCCACTAGTTTCTCCTTCTTTATTTTCTTGATTTACTAGATTGATTTGTACTTGATTTGTAGTTTGAACTTTCTTTCCTTGGTTTTCATTGTCATCCTAATCATCAGAGTCATATCCACAGGTTCTGGGTGGTGTACCTAATTCTTCATCAATGTTAACATTTGCACTTTCAACCATGTTTTTAAATCTTTTATTGTAACATTAGTAGGCCTTGCTTTTAGTAGAATAACCCAGAAAGATACCTTCATCGCTCCTAGCATTAAACTTTACTATGTCTTCATCTCTCTTAATATAACATTTGCTTCCAAATATCTTGAAGTATTTAATAGTAGGCTTCTGACTAGTCCATAGCTCAAAAGGGGTCTTACTAGTATCACCTTTTATTTGTACTCAATTGAGTGTGTACTCAAAGTACTCACAACTTCTCTCCAGTAGATATGAGGGAAATTTCCTTCCAGCATCATTGTTCTAGTAGCATCTTCAATTGTTATGTTCTTCCTTTCCACAACTCCATTTTTTTGAGGTGTATGCGGTGTAGATAATTGTCTCTTTATTCCATGTTCTTCACAAAAATAATTAACTTCTCTAGAAGTGAATTCACCACCTCTATTTGATCTCAAACACTTAATCTTCAAACCTATCTCTGTCTCAACCATAGCTTTAAAATCTTGAACATTTCTAGTGCTTCAGATTTCTCCCTTAAGAAAGTAACCCATACCATCCTAGAATAATCATCAAAGAGTAACATGAAATACATGTAACCTTGTAGACTTCTGACCTTAGAGGGACCACACAAATCAATATGCACAAGCTCTAACAATTCATTTGAACAATGCTTTTTACTCCAGAATTAAATTCTAGTTTACTTTCCTAAATGACATTCCTTGCATATGGCATTGGTAGGTTTCACCAACTTAGGTAGATCTCTCATAGCCTTAGTGGAACTTATCTTGACAATATTATCAAAGTCAACATGACACATTATCCTATGCCATAACCAACACTCATCAACTTGAGAAATCAAGAAAATTTTACTAGCAGTACTTAAGTGAAAGATATTACCTTTTGTTTCTATACCTGATGCAATTTCATTTCTAGAACTCAATATTTTGCATTTTCCCTCCTTGAACTGAAGATTGTATCCTTTATCAACCATATGACCAACACTCAAGAAATCATGATTCAATCCTTCCACATACAAAACATCATTAGTATTATGCTTACCATCAAGAGAAATACATCATCTTCCACATATCACACTAGTTGTATTATCACCAAATCTCACAACACCACCATCATACTTTTCCAATCTTACAAACTTAATTTTATCTCTTGTCATATGATGTGAACATCCACTGTCAATCACCCATTCATATTTCTCTTCAACTCGAGTGGCTAGGGCTTTCCCCACATTTGTACAACCAACAGATTCAGTAGATACAAGACTATTTTCCTTGATAGCAATAAATACCTATTCATCATCACTTATATTTCCTTTATCAGATTCACCATCTATCACACCTTCATTAACAGCATAACACTTCTAAAATCTAGGCTTGTTATGTCTTGGTTTAGGAGCTCTTTTTGGACACCTTGATGCAAAATGACCTATCTTATTGTGAGAAAACATTTAAGAGGAAATTTTCCTTCATACTTACCTTTTCCTCTCGGTACTATTTTGACAATAAGTGCTTCCAGCTCTTCCATCTCTCTTTCTTCTTCTTCTTCAATCTATCTGATTTCATCCTCATACTTGAATGTATTTCTAGATGAACTCTCACCCGAATCATATCTCTGGCTATCTCTTCTAGAAGAAGTAGCCTTAAATGCATATTCAACCTTAGGAAGGGCATCACCAAATTCACTCAACTAAAAAGTAGTCAGCTTACCAACCAACATGTCTCTAGTTATATTTGTTACAATCTGGAGCTCTTCAATAGCACTAGCTTTGACTTTGTAAGAATCAGGCAAGGATCTAAGCACTTTAGGAACAATCTCAGATTTGTCTATTTGTTCGCCAGCATATCTAATACCACACACAAGTTCATTTACTCTTTGCATGAAAGTATTAATGTTCTCATCATCACCCATTCTCAACCTTTCATATTTCCCTTTCAGACTCTGCAACTTAGCAATCTTCACATTAGTATCACCTTCATACAAGGTTTCCAACTTTTTCCAAATCTCATGAGTAGTCTTCAGATCCATAACATTTGTCATCTCAAAATCAGTCAAAGCACTCAACAAAGCTTCCTTAGCCTGGATATTATACTCAACATCTCTAATCTTAGCAGTAGTAGTAGGACCATTCTGAGGAATAAATACCTATTATATGTAATACTCTAGTAGGGTTCACCAATGCATCTCAAATGACACTCCATTAAAGTCTTCCATAGAGAATAATTTGTTCCATCAAATCTCAGACTATCCTTCTTGTAACTTGTCATCCCAAATCACCTTAAGTTGTTAAACTTCTCTTAAGGAACCTACTCTGATACCAATTGTTGGCAACACAAGGGTAGACAACTGAGAGGGGGGGTGAATTAGTTGTTACATAAATTGAAAACTTATTCAAATTATTAACCTTATTCTCATATCTAATAATTAACCATGAAGGCATAAATCATCAATACATTAGAAACACAAATAACACCAAGATTTTTTTACGTGGAAACCCTGTTAGGGGAAAAACCACAGTGGAGTTTATTCCACAAGATTATACCCTATTAAGAGTATAATGAAAATGAAATATGGGGAATGCACATGCATTCAGGCACACTTCCTAGAGCTCACTGCTCAATTACAACAAGGCTAACCGCCCAAAGGAAAACACATTGTCTTATAGAAATAATTGGATTACATCCACAAGGATTTGAATTGATAAAATAACATCTGCTAATGCCTAATCACAATTCTGGTTAAGCACATGAACAATTCTTCACTCTTCTACACATTTCTTCACACTCTGCTCTACCTTTGAATGATATTCACACATACACACACAAAAGCACACTCTGGAATACACTCGCACATTTCAATTTGAATAAAAAATCACTCAAATATATCCGCAACAATAAATTTCATCCCTTCATGTCGACTTCAACAAAAATAATAAATGAATATAAACTGTCAGCCCAAAACATTAAAAATTATTAATGTGCATCAACCAAGGTTAGCCACAGCTTAGTGAAGACCCAAATCAACATCTCCAGCATGAAAACACTTCAATTAATTACTCCTTGAAGATCCATAACATGCTAAAACCACTATGTCGGCCAAGAACACGAAAAACATGAACACGCAAGAGAAAATTGCCAACCATGAGCACAACGATCAATGCAAACGTGTGAAAAAGATAGAGAACATCCACAATAATCATGAATCACAAGATAATCATCTACAACAACTAGACTAACTGAAATAGAATCATCTTCAATCAGAAACATCAACTAAAGCAACAGAAAAACTGTCAAAATTAAAATCTTCATAACTCGATCAAATCTTCATGCAGATCTCTAAAACTCAATGTGGATAAACTAGATATACTCAGCGAAAAACCCTTTAGTCCACAACCTCTGATCATCAATGTACAAAACTTACCGACATACTGAACTTCACTTCACTATTGACAACCTGCAACTCATTTATTACAATTTTCTCAATATCCTCGACATATACAGTTTTAAATGAATTAATGCCAATAGTGTTGACATCGATGACAACCACATATCAGCAACACAACCACAATATCCAGTAGTTAAAGCATGAATTTGGTTGAGACAACATTATTTCTTGATTGGGTGAGTATGTACAAAGATAATTGAAGCTGTTTGAGGTGGTGGCAAGTTTAGATAAGGCCTGGAAATGTGTTTTTCAATAAAACCCTAGGTTATTGGCTACGAAAGAGGGTTTTAGGTTTAGGCACTTTGGAGAGTGAGTTTCTGAAAATTAGTTGTGAAATATTTTTTTTGGACACCTATATATTGCTTCCCAAATGAGTTTAGAAGTTTAGAAGAAATTCTAAGACATGTTTCTTTGTAAAACATACCTAATTTGAGGTCTAGGCCTACGTAGTTGGCCTGATTTTGTGAGATTGTACCAAAGTAACCAGTTGATTGGTTGTGGTATGTTGTTGAGGGCCCTGATTTTTTTTTGAATTGGTGTTGGTCCTAGTCTGGGAGGACCTCTTTAAAAAGTTGCACCCGATTTACCCAAATTGTAGTGCTATAAGGAATTATGTAGTTTTGTAGAGAGAGAATTTGAGGACTTGAGACTTGAAGGTTGTTGTTTTTTTATGTGAGATTGTGTTGAGTGGTGTTGCAGACCTCCCCTGATTGGAATCAATTGGTATTAGAGCAAAGGTACCAAATCCATGTTAAAGAAGATTGAATTTTGTCAAGGAAAGAGTGGAAGGTGAAAAGACAAAGTTGAAAAGATGCCTCCTAAAGGGAAGAATATGGAAAAAGAGATGAGTGACTTGAAGGATCAATATGTGAGAGATATTAGAGAAGAAGTTTAAACTGATTCAGATGATGAAGATGAAGAAGAGTTTGAAGACATGGATAGAGAACTTGATCCTGAAGATCAAAGAATGGAAAAGTTGTTAAGGGAAGTTGAGAGTGACAAGCATAAGGTGAATATTGATGTTCAAAAGTTTTACAGAAATCTGAATGAAAAAGAGTTGCTAGATTGGACAGCTTCTTTGGACAACTACTTCAAGTGTGAAGACATTCTTGAAGAACGAAGAGTCAAGATTGCCAAGACAAAACTCAAAGGTCATGCACTTTTTGTTGGATGTTGTGGATGTGTTGCTGCTATGTGGTTGTCATTGATATCAACACTATTAGCATTTGGTGTATTAGAGGTTGTATATGTCAAGGATATTAAGAAAATTGTAAAAGAAAGTGTTCCAAGTTCCTAGTGGAATTGTGCAAGTCATCAAGGTGCCTTGTTCTTTACGTTGAAGTTTAGATGTTGTGGATTAAAGGCTTTTCTATTGAGTGTATCTAGATCATCTACCAAAAGTATTAGAGGTCCGTGTATAGATTTGGTCATGTTGTGGTCTAACAGTGTTTATGTGGTCTTTGTTAGTGTTCTTGAGTGAAGTTTGTGTAATTCTGGAAATTTCAGTTGCTGCGGATGTTTCTCTATTGTTTATTGGTGTTCTTGAATGTTTCTAGATCCTGCTCTATCTTTGTGGTACATCCACATTGATCGGTGTGCTCATAGTAAAAAAAAATTCCTGCATATGTTCAGTTTTTCTAATTCTTGGCCGACATGTTGGTGATAGTGTGTTGTGGATCTTTGAGGAGGAATTAATTGAAGTCCTTTTCTATTGGAGTTATGAATTTAGGTCCCCACTATGTTGTGGCTGACCTTGGTGGATTTGCATTGAAAATTTATTTGTAAATTTGGGCTGACATTTCAAATATGTTTTATTTTCCTGGCTGACTAAAGTTGTTGATGAAGTCTCATATAGCAGATATATAAGAGCGATTGTTTCATCAATGTAGTGTGTGGAAAAGGTGCTTCGTGTGTTGGGTGTGCTCTTATGTGTGTATGTGAGAATATCATTCGATTGCAAAGCAGAGTGTGAAGAAGATCAAGAAAAATGTGAAGGAGTTTTTTGTGCTTAATTGGAACTATAATCAGGCTTGTGCAAAATTTATTTTCTCAATTCATACCCTCTAGATTTCAATCCTATTCTGTATTGTTGGGCAATGAGCCCCTTTTGTAATTAAGTAGTGAGCTCTAAGAAGTGTTCTTGAATGCATGTGCATTCCCCTTTATTGATTTCATTATACTTTTAATAGGGTATAATCTTGTGGACTAACATCCACCATGTTTTTTCCCCTAATAGGGTTTCCACATAAAAAATCTTGGTGTTCTCTTGTCTCTCTAATGTGTTAATTGTTTATGGTTAATAGCTTATTCATCAGATCTGAGATAAAGTTAAGTAAAGTTTGAAAATTTTATCATTCTATGACAACTGATTCACCCCCCCTCTTAGTTGTCTATCCTTGTTTTTCCAACAATTGGTATTAGAGCAGGTTCCTCTGAAGATGTCTAAAAGTTCGAGGTGATCCAAGATTGCCACATTCAAGAAGGATAGTCCAAGATTTGATGGAACTAACCACTCACTATGGAAATTCAGGATGAAATGTCACCTAAGGTGTATTGGTGAAGCCTACTAGAATATTACAAAAGATCCATATGTTATTCCTCATAATGGTCCCTCCACTATTGATGAGATCAAAGATGCTCAAAACAATATTAGGGCTATTGAAGCTTTGGTGAGTGCTCTAACTGATTCAGAGATGACTAATGTGGGAGTAAAATAGATAGCTCATGAGATTTGGATGAAGCTAGAAACTTTGTATGAAGGAGATGCATAGGTGAAGATGGCTAAGCTATAGATTTTAAAAGGCAAGTATGAGAATTTGAAGATGGGTGAAGAAGAAAATATCACTTCTTTTATGCAAAGAGTAAATAAAATAGTGATGGGTATTACATGTGTCGGTGGTTCTCAGGATGAGGATGAAATTGTGGTTAAGATACTTAGATCCTTGTCTCCCCTCCTACAAAGTGAAGGACCATGCCATTGAAGAGATCAGATTGGTAACAAAGATGTCAAGAGACACGCTAGTTGGTAAGCTTGCTTCTTTTGAATTAAGTGAATTTGGTGAATCTATTCTGAAAATTGAATTGGAATTCAAGGCTACTATATCCAGAAGTAACAAGTAAAGATATGGTCTGGGAGAATGTTCTAGAAAGATATCCAAGTATGATGAAGAATTGAAACAACTTGAAGATAAAGAAAGAGAGGTAGAAGAATTGGAAGCAATGATTGTAAAGAAAGAAGGCAGAGGAAAAGGTAAGTATGAAGGAGTGTTACCTACTAAATGTTTTTCATGTAGTAAAATAGGCCATTTTGCATCAAGATGTCCTGAAAGAGTTCCTAGAACTAAGCCTAACAAGTCTAGATTCTAAAAGAAATGATACTTTGTTGAAGAAGGAGTGACTAATGATGAATCTAATAAGGATAATGGAAATGAAGATGAATGGGTTTTCATTGCTACTGTTGAAAATAGTCTTGTGGCTACTGAATCTACTAAAGATGAGAAAGCTCTTGTAGCCTAAGTTGAGTGGGTTATTGACAATGGAAGCTCACATCATATGACTAGTGATAAAAACAAATTTGTAAGTCTAGAGAAGTATGATGGTGGTATTTTAAGATTTGGAGACAACAATGCTGGTGTGATTCGTGGTAGATGTTCTATTTGTCTTGGTGGTAAGGATAACACTGATGGCGTTATTTATGTTGAAGGCTTGAAGCACAATCTTTTGAGTGTTGGATAGATGGTGGGAAAAGGCTATGATCTACAATTCAAAGATGGAAGATGCAAGATATGTGGAAGTTCTGGCAATATGACAAAAGGTAATATTTTTCACTTGAATACTGTGAATGGGAGTTGTTTAATTGCTCAAGTAGATGAAATATGGTTGTGGCATAGGAGGCTGTGTCATGTAAATTTTGATAACAACGTAAGTTCCACTCAAGTAGTAAGAGATCTACCTAAGTTAGTGAAGCTCACTAACACAATTTGTAAGGAATGTTAGATGGATAAACAAACTAGAGTCTCCTTTCAAAGAAAACAGTTTCATTCAAATGACTTGCTAGAGTTGCTACATACTGACCTCTATGGTCCCTCCAAATTCAGAAGTATGCATGGAGAAAGGTAATTTATGTTGATTATTGATGATTACTATAGAATGATATAGGTTTCCTTCTTAAGAGAAAAATGTGAAGCATTGGAAAAGTTCAAAAGTTTCAAGGCTATGGTAGAAAATGAGAAAGGTTTGAAAATCAAGTGTCTGAGATCTGACAGAGGTGGTGAGTTCACCTCCAGGGAGCTCAACTCTTTTTGTGAAGAACATGGAATTAGAAGACAGTTATTTGCTCCCCGAACCCCTCAATAGAATGGAGTTGCAGAAAGAAAGAATAGAATAATTTTGGATGCTACTAGAACAATGATGATAGAAGGAAATGTGCCCCAGATCTATTGGAGTGAAGTTGTAAGCACTGTTGTGTATACCTTAAACCGAGTAAATGTTAATGGAAATTCTGGTAAGACCCCTTTTGAGCTATGGTTTTGTTACAAACCTATTATTAAATATTTCAAGATCTTTGGAAGAAAATGTTACATCAAGAGAGATGATGATATAGGCAAGTTTGGTGCAAGAAGCGATGAGGGAATATTTTTAGGTTACTCTACTAAAATCAAGGCCTATTGATGCTATAACAGAAGACTAAGAAAGATAGTTGAGAGTGCAAATATCAAAGTTGATGAGGATTCTATCAAATCATCTAGAAATTGTGGATATGATTTAGATGAGGACAACACAAACAAAGGGAAGAATGTTCAGACACATAATCAACTTCAAATTGTTCCATATGTTCCAGTTGTTCTAGTAAAGCAACCTCAATTCGTTCTGGTAAATCAAGCAAGTCAGGAAGCAAAGACAAGTGCAAGTACAAAAGGAAGATCAGAAGAATCAGAAGTTCAAGAAAATTCCAAAACTCCAAGGTATGTAAAGCTAAACCATTCTAAAAGCCAAATTATAGGAGATAAGAATAAAGGAGTGCAAACTAGAAGAAAGATTGTAGAAGAGTACTACCTAATTTCCAAGATTGAACCTAAAAGTGTCACTGAAGCTTGCCAAGATGAACACTGGATGGAAGCTATGAAGGAAGAGCTGACACAAGCTGAAAAGAATGACATGTGGATATTGGTTCCCAGACCTAAAGACAAAAATGTGATTGGTACTAAATGGGTGTTTCAGAACATGCTGAATGAACAAGGTGAAGTGGTCTGAAATAAAGCAAGACTAGTATGTAAAGGGTATTCTCAGATGGAAGGTGTTGATTTTGAAGAAACTTTTTCCCCTGTTGCTAGAATCAAAGATGTTAGATTATTTCTTTCTTATGCTGCATACAAGGACTATAAAGTCTATTAGATGGATGTGAAGTCAACATTTTTGAATGGAGAACTAGAAGAAGTATACATTGAACAGATGGATGGATTTCAGCTAACTGACAAGGAAGAAATGGTTTGTTGCCTAAAGAGAGCTCTATATGGACTCAAGAAAGCCCCCAGAGACTAGATGCTAGATTGGACAAATACTTACTAAATCTTGGATTCACTATAGGTATTGTTGATAGCAACTTATATTTCAAATTGGATCATGATAGATATTTAATTATAGAAGTCTTTGTTGATGACATCATTTTTAGAGGAGATGACAATCTATGTATGAAGTTTGCTGATGAGATGAAGGATGAATTTGAGATGAGTATGATTGGAGAGATGAAGTTATTTCTAGGATTGCAAGTGACCCAGTTAGAGAAGGGGATATTTATATCTCAGTCCAAATATGTGAGAGAGCTACTAAAGAAATTTGGGATGGAAGATTCAAAGCCTACTGGTACTCCCGTTGTGACCAGATGTAAGATAACATAGAATGATGATTCTCCTAAGGATAATAAAACTAGATATAGGTCAATGATCAGTGGATTGCTTTATTTAACCCAGACTAGACCAGATATTATGAATGTTGTATGTATTGTTGCCAGATTTTAGGCTGATCCAAAAGAATCACATGTGACTGTTGTCAAGAGAATCTTTAGATATTTGAAAGGAATAGTTGACTTTGGACTTTGGTATCCAAAGGATGATGATCTCACTTTGAGTGCATATACTGATGTAGATTGGGCCAAAGATGTGGATGATAGGAAATAAGTTGGTATCCTGATTGAGCAAGAAGCAAAATTCCATTTCTCTATCTACTACTGAAGCATAATATATTGTTGTTGCAAACAATTGTACACAAGTAAGATGGATGAAACAAATGTTGAAAGATATCAAGGTATATGAAGAGCCTGTTTCCATATACTATGAAAATTCAAGTGCAATAAATATTTCAAAGAATTTGGTACTACACTCTAAGACTAAACATATATCAATCAAGTTTCACTTCTTAAGGGAGAAATTGAATGAGAAAGAAGTCAGATTGGAGTATGTTCCTACCAAAGAATAGATTGCATACATCTTTACTAAACTGTTGTTGAAGGATATTTTTGAGTATCTTAGAGGAATGCTAGGGGTAATTACCCCTCCTGATAACCACTAAGAGATGCATTTACTTGCATCAATCCATGAGCTACATTGCTATATTCTGATCCAGATTGATGTTCCTATGGCTACTACTCAGGTGGAGTAGTCAGATGTGTAGATATGTGGTTTAGAGAATGTATATGGAAAGTTCATGGTTACCTTTTCCATTGATTTCAAAGGGGGAGAAGTGCAATGTGAAAATTCTTTTTAAGGGTCGAAGAGAAATTGAGGAGAAGAGTCAGAACCAAAGGGAAAGCAAGTGTGTTGGGTTGATGGTATTTTTCACATCATGTGTTGCCATAAATTCCAAAGGGGGAGATTTTTGGATGATGTGGATGTGTTGTTGATATGTGGTTATCATTGATGTCAACACTATTATCATTTGGTGTATTAGAGGTTGTATATGTCAAGGATATTGAGAAAATTGTAAGAGAAAGTGTTTTAGGTTCCCAATGGAATTGTGCAAGTCATCAAGGTGTCTTGTTCTTTACATTGAAGTTCAACTGCTATGTATTAAAGGGTTTTTTGTTGAGTGTATCTAAATCATCTATCAAAAGTTTCAGAGGTCCACATATAGATTTGGTCATGTTGTGGTCTGACAGTGTTTCTGTGGTCTCTGTTAGTGTTCCTGAGTGAAGTTTGTGTAATTCTAGAATTTTCAGTTACTGTGGATGTTTCTCTATTGCTTCTTGGTGCTCTTGGATGTTTCTATATCGTGCTCTATCTTTGTGGTATGTCCACATTGATCAATGTTCTTGTGGTTGGAAATTTTTCCTGCATATGTTTAGTTTTTCTTGTTCTTGGTAGACATGTTGGTGATAGCATGTTGTGGATCTTCGGGGAGGAATTAATTGAAGTCCATTTGTGTTGGAGTTGTGAATTTGGGTCCCCACTATGTTGTGGCTGACCTTGGTGGATTCCCATTGAAAATTTATTTGGAAATTTGGGCTGACATTGAAAATATGTTTTATTTTCCTGGCCGACTAAATTTGTTGATGAAATCTCATGTAGTGGATATATAAGAGCAATTGTTTCATTGGTGTAGGGTGTGGAAAAGGTGCTTCATGTGCTGGGTGTGCTCTTATGTGTGTATGTGTGAATTTCATTCAATTGCAGAGCAGAGTGTGAAGAAGATCGAGCGAATTATGAAGTAGTTTGTGAAGGAGTTTTCTGTGCTTTGTTGGAATTGTAATCAGGCTTGTGCAGAAGCTATTTTCTTAGTTCATACCCTCCAAATTTTAATCCAATTATGTATTGTTGGGTAGTGACACCCTTCTGTAATTGAGTTGTGAGCTCTAGGTAGTGTTCCTAAATGCATGTGCATTCCCCTTTATTGATTTCATTATACTTTTAACAAGGTATAATCTTATTGACTAACATCCACCATGGTTTTTCCCCTAATAGGCTTTCCACATAAAAAATCTTGATGTTATTTATCTCTCTAATGTGCTACTTGTTTATGGTAAATAGCTTATTCATCAGATCTAAGATAAAGTTAAGTAAAGTTTGAAAATTTTATCATTCTGTGACAACTAATTCACCCCTCCTCTTAGTTGTTTGTCCTTGTTTTTCCAACACTTTTGTGGTGGGATTGTCTGAAATTAGAGAGAAGGAAGCAAGGTAAATTGAAGATTGTGACATGGGACAAGATGGTAGCCAAGCTAAAAGGTAAATTTCTCCCTTCTGATTATTCTATTCAGATGTTTAAGAAGTTACAAAGTTTAAGGAGAAATCAAATGGATTTAAAAGCATACGCTAAATTTTTTTATAAATTAAGTATGAGATCTAACCATAATGAGAATGAGGATGAGAAGATAGCTAGGTACTTGGGTGGTTTGAGATTGAACATATAGGATGAATTGGATTTGACAAATCCAAGGAGTGTAGAAGAATGTTATCAAATGGCACTAAAGGATGAGGAAAAGGTAAAAAGAAGGCAAGAGAAAACAATTAGAGGAAGAAGCATCACAACAAGAGGAGGAGGATCTTTCACTACTCCAAGACAAGCAAGTGAGATCCAAGAGGATGCACCTAAAAGAGAAGAGAAAGTTGAAGATTCTAGAGGTGGTTTTAGAGGCACAAGGGGTAGATTTGGTGGTGGAAGAAATTCAAACATCTTTGCTAGATAGTGCTTCAATTGCAATGAGTTTGGTCATCCTTCTTACAAATGCCCTAAGAAATTTGGTTCAACATCAAGTGGTGGAGAAAGGAAGAATGAAAGAAGAGCACAAATCATCCAAGAGGATGAGGCTAAAATTTCAAATTCCAATAGTTATCCTCCTAAAGTTGGTGAAAGTTTGATGATGAAGAGACAACTCCTAAAGACATCCAAGGAGAAGGAGCTGATACAGAGAAGAGCATTGTTTAGGACATCTTGCAAGTGCAAAAACAAGGTATGTAAGGTGATAGTAGATTCAAGATGAACTGATAACATGGTATTTAGTGAAATGGTGGAAAATTTGAAATTGGAAAGAGTACCTAGGGAAAATCCTTACAAAGTGTCTTGGGTAAGTGATAATCATTCCATTGTGGTGAGTGAACAAGGTTCAATTGAGTCCCAAACTGGTAGGTATAGAGATAAGGTTGCTTGTGATACTTTTCCTATGAGTTATTTCCATGTGTTACTTGGAAGGCCCTGGTAGTTTGACATGTCAGCAATCTATGATGAGACACAAAAAAATTATACAATTGAAAAGGATGGGAGACCATTCATTTTAACTCCATTGGTTGAAGGAGAAAAAGATCAAGGTGGGATCATCATGATTGGGAGAAAAGAGTTTGTGAGTATTGAGGAACGTAAGAGTATGAGTTTGGTAGCCATTACAAGGTTTGATACTGTTGGGATAGTAGATAGGAAGAATGAAGACAATAAGCAATCAGTTGTGAAGAAGAATGCTTCCAGGTGGAAGAGAAAAGATGGAATTGTGTCTTGGTCTAATACAGTGCAGTGCAAAGATGAAAAGCCTCTAGAAAGGCAGGAAAAGAGTGATGGAATCATATTTGGGACAGTTATGTGCCTTGTGATAATGAAGGAACTGAAGAGGTAGTCAAGTGATTTTGGAACATAGGTTTGTAAGGTTGATGAGACAGTGGAAAAGATGGTTGTAGGTTTGATAGAGGTACCTAAGAGTGATGGTACAAAAAATTGCAAGTTTGATATAGAAAAGAATGAAGTTAAAAAGAGCATTGGATAGGGATCTAAGCATTAAACCAAGATGGAAGTGATGACGGTTGATAAGAGATTGGGTGCAGATGTGAAAGATGGCATAACATTAGGGTTTGGTGGTGTAAAAGTTGAAGAACACCCAATAGGGTAGTGTGTACACTTGGAGCATGATTTAGGTGAAGATAAGGACAAGCATGTCAAGCATAGTGAAGAACAAAGGCAAGGTGAACTTGTTGGAAGAATTCAAGTTTATCAAAGGTAAGAGGTGATCAGAGATAAACAAGTTGCTATGTCATTTCCAAGAGACTTGGAAGAATTCCAAGCTAGGGTGTATGGTGCAGGGGTACCATTGAAGAATTTTTATCAATCAAGGTTGTTGAAGAGTAGGCTTTATGATTTTGGAATCAATATGCATAAAAAAAGGTCATGGAGACCATTTATTATTTTATTGAGTCATGTTTGAGTCTATTAGGTGATTAGGAGGTTTAATTTGCATAATATTGCTAAATGTTGAAAAGTTGTCATTTATGTAAACTTGCAAATGTTGCAAAAGGCATATTTTTGGAAATTCAATAGTCATGAATTTTAAAAGACAGTTTTAGGAATTATGTTAGTTAACTTAGGAGGGAAAAAATATTTATATGGTGGAAAGCATTGATGTAAAGGTTGGCTTGAAGAATTGGAAGGAAGAAAATCAATAAAATCTCCGCTTTTTCTAATAATTCTATGTTTTCTCTTCTTTACCAGCCAGTGTATGGCCTGTATAGTTGATTTTTGTTCTAAAAGATTTCAAAACCTATTTGATATGTGTTATATATAATCAAGAGATAGTTTGATAGGATTCTACTATAGTTTGTTGTTTTTGTAATCATTTTTTTTAGAACGGTTGTGAATACCTTGTTTTAAGGGTTTTGGTGATTCAAATATGAAAGTTACCCCATTCCACCTACTATGAATATTGTACCTTAGTGGAATGGTTGGAAAAATTTATATTTATATGTGTTCATGTTGTTTTTGGTGTAGGGTAGGTCAAATGATGTGTTGGACATGAAGCCCTAGATGGGAAAATTGAGTTTTCCAAGTGAAATTGTGTAGTTTAGGTATGTTAAAGCATGAATTTGGTTGGGGCAGAATTATTTCTTGATTGAGTGAGTATTTTCAGAGGTAATTGAAGTTTTTTGAGGTGGTGGAAAGTTTAGGTAAGGCTTGGAAATGTGTTTTTCAATAAAACCTGGGTTATTGGCTAAGAAAGAGGGTTTTGGGTTTAGGCACTTTGGAGAGTGAGTTTCTAGAAATTGGTTGTGAAATATTTTATTTGGACACCTATAGATTGCTTCTCAAATGAGTTTAGAATTTTAGAAGAAATTCTGAGACATGTTTCTTTGTAAAACAAACCTAATTCGAGGTCTAGGTTTGCGTAGTTGGCCTGATTTTGTGAGATTGTTCCAAAGTAACTAGTTGAGAGGTTGTGGTATGTTGTTGAGGGCCCTGATGGGTTTTTTAATTGGTGTTGGTCCTAGTCTTAGGGGACCTCTTTAAAAAGTTGCGCCTGATTACCCAAATTGCAGTGCTATAAGGAATTGTGTAGTTTTGGAGAGACAAAGAGAATTTGAGGACTTGAGACTTGAAGGTTGTTATTTTCTGTGTGAGATTGTGTTGAGTGGTGTTGTGGACCTCCCTTGATTGTCATAAATTTGTCATAGGATCTTGATCTTTGGGGCTTGGCCACCCTCTTGATTATTGTCATCCTATCTTACTAGCATTTGTACATTTGAACCCCTCTTGATTGCATGGTTGGCTACTTTAGTGTGAGGTTGAAGCAAGTTCATCGTCTCACTAAAGTGGGGAATAAATGTAGTGTAGGAAAATTCATACCTTTTCATTTTCAAACTTGTTTGGGCCCACCTTGCTTTGTTTATCCTTATTTCTTAATTGGTCCTATTTTGCATCCACAAGCCTAATAAATTATATCTTTTTATGGCTAATCCTAACAAACATCAAAGGGTAATGATAATTTAATGATTCTAGTTGTGTGTCCCTAATTTTTGGGTTAGGACTAAGATGCCACTTAGGGCATCTTTTTCCTCCAAAGGTCTTGGGACCCTCTTTTCAAAGACACCTTAAATGGGCCCATTTTTGAGTTTGTGCCCCAAGTTTCATGCCTCAAGACTAAGACACTACCTAGGGAATCTTAGTCCTCCTTAAGTTATTTTCAGGATTTAATTTCAAATCTTGGCGGGATTTAGCCTCCTTTAATTAATGAATTCATATGTCGGCTTGTTGTGGTGTAATTTTGGGATATTAAGCATGGATAAGTATAAATACAAGGTTCTTTCATTCATTTTGATATAATACTTTTCTGAGAGCATTCTTAATATCATAATTGAGTTCACAAGAGCATTCAAGAGAAATTCATTAAGCATTTGGATCCATCATCAAGATTCAAGTATCATATCAAGGTTATTCTTGCATCATGTGCATTTTTGAGCTAACATTTGTGATGTAGGGTTTTGATTCAAGCAAGCTATTCAATTCAAGATCTATCAAGCATTCAAGCATTTGAAGATATATATTGAAGTTAGCCACTTCATACAAGTTTGTAGATTTCATAACAAGGGTTTGGTGAATTGTAACATAAAACTTTGTTCATTCATCATTTCCCTTCATTATTCTATTTCATTCCAAGGAAAACCCCCATTTACTAACAATCAACAAGTTTTTCAGCTCTCAAGCATGTTTGTGTTTGTAGATTCGGGTTAAAGACTTGAAGATAGTTTGAAGTGCAAAGTTGCAAAGTTGTAAGGTTGTATTGTAAAGTTGTCATCTTCACAAAAAACTGACCTATAGGCCAAATTTGGAAGTTTCAGGACCTGAGATATGAGACGAAGTGCAGATATTGAGCCATAGGATCACATTCAGAGATTTTAAAATTCAAGATGGGACTAAGTCGACATCAAGGGAATCTTAGTCCTCCAAGTGGAATTTTGTAGAGATTCCTTCGGATTCTGTTCCAACATCCAAAGATTCAACATTTTCCCCAAGAAATAGTAGCTGGACTAAGACAATAGTAAGGGTGTCTTAGTCCTCCCTAGCATATTTTCATAGTATTTTTGTATTTCTAGAATCCTTATCACATTTCTAGACTTCCTCGGTACACACATTATAACTTTCTTTTGTTTAATTTCATTATTTGCACTCATCATTTAGCTTGCATTACTAGGTTTTATGAGTTGAATGTTAAGTTGTATTTTCCAAGCTTTTGCTTAGTGGTGAACCCATCAAAGCTTAAAGAACCCCCTCTTAGGTCTTCCTTGTTGATAATTGACTCACCTTTGGGGTTGATAGCCAATCTAATTTGGGACCCTAGGACATATTTGAATGAAAATTGGGGAAGTGTGGTGTTCTATGACCTAGGCCATAAAGCATTCCCATTTTCCCTATTATTCAGCTATAAACTATGATCCAGTCACAATGAGTATTAGGATATTTGATGGAATAGAAATGGTGAAAGTCATAGGGGATGAAATTGTTGAAGTCTTCAAGCTCACTAAATGGAGTGAGGATATGGTGCCAATTGATGAAAAGGCACTAAGGGAAAATTATGAACGGGTCAGACATACCATTAAGATTTCAATGTTGCAAAATTATTTGGCATCTGTTGATAGTCGATGGATCATCTTGGGCTCTTTAGATAAGGATCCCTTTCCCATGAATTAATTTTTCTCTTACTTCTAGATAACTTTCTATTCTTTGTGTCAAATTATTAGTTATGAAACTGTTACAGGCATGCCCATGCCCTAGATGTACATGGAAGGACACATTTAACATCCTACATGTTGTACACTATATGATTATGGATGGTACGTGGCAGAAAGGATTCATGAGGGCCTAGAAAAGTTGAAGAAGGATAAATTTTGGGTTAGGTTCTATTGGCACTCATTATTCATGCACATGTTTTTGTACAAAGGAGCCCCATATTTTGGTCAGGACATGAAAGTAGAAAAGAAGGAAGGTAACTTGGATTTGCTTGTCCAATGCTAGACTACAGTCCTTGGTAAAGATTACAAATTTTTTGACTATGTCATGTTTGAGAACTTGTTTATCTCCAAGTTGAGGAGAGTATTGATTGTGAACATCCCAAGGATTCCTATAGCCTTGCATGATTTTTTGAGGCCTAAGGAAAGAAGACCAGATTTAGGTATTGATCATAATTGGGGAGAAATTATCCCTTATCCTACTTATACAATTTTGAGGGTATATGCAATAATTGTCTCACCCCATATGTTACTAAAGGACGTATTGAAAAGTATTGGTTTTCTAGAGGTGATGTGGAAACTTGGAAATGTTGAAAATAATCACTTGAAGGATCAAGGAAAGGGAACTTTCTTCCCTTCATATACATTTTTTTTATCTTGTTACGATCAAAGGAGGATGGGATAAGATCAATGATATCCT
The DNA here is from genome assembly GCA_007258455.2 of Sequoia sempervirens. Lineage (NCBI taxonomy): Eukaryota > Viridiplantae > Streptophyta > Pinopsida > Cupressales > Cupressaceae > Sequoia > Sequoia sempervirens. The sequence goes on from VDFB02056351.1 coordinate 31,150,321, forward strand.
CAAGCCGCTAGGAATGAAAAGAGAAAGAGCAAGGAACCATGATCCCGAGGGATTCATGGCATGGTTGAAAGTGAAGATTAGAAGCTCAAATTTTATTCAAAAATTCTTTTTCCTGGAGGATCTATTAAGAAATATCTTTGATTTTCAAAAGCAGGATGATAGGAAAATGAAGTGGGTTGCCTAAAAAAAATTGCAAAATGAAATAAGAGAAAAGGATGCACAATTTACTAATCTGGAGGAAATTTCAAATGAGATGCATATAATTGAATATATGTTTCACAATTTTGAGACTGTAGTTGGGCACCTAAAAGGTGAGAGATTAATTCAAGAAAAGGGGAAGGATATTGTAGTAGAAGAACAAGGTGAGGGGGAAGCCCCTTTGATGGAAGAAAGTTCGGCCTATAAACCCCCTAAGGAAAATAAAGTAATTGTTTTTAGAAGAAAGAAGAGCAGGGAAAAGGAAAAGGAACAACCAATTCAAACCTCTTCTCAACAAGAGGAGCAAAGAGTGCCTTTTCCAGTGCAATAAGTTCCACCATGATCTCTTCCCAAATCAATTGCTCCTAAATTTTTTGATATTTATTCTCCACCTAGACAAGCATCACCACCCAAGCAACCACCCCAAAATAAATAGAAGGTTGAATCCAATGGCTTGGTGGATTATGAAGAGGATTCAAATGATGAAATCTTGGCAACAAAAGAAGAAATGCAACAAGGAATGCCTTCTCCACCCAGGGAGATAGTGCCACTATAGCTTAGTTTAATATTGAGAAAGGCTAACCATATTGGTATAAATAGCTAGGATGATGTTAGGGAGGAGGAATGTACAAAATTTGTGTCCATGATGATTCTTTTATAAAGTCTAAGGCCTTCATGGAATTTTCTTAGAGGGCCAAGAAAGATGATTTTTTCAATAAAATTGCAAAGGAGATGAGCTTGCATCTTGAATTTCCTAATGCAATCATCTAGGCTAGAGTAATAAAATAGACAAAAAATCATTCTGTTGGATCTCTTTACTCATACAAAGATTAATGCAACATCACAAAACTTACCAATAAGGTACCATACATGCTTAACAACTTGTCCTAGGGATCCAAAACATAAGATGATGATCTGATGAATCATACAGATTGACATACTAATCAAATACCATGTTCATCATGCTCTTTGTCGGTAATACACTGTATTTGACTTTAGCTATTGGTATGACTAGGTTCGGATCTGCAGACCACAATAGTGACTTCAGTTGCCATAAATGACAACACTAGAAGCCATACCAATAATCTCCTTGAGCCATATGCCAACAATCTCCCCCTTTGGCATTGATGGCAACACTTAGTGAAAAATGACTAAGTGTCAAAACTAGAGGTACACTGCCAAACTCCAAAATTTCAAAACACAACAAAACAATGCTCCCCCTTAGGATGTCAAGGAATTTTTCACTGCATTCTCTCCCCCTTTGACATCAATGACAAAAATTTACTACTTTTTCTCCCCTTTTTCTAGTATTCTAACTATACTTCTTCCTTTTTATTTGCTAAAACAAAATTTTACTGCTCTCTCTCTCTCCCTTTGCTAAATAGAAATGTGATCAAAATTTGGAAAACTATGGCTGCTACACAAATCAGAAAATTATTTTATACTTATTTTTCATCTTCGGAAGGAATTTCTTCCAAGCATCTACAACAATCCCAATATTTTTTATCAAACTATTATTTTCTAATGTCTGGTTAATGATCTAAATGAGGGATTCCAGAATTGTAATTGCTTCTTCCAACTTATCTCCTTTCCTCGAGACTTCAATCAAATACTCCAATCTGCATTTAGTTTGATCCTTTACTTTCCAGAAGGTGTCTATAAGAGTGTTTCTAGCAAAGTGAATCTTTCTGTGCTCAACTTGCAACTCATGAATTCTATTCTTTACTGCTCCATCTTGGTCTTGAACCATATTGTAGTCTTGACCAATTTTATTCAATTCACTTTCAATTCTCTCTAGCTTGACTTTTTGTTTTCCAACAACATGAGGCTAATGTAGACAATAATTGTAGATGTCATTAGCTAAATTGATGCACTATCTCAACACATTCATTTTATTTTTCATTTTTGTAAGGGATAGCCTGCATTGTTCCTTCAAGTGTAGGATTATTTCCTACTCTTTCTTATCCCGAGAGTCAGAGGCCACAACTTCCTTAATACACTCAATCAACTCTTCAGGGAATACATTTTGCAAAATTTCTAATTCAATGTTATTCTGCACAAAGTATCTACCCAGAGTACTCTCAATCAGATCCTGTTCATATGAGGGTTGATCTAAACACATGTCAACAATATTTTGCATTCCATCTTTCTCCTGAACTATTTGTAGTATCTTTGTTTTGAATAAAGTGCCTTCTTCTTCATTTCCTTCAGCCATTGTTTCATCTGGTTCAAATGATTTTGGTTCATCTCTTGGGGTGCATTCATCAGGGTCTTCATCAAGTATGTACACAATTATCCGTTCTTTGCATTTTCCTTCAATTTTAGGAGAATTGAGTACTAGAGGAGTATCATCAGTAAAATCTATTACTCTTTTTGGCTTCCTCTCTGTCTTATTGAAAGATGATCCAACTTCAGTTGTTTTTATCAAAAGAGAAATACTAACTACTCCAAATTTTCCTAACAACTCTCTAAAGAAATTTATATAAACTTTCTCACAATTTTCTAAAGTATTGAAATGCTTAAAGATTTTCTTATAGATTGGTTCACTCACCTTCCATACAACATTATCATTTTGTAGAAAGCGATTTAGAAAATACATCATGATACATATGATCAAAGTGATAAACCTAAAAGGATAATCTATATCCATTTTCAATTGCATGTTCTCCATCAATTGATCTTTCAACAAACTACACAAGTCAAAGTCTTGGTCCTCCATTATCATCTTATGCAAAATGTAAATTGCACCTACAAAGGTTGATCCTTCCCTATTTGTGAAGAATATTTTGTATGAAATTCCATATGTAATGTACCTTATCAATGGATCTTTGATCGTCAAAATTACCATAGCCCTTTGATCTTCTGTTACATCGGTTAGGGTTTCGAATTCCTTATTTCAAATCAACTTCTTCTTCAGAATAACTCCAACATTGCATAACCCAGTTAAATTTCTAATCACTTCCTTCAAGATAAGATAGGGTTTGTCCAAATTTAGAGTATCTTCATTCAATCTGCTCAAGATGAACCTAACCACTTCCACATTGTCAAAATAAGGTAATTAGTTCCAAATGTCCAAACTCCTATGTTTTGCTCCTTCAAGCCACTTCAATTCATTGGTAGGAAATATATCTCTTACATCCCTGATCTTCCTGCTATTGTATTAATCCAAACTCACAATTCCCTTGATTAGCTTCATTTTTCGTACCGAACAAGGTTTTTCTAATAAGCACAAATTTAGAAATTCTACAAGCGAATGGAATACCTGATGAATTCACTGCCGAATCAACTTGACTCCTTCAAAATTTTGCTCTAGAAGCTCTTTCACTATTCTTTTTCAATGCAAAGTGACAACTAAGGGTTCCAAATATCCTTTTATAGCTTTGCACACCTAACTTTTTTCCGCAATAAATGCTCTACCCTAGGAGTTTCAGTTACACTGCTCTCTTAAACAGTAAGAGAAGAATCCATCTGCGAGCTTTCAAGATCTCAACTTATAGAACAAGTGATCATGGATACATTTTTTGGCTGATGGCACAACTACTTACAACTTCTTGTACTTCAGTGCCAACTACTAACAGGAGGGCAAAGGATTTTACTTGAAAGACTTCCCCTAGGCCAATGGCCTGAGATCAAATTTTGGAGGAATTACCAGAGGGATTACTAGAGGCAGCTTCCAGTATGGGCTTATCAGATTCACTCTTCTTTATCCATGTTTTCTTCATCTGATCTCTTATTTCTTCCACAATCACTTTTCCTTTTCCTTTGTCATTTTTATATGAATGTCTTTCTTAATATATTAGACCTCTTCTATCCATGTTCATGTTCCTGTAGAATCTTGCAATGTGACCAAATCTATTGCAATTGTAACACACCATATTTATTTTTCTAGGCCATTCATTCCATTGATTTCCCCTTGATTTGCACTGGTTAGAAACATGTCCAAATCTTCCAAAGGTGTAGCATTTTACACTCCTTATATTGACAACCATACTTCTACATTCAATTGACTTATGACCAAACTTATTACAACTAAAACACTAACCAAGAAATGATGCACTGCTTGAATTTACTTTTCTTCTACATTGAGAAGCCATATGACCAAATTTACTACAAGAAAAGAAGTAACCATTAAAATTTTGAGCATTGGGTTGCCTTACTTAATACCTTCTTCCTTTGTTCATTTGATTTCTTTGTCTGGGATCTTTGTGTTCAGATTCATAACTTTCCTCCTTCTCATATCCAAGACCTCACTTATCATTTGCATTATTATGTCCTTTAGTCATCTCATCAAGCTTAGCAAAACTGATCCTAAACTTATCCTTGTATTCATTTGCAGTAGAGAGTTCATCTCTAAGAATAACTATCTATCTTACAAGCTCTTGTTCATTACTTTTGGATTGTTGTAGTACAATCTCCAGTTGAATGAATCCATTATTAACTCTACTGCATTCTTCAAAATTTTCATTCAAGGACTGAGCCAAATTCTCCTTATTCTTCTTTCTTTCTTCAATCTCCTTGGTTAGCTTCATCACCACAGATTCCATCTCAAGCTTTAGAGTAGCATTGTCCTTAGCAAGCTTTTCACATTCTTTAGTTATTTCTTTTAGGGTTTGATTTAGGTGAGCATCTTCCAAAATTTCATTTTATTTTTGTTTCAGTTAATCGTAGAGCTTCTTCCTCTTTTCTCTTGACTCATTGATTTTATCCTTCAATGATTGAATGAATTCTTTAGCATCCACAAGATTTTCTTTTAACTCCAAGACTTCTACTTGTTAGTGTAATTACTATTTAATTACACTTGCATAACTTTACTAAGGTAATATTTTAATTCCTAGGTTAATTATTCTCATCCTTATCTTGTTGAGCTATCTTGTTGCTCAAGATAAGATTAGGGTTATGCATACTTTGCTTTTATAAAGAAAATCATTCTCATGTAATTATGAATTCCTGAATAATATTATTTTACACATCTTTTTGCAATAGCTTTTCTTTTTCTGATTTTCTCTTTTGTGGAAGGTTTTTTGTTTTGCATGTCTGATCTTGGTTTCTAACATGGTACCAGAGCCTTGATTTGCAACCCCTTAGATTTTTGAGAAAACCATTGTAGAGTCATTCAGGATTCCTCGAGGGTTTCATAACTTGAGGTTGTCTCTCTATTTGGGTGCTCTTGCATGGTCACTTTTAGCACACGTTGGAGGAAATCTAAGCTCATTTTCAAGTCCAAGGCTATCAAAAAAGTCAAGATCGACTTTTGTTTCACCTAAATCCAACATTTTTTGCTAGAGTTATGAGGGTTTGAAGATTTTCCAGATCTGGAAGTTGTGAAGCTTCTGGTGCATTTTTAGGAAGATCAGACCTCGCCATCAGATCTAGAGTGTCCAAGAGATGAAAAATGACATATAACTCACCTATATTAGGCGTCAATTGTTCGTGAGGAAAATTTTTTTTTACCTAGCAGGTTGTACGACCCACCAGGTATAGGGTACGATATAGTTGCAGAGAAAAAAAATATATATACATTTTTTATATGGTCTACAATGTTATTCTATTGGGCTTTATTAAAAAATTTTTTTTATCAAAATCTTGGGCGATTAAATTTTTTGTGGGGATTGGCTTTTTTGTTTTGTGCGGAGGTTTTGATTTTTGCAGGAGTCATACGGTCGTACCCTACCTTGTCAAATCTGCTGGCCTCCATCCATTCTCTGGCTTCTCCACCTCCGCCGACCAGATTCTTTGCATCGTCGGCCTTTTTTCCCCACCACCGACCACCGCTGCTAACTCCCACTGGCCATCTTCCTGCTCATTGGTTCTCCTGCCAACTCTCGTTGTTGCTCCCTGTGGTCGCCCTTTACCCGATCTCTGGTCCTATTGCCATCCCTGAGGGGGCTCCCTAGCTGGCGGCGCCATCCCTACCCAGCCCACCCACCGCCCACCTAGCAGTGGGGTTTTTTTTCAAAAAATTTAGCTCTTGGTCATATGGTGGACTAGGGGCCAAAGAAAAAGGAGCTGAAAATTTGTCCCTATTTAGCCTTCTTGTAACCTGATTTGCCCCCATATAGCCATTTTTTTCATTTCGTCATAACTTTTGATCCTGGAGGCAAAATTTTTGAAACGAGATATCGCTGGAAAGCTGGTGAGCCCAATTTTCTGATGGTGTAGTTTATTTTTAGATATTTTAATATTTGGTGGGATTTTTTACCTATTGAAGTCAGATGTTCATATTTTTCTTTAGAGGGCATATCTTTTGACTCGGTGACCCATTTTTCGCCATTCTTGTGGCATTGGAAATTTGGTTCAATACTCTACATAGATCTAAGGTCTATTTTTATTTTATATTTATGCAAATTATCATTCTCTCCTTTTACAATCATTGGGTTATTGTAATAAATGAACTGAGTAAAGTTCCATCAGGGGTTTTTCTTGTATAATAATTTGATTAGAGTGTGCATGCACTTTGATCTCCATCTTGTTTTGATGGAAAATTGTATGGGTTATATCTAGTTTCTTAGTTTCTTTTGGCCTCATCCTGTCTTAGCTTGACACATATCAGATTTATTGGTTCACACTTCAGATTGGGAGTTTATGGTTATTGATCTACATTGGCTCAGATCCTTCTCAGTTTGAGGGCCATGTTTTTATGGTTAATGTTCTAGAGTCTTTATGGTACTTGTTCCCATGGAATATTTTTAGTCTCAGTTTGGCATTGGCATCAAGATACATGGTTTCCAAATTCTGTCATCATCTCATCTACGGTTGCTTCACAGATTCCAGGGTTGTTCCAGTTTGTGAGTTTTTCAATGTTCTGTGGCATCGGGTCTGTTGTCGCATTATTATGATTCCACTTTGGTTTCTTGTAGAAAGAAGTATCTTTCCTTGCTTGTCAGATTTTGGTTCTAGTGTTACTCAATAGTGTTCTTCCAGTGATTCTTTGCCCCAGTCATCTCATTGTAGGGGGGTTTTGTCCCACTAGATTTTCCTTCTCTACCTCATTATTGCATTTTTACATGGGTACCTGATTAGGCCTTGTTGTTGGAACCCATTCATGATTTCTTGCATTCATCTTAGTTTTAGGTGCATGCTTTTTTATTCTCCCTAAGTTGCACTTATGGGGGCTGTTAGTGTAATTAATATTTAATTACACTTGCATAACTTTACTTAGGTAATATTTTAATTCCTAGGTTAATTATTCTCATCCTTATCTTGTCGAGCTATCTTGTTGCTCAAGATAAGATTAGGGTTATGCATACTTTGATTTTATAAAGAAAATCATTCTCATGTAATTATGAATTCCTGAATAATATTATTTTGCACATCTTTTTGCAATAGCTTTTCTTTTTTTGATTTTCTCTTTTGTGAAGGTTTTTTGGTTTGCATGTCTGATCTTGGTTTCTAACACTACTTTAGACTGATCAAGATCATCAAGTGCCACCATAAGTTGCTATTGAAGATCACCAGAGTCCATTGTACTTCAAGATCCACCTCAAATTATTAAGCTTCCAAAGAGGGACCTACTCTGATACCAATTTTTGGACTCAAGGAACACTGAGAAGGAGGTGAATCAGTGTTCCACAAATTAAAACTTTAAATCCATATCTTAAGCCATTAGGAAGGCTCACCGCCTTACAAAATGTTAGAGATTACAAAAAAAAAATGAACTAAGAAGATAGCATCTCCAAAATCCTGGATTCAATTCCAATGAAGCTTGGTAAAACAATTTTCAACCCTTCTGTCTGAGTCCTTTGTATTTCTGGTTTACTTTGCTATGCTCTTCTCTATTTTTCTGCCCTTTTGAAACTGTGCATAGATCGCTTCAATCACCCTTCTAATAATCACACACACATTTTCTCTGCTTTACACACACATTCACACACTTTCACACTTTTTCTCATCACCAAAATGAATTACCGAACTCGCATAAATACCTACTATCAAGAATTCAAACACTCTATTCCAGCTTCACACAAAATATAATATTCTCTACATGGCTTCAAATCATAAATATTTTTTGATGCATTCCCACAAACATCAACCAAACCATAGCTAGGACCCAAAACAAATTATGAAACATAGAAACAATTAAAATATCATCCCTTATACATCCACAACTTGCTTCATTGATTAGATCGGCCATAATGAACAAATAGATAGAAAATCATTCTGTCAGATCTCTTTACTCATACATAGATTAATGAAAAATCACAAAAATTACCAATAAGGTACCATACATGCTTAACAACCTATCCTAGGGATCCACAACACAAGATGATGATTTAGTGAAGCATACAAATTGACATACTAACTGGATACCCTGTTAATCATGTTCTCTGCTAGTAATACACTATACTTGACTTTAGCTTCTAGTATGACCAGGTTCGGATCTACAAACCACAATAGTGACTTTAGTTGCCATCAATGACAACACTAGAATCCATACCAATAATCTCCCCGAGCCATATGCCAACAAGATGCAATCAACAATTTTGATATTGAAAAACAAGTAGCCATCCCACTCATGGAAAAATGGATTCCTAGACTTCAAGACTTGTGGTTAATAGTAGTAGGATGCAAACATGATGTGCATAAGCATCAGAATATCCAACCTACCCTTAAAACTGTGAATGGAATTCAAGAATTCTAGGACAAGATTGAGCCTTTAGAGGATAAAATAAGGGAGTTGGTAAAGATCTTTCATGAAATAAATCATGGACTGTTTCCTAATATATTAAAGAATGGTGGTAATATCAAGTCTCTATAGGAATGGAAGAGAGAAGCTAATGAGGTAATCTCCAATCAAGTAGATGATAATTGTAAAGAAAATGAAATGAGCATGTTAAAGAAGAATATGGATATGCTTGCTTAGGTAGGAGTTTATTTGGAGGAATTTGATAAGGAGGTGAATCTAGTTGTGAGTAAATATGCTTCTTATAGTCAAAGGGATGACAATATCATCACATTTTACTAGCCCACAGAGGAAGATTTTTAGGCAGGGAAGGAAAAATACCTTGATTTCTTTGAGGATTAAGCTGCAACTGTGGAGTGGTGAACACAATTTTGGTTTTAAGTCAGCAAACATGGTGAATAATGGATGGGAGAAATAAAATGCATAGCTTGGAACCAGTAAAGAATTAGGCCTTTGATAAAGTGTGGATAGAATATTGTTTTCTCCCCAATTTGAATTTGATGACAAGGATGTAGACGTGGATGGTATTTTTGTCTCTTCTATCTTTCTACACTTTATGCTTTCCTTTCATTTATTCTTTAAGTGTGTGGACATAATTTTGGAGCATTGGGTATATGGCTACATCAACTTAAAGATGCATTTTGGAAGATAGGACATGATCTTCATCGACAAATAAAAATAGCTTTTGTCTCATGTAATATTTCCCTCCATCTAAAATTCAAATATAACTACAATAGGGAATACTTTGTATTGGTCCAATAGAAATTGGACATGTGTACTTTCTAGCCCAAATCTTGTTTGCTCCTTCATTTATATAAGAAGGAATTCAAGGCCAAAAGTATGGGTTCATTGCTTGTTAACTGATCATGGAGAGTTTTTGTAAAGAGAATACAAAGAGCATTTAGAGTTTTGTCTTAGGCTTCGAGTTTTCCAATATCCGTATTTAATTTTTGATAACAGTACTAGAAATCGAATAGAAAATGGTGAAAATTCAAGACCATTTCTCTCCTCTTGTGCCCGTTTCATGGATTATGAATAATATGATCAAGGATTATCTTATTTGTCTTCATTGATTTCTAATAGATGTGTAGTTTTTTTCTTCCTTTTAATTCAAAGAATTAATGAAAATACTTGGATGAAGTTATAGGTTCATGTATGTTGAGTACTAGGATATTAATAAGAAGTTATGTTCAAGAATACAATGAATGTGATGCTATAATGCAGTATTATCAAAGCTTAATGATGCTAAATTTTATTTTTGTTGTCAAATTGTATACGTGTTGAGATTGAATCCATTCCTAGGTTAAGGCACTGATCTAAGTTGTGTATTCATGTCACATCTTGGTGGTCGTTTAGTAACAAATCAATTTTATAAAAAAACTTCAAATGGATTACAATTATTGTTATTTTATGTTATGTTTCTCTAATATAATGCTCTAAATGTTGGGTGTTGTCAAGGAGAATTCAACTTCTTAATACATTCCATTTATTGAGCTATTATATGAGAATTTATTTTTTATTTGCAATGTACTCAATAATTAGGTGTAGAGGTCTTTAAGTACATTGTGGGATCACCCTCCCAGGTCCTGTAGAGCCCAAAGTGCACGGGGAAAGCATTGTTTCTTTCACTTGTTCATTGGACAATCCCTTTAGGATGCTAAGAATTGGAAATGGAAAAGTCCATATGTAGGCTTCCTTGAAGATCATCTTGGTTCTACAAAAACTACCAACAAATTGGTGACTCTATTGGGGACTAGATTTGTGAAAATATCCATGTCTTAGTATGCTTTGTCCAAGCATTGTGATTAGAGTCACATACATTCATAATGGAGTATAAAAAATTTTGCAAATATTTGTCAAATATTGTCAAAGATTTTTGAATTCTCCCACCATTTATTAGTTTGAAAGTCATTTGCATAAATCCTATCAAATCTTTGTGTATCCATGTAAATTCTCCACTTAGGGTGTTGAGGATTGGCATAGGAGTTATTTGTGTCTACAAATCTTTGTAATTATTTGAAGATCTACATAATTATCATCACTATTTTACAATTCCCAATCATTTTGGGTGGTGAATCTGAAATCCCTACACTAGTCTGCATTATTTGAAGAAGTTAAGAAAATATTGAAGAAGAAGAATTGTAGAAGAAAGATGAGGAAGACCAGAGCTCACATGAAGAAACATTTGTAAGAGAAACTAGAAGGAAAGCTTTAAAAGACTCCCAAGTAGAAAGTTCAATTGGTACAAAAGGATGCAAACTCCACTCAATGGGTTCCACCCTCATGTGCCTCAAATGGTGCAAATACAAGTGAGTCTACTCCACATCCTATCCCTAAAACTCAAATTCCTTTAAGAAATTCTTGTAGTCACGAAAGTCAAGAGAATTTGGTAGGGTTAGCATATGAGGATGAAGAGGATTGTGAGAATAAGACTATTACTAGTATCCATAGATCTAGACCTAGGCAGCCAAAAAATAGAAGTAGGAGCCATCACCATAATGTTGCTACTACTAATGTTGCTTCTGCCAATGATATTCTCCCCCCCACATCTAATGGATATTGACATTTTCCACCTAATTTTTTAACCAAAACTAATGATGATGCCCATAACTTAATAGATTTGGAAGAATATTTTGGTTCAAAAATCACTCTCCCATAACTTGAAGAAGCTTTTGGAGATGATAGTGCTCTTAAGAAAGAAGTTCAAATCCATACTAAGATAAGGAGAAATAAGGATAAAGGAATGGAGGAGAAGATTAGGAATTACATGAATGAAAGAGAGTCTGATAAGACAACTGGATCAGACGAGACTTCTAAACCAAGCTAAACTTGAATCAATTACCACAAGCCTTGTTGTGTCTAAAATTCTTGACAAGAAGATTCAGCCTAACCATACAAAAGACACTAATACTAATACCCAGAATAAATCCATAGTCACTAGTAATATTATCCCACACCCTATTGAAAATGTGTTTATCCCACTACTTGACAAAGGTAAACAACCTATAAAGAATTTTTCTATCAATGAAAATATATATCTAAAATCCTCCCTTACCTCCTAAACCAAACCCTTCTATGGATCAATTAAGAAAGGAAAATGAGGCTCTCAAAAAGGAATCAGAGAATATGGAGATTTTGGCTACAAATGTCAAGATGAAGAGAAATCTTGATTTCTTGAAAACTTCATGCTCAACAGAAGGTGTTGTAGCATCTTGTTCACAAGATCCCTCTTAGTACACAATGAATCCTACACCTTTAGTAGATGAGAAAACATATGGTCAAATAGATAAATCCATCTAAAACTCCAATTCGATGAACACAAGTAGTAATTATTGTGCTCACAATCAATTCACTAGCAAAAATGTGGATCATAATAGAGGAGGTGGAGAAGCTAGCAGGAACAATGAGGACATAGATTATCAATTTCATAGGAATCCTATGCATTTTGGAAAGATATAATAAATTATTCTTTGATGGGATCCTTGGATGCCCAAATCCTATTGACAATGATATTAGAGTTGTGTTGAACAAGTTTACTAGAAAAAATGCAATGTCTAAGGAGGATCACTTAAGGGTTTTCCTAAATATGTTGGATGATTATGAGGTTGAACATGAGGATGTGGTTATGAAGTTATTCATGCAATATTTGACAGAGGATGTTAGGGATTGGTATAGAGGTTTACCAGATGGTAGTATTGGCTCATGGGAGGAATTCAAGAGATTCTTTAGGGAGAAATGTGGAGATAAAACTAACCCTAGTTTTATGCTAAATGAATTTAACAATATAACCAAAGGTTGGAATGAAATGGTGTTTGATTTTAATATCATATTTCAAAAGGCCATGAATAGATTGCCACAAAATTTGAGGCTAAATGATTCAATATTCCTTGTGACTCATTGTAATGCATTTGATGCTAAGATGGATTATAGCCTGAGAGATAAAGACCCTCAGACTTTGAGGGATGCTTTCAGGATTGCTTTGCATATTGAAAGTAATAGAAGAGCTTCAGGTAAAGTGGGAAGAAGATTTGACATTAAAATTTTGAAGAATCCCAAAGATAGACAAGAAAAGGCTTCTAGCTCAAATCCTACGTATGATGAGAGATGAGAAAATGTGATGAATACCCTCAAATATATCAAATATAGTTTGGCAAAGAATGAGAAAGGGCTTGGGAATAACAAGCAATAGTTTTAGAAAAATGAAAAGCCCCCAAGGCTTCAAGATTACCCTTACAAGACCAACTAGAAAAATGGAAAGCTAGTCCCAAATAATCAAAAAGGTAAACAAGATCAGGTCACACTTGATCCCTTGCAAAAACATTATACAAATTTCATTGATGAAACTCCTTGGTGCATGGTTTGTTAGTTGCCACATTGTCCTCACCAATGTGTAGTTGTACAATTCGTAGAAGTTGAAGAAGGTGTGCCAGAGGATTATGATTAGTCTCATGATGATGATTTTGAAGTTAATGTAATCATGAGCAGGACAAATTTTGCTGACAATGAATGCTCATCTAATGTGGAATCTCATGAACTTGATGTGGATGGCTAGAGGCAAAGAGAAAATGCATATCACCAACAAGTTCTTTTTGATGAAGATAATGATAGCGATAATAAAGTATATACATTAGAAGTAGCTAAAGATGATGTGTCTTTAAGGAGACCTTCAGATGAAGAAATTTCAAGGTTTACAGTAGCCTTGGTTGCACAAGACATAGGTTCCTATCATCGGATAAACATAAAAATGAGTGGTGACCAAGGTAAGGTTGTTGGCCTCTTCATCAAAGAGAAGAATGTTAAAGGAAAAAAACCAAAATATGATAGTAAAGTGGAGGGACCTAAAGCTAAGGAGGGTAAGGGAGACAAAATCTGGGAAAAGAAAGATGAGAAACCAAAAGATGATGGAGAAGTCGAGTCTCTTGTTGTGAAGGTGAAAGCACAAAATAAAAATTATGGGCTTGAAAAGAAGGACGCTAAGCCTAAGACTAAAACAAAAGGTGAGCAACAAAAGGAGAGCTATGTAGAACATGGTATGTGTTGGCAAGAGACACTGCAAATGTTTTCTGGTGTATTCATTGATGGAAACTCTTGTCAGCTAGTCGATCTAGGCATTACAATTTCCTCATACTGGTATACAGATTGAAGATTAGTAGTTATCTATTTTGTTAGAACATAGCATCTTGTAACTTCATCTTCTTCGATTCATATGCAGATTTTCTATTATTATTTTATAATGTGGATCTGAGGGAATATTGTTAGATGGATAATATGTGTTATCTATAAATCTTGGTGCCTCATATGAATTTTGGTGGAAGTTAGAAGGTCTGGTGAACTAATTTCCTCTTTATCAGTGTATGGAAGCCGACTTGGTGAATATGGTGTGTCACAGATATTTGAGGGATTATTGTTTAAGTATTTTTGTGTTTGATCATTTTAATTTGGGTCCTCACTATGTTGTGGCTGACTCTTAAGGATGCACATTGAATGTTATGAATGATTTGAGCTGACAGTTTGTGAATATTTCTTATTTTGTTGAGGCTGACTTGAAGTGATTGAATTCTTGATGGTGGATACATATAAGTTGTTGATTATATCATTTTGATGTGTGTTTGATGTGATTTGATGTATGTTGTGAATGCCAGAAGGTTAGTAGAGTGATTATGCATAGTTTCACTTGTGCATTAAGGATTTTTGGTGCAAATTAAAGAAAAACAAAGAAAAAGAGCGGATTCAGTCAGAAGGTCCTAAATTTGATTGTTGGGCCTAACCGAAACTATAATTAGGCATTTGTAGATGCTACTCTATCAATTAAAATTGTAGATGCTACTCTATCAATTAAAACTGAAGTATTCCAAAATTTTGTAAGGTAGTGAGCCTTTCGCTTTTTGAGTAGTGAGCTCTAGGCAGTGTGCCTGAATGCAAGTGAATTCCCATTTGTAATCCTTTCTTTTGAGTATACTAAAAACAATATTGTGGATTGACCTCCACTGTGGTTTTTCCCCTAACAATATTTCCACGTAGTAACATTCATGTTATGGGTTGTGGCGGTTTGTCTTATGTGCATGCATCTTTATTTTGATCACCGTTATCAAACTTTAACAACTAGATTAATAAAGTTAGAATTTGCACAACACTCCATTCATCCCCCTCCTGCTGCTTGACTCAACAATTGGTATCGAGCTCAATTC